>ML782062.1:1971237-2027625 GCA_009831015.1 Picea engelmannii | reverse complement strand
TCTCAAAAAGTGTCAGAGTACATAGGTGGGTGTGAGCACCTCAAAAAATAATAATTTGGTATACATCACAGGGCTTATTCCTTAAAAAATATACAAAGAGTTCCCTCGACACATAATGAGTCCATCCTATCTAAGCTCGGGGCCTATTGGCCGTGCCATAGTGAACGATGGCGTTTTCCAAACACCAGAAAAGTTGGACCCAAGTCCGTGGCACCCCAACTACATGAGGCTGCATGGATGGTTGGAGATCCTCGATCTCTACCATGGGAACAACATGAGTGAGCATGGTGAGGTTCCGCTCCACCCATCTCAAAACTCTCTCAGCCTCTTCCACTGGAGGTCCCCCTACAGCTGCTAGTCCGTCGGCTGCTGCTGGTATTGCCTCTGGTCAAAGACGTCGCCTATTCCTCGTGAAGTCTGTCGAGCGCATTGGTCCCACATCTGTACATAACATATATATAGTTGTCAATACTATGATACATACAAAAAATGATATATATGAAAGAAACTAAAAATTAAATAACTTTAAAAACACATACCTAGCTCTCCTTGCTCCTCTCTAGGAGGTACGGGCATGTCCGAATCTCTGGAGAAGTTGATTCCAGCGTAGGGGTAGTACTCTATCGTTGGAATCTGTCGTGCCCACCAATCGAAGAACTTGTCATCGAAGGCCTCTATGGTCCTTCCTCCCCCCTGTTGTGGCAACAATGTTTCCCATACACATATTGTTGGGAAGGAGGCCACATGCCCCCGTACAGTCCCTCTAGGACTCATACTAGGCACCCTCTCGAAGAAGAACGAGCATAGTATGGTGCCAAACTAGAAGTTCTTGTTGCTACGCTCACGACACTCTGTCAGCTACCTCTTCATGTAAGTGAGAATGGTTGTACTCCACTCAAAAATTTGTGCATCTAGGCACTACATTGCACAATACATTTTCACCCATGAAGCCTGGTGTAGGGCCACAGATCCAGTGATCTACCCAATGATAAATAGGATCACCTTCAATTACAAGTTGGTGATTTTGTTGATGGGCACCTGAGAACCTACTTTCTCAGTGTCGGCCTCATAGTGTATCCTGATGTAGTCTGCAATGTTGAAGGGCCCAGGGGGAAATGTGCACAGGTTGACTGGTTCCCCTCTCCTCGAGAGGCTAGTCAAGAAATATATATCCTCAGTCATCGGAGTCAATGACTACCGCTCAATCATAAATGCCTTTGCGTCTAGGTGTTATTAATCCACCAGGGCGTTCAGTAGCCTGGGTTGTGCCCTCATAAACAGACATTGGTAGAACTTCCATAGCCCGCATTGTTTCAATGCGGCAATGGAAGTAGGGTCCTCATCAACCAAGATATCAATATCCTTGTGTTCCCTCTCCCTCTAGTGTCAAACATACAACATGTTCCATGACAATTTAAAGGGGGGGTTAGGTCTTACATTTTTTTATTTTTCCATGATTTTGAGGGTGTATGTGGGTTGTTTTGGACACAGTCGTGTATGTCCAGGAGAAAACTATTTTCTACCCATGGACATATGTGGGCTGTCCTTGGATAACCCGTGTACATGTAGGGCCACCCTTTTTTAGGAGAGCGCACCCCCTCCAAAACCAAAAGCAATGCTAAAAGGAAGAATGGAAATGCAAGAGGGATGAGTTTATACTTACTTGGTCCGAGCGGAAGTTCGTTTCATCCTCTGAAGCTCCTAAAATCAACTTCTTTAGCAAAGGGTTATTTTTTAGCTTCTGGTTAATTTTCAAATTGCAATGGTGAAAATGAGCTGTCAACTTCTATTTATAGACCTTTTTGGCCCATTTTGCCACCTTTTTTGAACCCTTTTGTTGTTTTTTCTGGCTTAGAAATCATTTGATTTGGTTCTTGAGTTTCTTATTAGATGTTACGATGCATTTTACCTTTTGGTTTGGTAACTTTTTTTTGGGAGATGGGTCACTTTTAAAGGTCCTTTGGTAAAAGTCATTTTTTCCAACTTTTTGCATATAAGTTAGGATTCCACCTACACTTTCTGCATCTCGTTATCTTTTCCTCTTTGCCATAGGATCGATCCCATCGAAGTGAGACACAGAACCATCATTGATTATTTAGAAGTGTCGTAATTAGGTGGTATATCCTACCTTTACATGGATTCCCTAGATAGATCCTTGTTGCATTTTAGCATCCATCTTGTCTCTAATGACTTTAGGCTCGGGAGTCCTTGTTATTCCTATCATGATTACGAGTTTGAGCCTCATTTGTATGATGCACCATCAGTATTAGCCTCACCCTCGGGACTCCCAAAATGATAATTCTTTGTTGTCTTTCAAGCTCTCTTTGAAATCCAAAAGTAACATTCGACGAGACTACATTTATGTTTTTCAATCTTATCGGATTAACTGAGAAAAGTAACCTCATGGAGTCTTCTTTAAGCCCTTTTCAGACTCTCTAAACATGAAAATATTTCTGAGTGATCTTGTTTCCCTTCACACTCGCTAAACTAAAAATTGAAGGCACGTCCGTCCGACGGTAGTTTGCCACTTTTTCGGTCTGGATGGTCAATTTTATGAACAAAGGTATACTCTAGGAACTTCATTTCGCTAGAAGAGTATTCTCAAGTATAAGTTTAACCCTTTTTTGGGCCTGAGGTACTAAATTTATGAAAAAAGGAATATTCTCCTTGGTTTTGGTTTATCACCTTTTTTGGGCCTTGGAGATTACTTATGAAAAAGGAACTCCCACATAGTCCATAGTTAAGCTCTTTTTAGACTCCCTACAATTGAAAAGATCGTCGAGTGACCTTGTTCCTTCACACTCGTTAAATTGGTCCAAAATAACATCTACTGGCATGATTTCACCCATTTTTCCGGCCTATGGATTATGAAGGAAAATGGTACACCTCGGGATATTCGTATCGCTGGGAGAGTTCTCCTCAGTAAATTTTATACTTTTTCGAGCTAAGGGGACTAAATCTAGAAAAAGACTGTGAGACCATAGTTAATCTCTTTTTAGACTCCTTAAAATTGAAAATATTTCCGAGTGATCTTGTCTTTGTCACACTCATTAAAATGGCTGTGAATAGATGTCTTTTCGGTGCTAGTATACCCATTTTTCGAACCGACTAGAATATTTTCCGAAAAAGGTACCCCTTGGAGTCTTCTTTTACGTTTTTTCAGACTCTCTAAATGTGAAAAAAATATCGATCTTACCTTCTCTGGGCTCATTAAAAATTACATTGAAGGGGGTTTCATTGTGTCTTGCTAATCGTATTTACATCTCTACATCTTTGGCCTATGTCGGCTCCATGTTGCTCTCAACTAAACCTTTGAAGCATGCCTTATATGCAAGCCTTGTAGCACTTTGCCTCTGTGACCTGACACCTTGACCCATGGAGGAATCCCAAGGGTCCTTTTCCTGCACATGTCTCCTTGCTCTGAGCATTAGTGTGTTCCTTGCGCCTGGAACTAGTATGCTTGCGACACTCGTTTCTCCTTTGTAATGTAGCATTCTTTTATTCTTTTTCAAGCTTTTTAAAAAATTGAAAAAAAAAAGAATCAAAAACCCCAAAAAGAGGGGATGTGAAATATATATTCTTTTTTGGCAGCACAATGAGTCGCCCTTGGACAAAGCACATCCTTCTGTTTGTTCGTCAAGCTTCAGGATCTAATATGGCCTTAGGAAGCTATTCTCACTACATAGAGTTGTGTCCTCCTCCATTTGGTTACTCTTCCAAACACATGGAGAGTTTGTGTTGCCTCCTGCATCGTGAACTTATGTCAATGTCATGCTGCCTGAGTCTAATCATATTTTGTGCTATTGTCCAAGGGAAGTTTCACCCAACTTGAGTCAGCCTTTCTGGAGTTTGTCTCTTGACCTCATGCTCGACCATCCTAAAAGTCCAATCAAGCCCTTGTTCGAAATCAATGAAGTTCTCTGCCTGATCATCGAGATCCTCTTTTCTTTTCCCAACGAGTCGTCGCAGACCTCTGGGTAATGAAGTCATACACTCACATTGCACTCCTACCCAAGTTTTGAATATCTTGAATTTGTTTCTCGAGCTATGAATACCTCATCTCCAGCCATCAGACATTATTGGCTTCTTGAAGATGGATACTATACTTGTATATCTTTGATTTTGAGATGCAGATACACTTTATATAGTTATATGACATGGATATGTAGTGAATTTGACTAGAATCCATGATTTATTTTCGTCCCGAGCATGGGTATGCCCGCCTCGGAGAGACAATTGTTATTTTTCCAGATGGTACCTCCCAAACTCTGGTCCCGGTCTCACTCGTTTCGTACATTAGTGAAGATTTTGTAATGTATTTCGTCCATCATATGCTCTTATGACCTCACACATTAGGGGGAATCTGTTATAACCCTAAATTTCTCTACATATGCATACCTGGCCTTTGGCCCTCTTACTTTCATTTTTTGCCAAGCCATCACTGAGTTGCTCTTATAAAAAACCCTATTTTTTAAGATGTACACACCCTGCACCACTACTTCTCGTGTACATACTCTTTCTTCACCACTACAACCCATGTATGTATGCATGTTGCACCACTAAAACCCACGTATACTTGCAAAAGTTGTAAAAAAAAAAAAATTGCAAGGAACTCATTGAGATTACGGGCTATTGGGTAGTTTCCCAACTAATCCACCACCTATAGCCCGTCACCCAATCGAATAATCATCCCTTTGTCATATAAAAAGAGGTGTTTGGGTCTCATTCCACATATAGACATAAGAACAGTGAAACTCTACCTGTTTCACATCCCTTCCTTGCCCCAAGTAATTGCAGCCCTTTTGTGAGAATTGCCTCAGAATTCCCCAATTTGTCTTTCTTCCTCCATCAGAAACCCATTTTAATTCCCAAGAATAAGGTTGAGAGGAGAAGCCATACAGAGGTGCACTTGGATCTTGGTGAATAGGAGGCCGAACCAGGTTTGTGGAGCAGTAGTCGGCTTTGGTTGTAAGTGATCATTGTATTATCAATAAAAGAAGTACTTTTCCTATCCCAAATCATGGTGTATCGAATGTTTCCATTTGATTTATGTTTTTATTCTAACATCTAACCCTTATTTGTATATAAATTGCATGCTTGTAGATTTTTGTTTGTCTGTCTTTGAATGTACTCTAGCCTTGGGAGGAGGCATGCAGTCAGTGAAGCTTTCAAGCGTGAGAGGATCATCACCGGATGCGGAGTAGAGGTATAGTTACCTGATCCTTCTCATCTTTTATTTTCTTGTATGAGTCTTGGGTATGTTTGGGGTAGTTAGAGAAGTAGGAGAATTTTAAACATTTACTGATCTTCCTACATTGTAAACCCTGGTGTAGCCATAGGGGGGTTTTTCCCACTAGCATTGTCTCACATAAATGGGAGGTCCATCAGGTGGATGTTAAATATGCCTTCTTGCATGGATATTTGCAAGAAGAAATATACATGGAACAACCTCCTGGATATTTCCAAAATGACTCTAGCCTTATTTTTCGCCTTAAGAAATCTATTTATATTCTTAATCAAGATCCCTAGGCTTGGTATGCCAAAATGGACAACTTTCTTATTGACATTGGATTCTCTAGATGCCATTATGATCCTAATGTTTATACCAAGAAAGTAGGAATCCATCTCATAATCCTTGTCCTTTATGTTGATGACCTTATCCTTAATGGTAGTGACTCAAAAATTTTAAACCATGTGAAAACCAGCCTTAAGAAGAAATTCAAAATGACAGACTTAGGATTTTTGCACTATTTCCTTGGCCTCCAAGTTTTGCAAACCAATGAAGGAATTTTTCTTTCCCAGACTAAGTATGTTTGTGACCTTCTTCATCGCTTTCACATGGATGATTGTAAACCATCCCCTTCTCCCTTCCAGTATGGAGTCAAGCTTACTGCCACCCGTACTTCTCCTGAAGTTGATGCCACTCTGTACCGTCAATTAGTTGGTAGCCTCTTATAATTGACTCATACCCATCCTATTATTTCCTTTGTTGTTGGTATTGTTGCCTGGTATATACAAACATCGCATGAAATCCATTGGAAAGCAGCTAAAAATATACTTCTCTATGTTCATGGTACAGTTCAGTTCGAGATACATTACAGTTCAGGGGGGAATCATTTATTAGTTGGTTTCACTTACTCAGATTGGGCTGGCAACCCTGATGATCGGAAGTCTACTGCAGGTTATGTTTTCATCCTTGGTTCAGGACCTGTCACTTGGGCCTATAAGAAACAACAGGATATTTCACTTTCTTCAGCAGAAGTAGAGTACCAAGTAGCGGTAAATGCCAGTCAGGAATCCTTGTGGCTTCGACGGATCCTTTCAGAGTTTGGATTCCAGAAGTAGCATCCGACCAACCTTTGGTGCAACAATCAGAGTGCTATCAATCTCACCAAAGACCCAGTTCAACATCAACATAGAAAACACCTCGAGCTACACATGCACTTCATTAGAAAGATCATTCATGATCAAGTTATTAAAGTGCTCTTTTTCCCTACAGAAGATCAAGTTGAAGACATTTTCACAAAGCCTCTTACATAAGCGAAGTACCCCTCTATACTTTGCCTTGGCTGAAGATAGAGTAATAGAAACCTCCTTCTTTCTCTACCAACAGATAGGCCCGAAACCAATACTGAGTGAGTAACCAAATGTGGAATTGCAATCAGTGTTATTTCCAGCCCAGTCAGAATTGGTGAACCTGATGAGATCCAATGTAGAATCTATTGCATAATGAATCGCAAAGGAGATGGTGCCCTATACTATCAAAGGATACATTTTGTAGCCTTCCAATGTAGCTCATGTTGCTCTTGCATGAACCTGGAAACTGCACCAACTGCATAGGAGAGGTTTGGTATGGAGAGTGTGAGATACAATAAGATCCCCACTAGTTGTCTATACAGTGTGCTATCAACCAATGGAGTGTCCCCGCCATCCTCAAGTTTGACTCCTGATAGGAAAGGAGTTGGAGAAGACTTTCAGTCTGTCATGTGAAATATCTCAAGGAGATATCATGCATACTTGGCTTGAGACAGTTTGATTCTTGATGCATCTTAACTGATCTCGAGTCCAATAAAGAAGTGTAGCAAACCCATTTCCATAATCAAGAACCTATCATGCAGAATCCTATTGAATGCAGTAATCGCTAAAGTTGAGCAACCAGTGATCAACAAATCATCAACATATAGATCTAGGAGTAGAAGTGATTCAACCGTCCTGATCATGTAAACATTTGGGTCTAACTTACAACATACAAAGTTTTGTGACAACAGGTAGGATTCCTTCTTGGCATACCATGCCCTTGGAGATTTCTTGATGCCATAAAGAGACTTATTCAGTCAACAGAACAAAGATGAATCATGCATAAATCCCTAGGGTTTCTCCATATAGATCTCCTCACAAAGATCACCATGAATAAATGCATTCTTCATATCCATCTGATGGATTTCCCATCCCTTGGCTACCGCAATGGAAAGTGTCAAACGTATGGAATCCATCTTTGCTAGAGGAGTGAAGGTATCATCATAATAAATTCCATGCACCTACTGAAAGCCTTTGGCAACAAACCTGGATTTGTATCTGCTAATATGTCCATCAGATGCACTATTGGTCCTATAGACCCATCTACACATGAAAATTTTCCTTCCATAAGGGAGGGGAACCAGATCCCAAGTCTGATTCTCGAGGAGAGAGTTGTACTCCTCCTGCATGGCGGATTCCCAAAAGGGATTTCCAGCAACCTTGCCATAATATTGTTGATCTGAAGACTGAACCAAGAAAATATTCCTAGGTGGCAATGGTTTACTGGTAGTAAGTGCAAGAGGAATCTCCTTGAAATCATATCAATTCCTCCTAGTATCAGCTAGATCACCAACAATATCCCCTGCATCTTGAAGAGTAGTATGGGCCCACTTGGGTCTCTGCTTTGGCTCTGCATATGCATCTAGATGAATTGACTTTGCATATGACTGTACTGACTCTGTATTTGGATCATCTGAATCCTCTAAATTAGAACTCTTGTCTGAAGAAGAGTCAACATGTGCATGGTCATGATCTCTGATAGGTGGAAGAACAAAGGTGTCTGCATGCAGCTGTTGAGGTACATGCGAGACACTTTCCTTGAATTGGACACTATGCTTAATGATGACTTGGTCCGAGGAAATATCAATGAGTCTGTATCCCTTCACACCGTTGGGTTATCCAAAAAAAATACACTCCGTGCTATATGGATCAAGTTCCTTCCTCTTTTTAGAGGGAATTTGGGCTCATGCACGTGAACCGAAAATGCGAAAGTGGGTCACTTCCATTTTGAGGCCACTCCAAGCCTCGTAGGGGGTCTTATCCTTGACATATCTATAGGGAGATATATTTTGGATGTAGGTTGCATGATTAAGTGCTTTGGCCCATAATATATGTGGAAGTGACTTTGCATGTAGCATGCAAGATGCCATCTCTTTTAGAACTCTCTTTTCCACTCAACAACTCTGTTTTGTTGCAAAGTATAGGGAATTGTGTGTCGCAACTGAATCCCTTCCTCATGAAAAATATTTTGGATCTCATGGTTGACATAATCTCCCCTGTTATCAGTTCAGAGGACTTTGATTTTCTTTCCTGACTGTGTCTCAACCGGGGCTTTGAAATCTTTGAAGTGTTGAAAGAACTCTGATTTTTGCCTGAGAAAGAAAATCCATGTGAAGCGTGATAAATCATTAACAAAAATGAGCACGTACCTTTATTTTTTGATTGATGGATGCGTAAAATGTCCCATGAGGTCACTATGGATCATATTTAAAGGAGAGGAATCTCTCTCAGTCTTTCCTTTGCCGAATTTCTCTTGAGGGTGTTTTCCAAGAACACATCCCTCACAGATTCCTTTGGAGAAATGGATGTCTGGTAGACCATGAACCAATCCTTTCTTGCTAAGTTATTGCATATATCTGAAATTTAAATTCCTGAACCTTTCATGCCATATCCTACTACTTTCATCAACATGGGTAAGCAGTAAATAAGAATCTGGTTCAATAAATTCATAAAAAGTGTAAATCCTAGATTGATGATTTACCTCACTGTAGAAACCCTGGAATTGGTTTGAATGTAATAGATGTCCATTTCATTAGGTGTGAATATGAATTTCTTTCTAGTGCCATAATTTTTCATCTGATACATGGAGAGAAGATTGATGAAAAGTTTGGGAACCTGCAACACATTCTCGAAGCTTTCGTTGGTGAGTTCAATCCTTCCTTTTTCGGTGACCTCAATTGGAGAGTTGTCCCCTATCATAATAGGAGGACCATTGCATGCATCCAATGAAGAATAGTCTAATTTTGTGTAATCCATGTGATGTGATGCTCATGAATCTACGATCCAAGCATCGGGAGAGGAGTTGATGGAAATCAAGGCATGGCTAAAATTTCCTTTCTTGGGATTCTGATCTTCTGGCTTCTTCTTCTTAGAACCCTCGGGGATGCGATCTCCAAGGTTATTTTGATAAAGTATTTGAGTCATTAGATCTGTTTGTTTATGCATGCATGTGGATTAGGGATGGAATCCTTTATGGAAGTATGTGCATTTCTCCCCTTTTCTTCCCTTTCCACCTTTGGATCCAGAGGCATCAGTGAAGGGTTTGGAGTACCCTTCCTTCTTCAGATTTGTATGTTCTTTCCTTTTATCTTTATATTTAGATTTCTGATATTGATGACCTTTTCCATATTTCACAGTAAGTACATGTGCCTTTGGGCCTTTTATTTTTCCCATGTTGATGAACTTGGTCTGCTCTTGTGTCAAAGATTGAATAAATACCTCAAGAGAAGGAATCTTCCAGGTGGCTCCAAAGGTGAGTTTGACTGAATGGAATGTGGATATGAACACTGAGAATTTATGACTAAGTTTGGAGAGAATGGTGAGAACCATTTGTTTCTCCTCCTTAGATTTATCAACCCCGCAAGCCTTGAGTTGCGACAACAAATCCTTATATTTTCTAAATAAATATTGGAGATTGTCAAAGAATTTTGGATCCAATGTGAGAAATTCCACCTCAAGCATGTGTCCCCTCATCTCATCCTATTTTCCAAAGAGACCTTCCATCGTGTTCCAGGATTCATTGGGGGTTTTACAGGAAGATATGTGAAAAAGGAGATCGGGAGAAATGAGACTGCAAATTGTTCTGAATGCTTCATCCATTTGATTTAGATAATTGGATTTTTCTATGGTTGATGTTGGTTCTATTTCATTGTTCATGTTTAACCTATACAATCCTCTACTTCTAAGATGCATGGTGATCCTCTCCTTCCATGAAAAATAATTGTAAGGTGTAAGAATGAATTATTTTGGGAATTCCATTTTTCTATTGTCTTCAATATTTGTTACTTGCAAAAACAATTTGGTGTGTATTTTGATTAGTAGTCCATCGGATTTGATACCATGTAAATGTGTTGAACCTACAAAAAATATATCTAGCTAGAAAATAACACACACATTTCCAAAGAGAAATTGAGAAAGAAGAAGCAAGAGAGAAAGGATGGAAGAATTCTCATTAACCGAATGAATAATGAATAATTTACACAAGATATACTTTTTATAACTCAACCAATGTGCACTGGAGGAGAAGCCAATGCACCATAGTGGTGGTCTAGAGTGATCTAGACACACACAAGCAGTTACATGAGTAAAGTGCCACCTAGTCTAGTCTCTCAGGTAGTTACGGGAGTGAAATGCCACTTAGCTGAGTTAACTAATCTATCATTATTCAGTTAATTAACTGAAACAGAGTGAAGTGAGGAGGATATCAGGGAATCATGGGTAATGCGCTAGTCTGGTGATTATCCCAAGGAAAATGCACATTAGTTGGTGATGATCTGAATGTTGCATGGTGGCAATACCAATGTAGCATCTAGACTACGCTCAACTGATCAAACTGAAGTGAAAACTGAAGAGAATATTCTCCCTAGAGGAATATTCTTCCTAAAATATAGGAGACTGAATAATGAATAATAAACGAGGAAAAAACTTAGGAAAAACAAATCCTAGGTGTGTGTGAAGTAACTTCAACAACATTGTAGTTTAAAGGATTAATAATTGGTATAATTGCTCATTATTGATTCACCTCCCCCCCCTCTTAGTAATCCAACAATTGGTGTCAGAGTCGCTTCCTTCAAGAAACAATTTAACCACTGGAAGGAGATCATGGATTATTTTGAGAATGTAGTACCACTATTTAATGGTCAAAATGGTTTAAAGTATGAGATATGGAGCGGAAGGACGAAAGTATTTTTAAAGGAAAAGGGGTATGCTATTTGGAAATCAGTTGTTACAGGATATGATAGTTCAAAAAGGGCAAAGAATGAAACCAACAAAGAATTGAAGAAGAATAACAAAATAGCAATGGATTTCATCTAGGAAGGATTACCTAATCTGGTAAACGAAAAGGTTGGTAAATGTTCATCTGCCAAAGAACTTTGGGACAAGTTACATAATATATATTCTTCACCCATCACAGATTCAGAAAATTCCAAAGAAGATGTAGGTACATAACAAGAAGAAAGATGTTCATCATGTCAGACAGATTCAAAAGAGGAAGAGTATGAAGAAGAAAAAATTTATTACAGAGAACAATTGATCAGTGTAATTGAATATCTAAAGAAAGAAAGAAAAGAAAACAAGCCACTCAAGAAAGAATTGATGAAGCAAAAGGAAAGTGTTCAAGGTTCCAAAGAAGCTCAACAAGTCATCAAGAATTTAAGAGCTCAGCTAGAAGAGGCCATAAGAATTGAAGAAACTCTAGAATATCAAAAGCAATGTTTAGAAGCAAACATAGTAGCAAAGAAGGAAGAAGCAAAAATGAGAGAGAATATATTGATAGATCATATTAAGGAAAGAACTAACGCTCTAAACCAGCTTGAAGAAGAGTTTGTTCAAGAAGAGAGAAGACTTGAAGAAGAAATAATTACATTGAAAATCCAACTTGAAGATAAAAAAAAGAACAGAAGAGGTCATGAAGTCTCAGATAATGAAGAATGAAGAAGAGGTTGAGAAGCTTGAAGAAGAAGTTGTCACACTAAGATTCAAATTCGTCAATATCAAAAAGAATGTTGAAGAGACAAAAACATTTACATCAATAGTAGAGAATGAAGAGAAGCACTCTAGGTTGCTAGAAAAGAAGAATGAAGAAAAGAGAAAGAGTTATGCAGAAGTACTCAAAGGAAGGAATCATGGTCAACTAGAATCTAAGAAAACTAATAAAGATACATATTCAATAAGACCATCCATGTTCAAGAAACAAAGAAGCTTCAATCATGATCATGATTAGTTAAGGAAGAAATTCAGAAGGACTACATCACAAAGAAGAACATTTACTCCCAGGTATGTAAATTTCTTTTATGGTCATTGTTTTTATTGTACTAACTTTGGACATAAGGTTGAAGATTGCAAGGATTATAAAATAAATGTTCAAGAAATAAATGCTTATGTGGCCCCACGTAACATTGAATGTTACAAATTCCATAACTATGGAAACATAGCTCGTGATTATAGAATCATGATCGATACTTCCATGAAAGAGAACATTGATATAAAATATAAGAAAGTATGGATAAGAAAACAAGAAGAACAGGTGAACAAATACCAGGTCCCATAGATTGCAAGATTGGCAATAAAACGAGATGAAGACAAATCTACAAAGAAAAAGGAAGATGTCAAATACATAAAGGTTTGGAAAATAAATGAAAGAAAAGGAGGACATGTAAATAAGTAACAGGTTCAAGAGATTGTACCTTCAGGTATTGTAGTGAAATATGAATCCACAGAGAGAAAAAAGAAGTCAGAGTTCAGAGAGATGATGAATCTAACGATGAAGATGATGATGACTTTGTATCAGAGAAGGAATTATTCTAAGCCATCCAATTTAGAGACTCCCAGGTAATATGAATATTAGATAGGGGAGTCTATGCAATAGTTAAGACAGCCCAAAAAACCATCCTTCGAGCATCTTGCAGAGTTTGAGTAGACAGATCTAGAGTAGTCAGTTAGCATAAGTACAGTATGAATGATTATTGAGTTGTAGTCGTGAAGACTTTATGATAGTATAGTGATAGATGGGTCATCATTATGGACAATTATGTAGTAGAGTCTTGTAAAGTATGGAAAATGATGGATTCATAAGAACACTTAGCAGGTTTGGACAAATATATGGCAGTGGACGAGAGCATGGATTCATAGATTGGTTTAGAGAGTGGTTTAGAGACAAAGGAACACTATCATAATGGATGATAATTACACAAGAATAATTAAATGCTTATTCTTTAATGATTTTCATATATGTCAGTTGATTACACAAGGAATAACCAATGGACAATAACCACAAAAGGAAGCAGGTACATGAAGACTTATATTTTTTCTACACAACATCTTGCAGAGAAGTCAAGAGAGAGAAACATAACCAAAAAGATAGGTAGAAATATCATTCAGATAAGGTGTCAGATAGAAAGGTAAGAATAGAGGTATGATTCCATGGGAAGAGATTCATCAAATACGGGATAGAGAGTTAGATTCTTGGGGAGAGAGCATAGAGGCATGTTTCTAGAGGGAGTGATTGTCACAAGGGAAGAATGAGAGATATGACTTCAGTGTTGCATCAGAGTGATACCCTTTGTCAAAGGGGGAGATATCATTTATATGAAAGGAGAGAGAGAGTAATCAGAGGCTTAGAAACAAAAAGAAATATCAAAGGAATTTAGACAGGGTGAGAAGGCCCAAGGAAAGTTCAGTCAGGGGGAGCAGCCCCAAAGGGAGATACCCTTTTCCATTGATGTCAAAGGGGGAGAGATAGAAACATTGATGAGGAGTATAAGCATGAATGTTATCATGACTAAGTGTTTCCATCAATGCCAAAGGGGGATATTGTCAGGAAGTTGGCTTAGGTTGATGGACAATTGGTTTGGATTGTTGGTTGTCATTGATGTCAACCCATGGAGAGTGATGATTGTTGGTTTTCATTGATGTCAACCCTTAGAAAGTGATATTGTAGATTGATATCAACCCTTAGATATTGATATCAACCCTTGGAAGAAGTCTGGTAGTAAATTCTGGTAGCACAAAGGCATGGGTAAGGGACTTGAGCCTGTTTTAGGTATAAGGGTATTAAGATCAGTGAATTTACAGGTAAGACTATTCTATATGGATAGTACATGTCATGCCATTTATGGTGGTATGTGGAACACCACATAACTCCTCACGGTTAGAGAGTTATTGCCACGTGAAGTTGGAGAACCCTCATGAGTTATCTAGAATATCCTAGAAGGTCAAAGGAGTCAAATTATTCTAGAAGCTCCTAGAAGAAGTGGACCAATCAAAGTGGTTATTCATGGGTTAAAGTGGCTGCAACAAGAAAACAATTAAAAATAAATTAGTTGCAACTAGAATTGGAGAGTTTACTATTTGTGTATAAAGTGGTTAAGTGGACAAAGTGGCTAAGTGGACAAAGTTGGTTAAGTGGAAAAAGTGGCTAAGTGGACAAAGTTGGTTAAGTGGACAAAGTGGCTAAGTGGAAAAAGTGGTTAAGTGGATACTTCTAGAGGAAGCTAATTGGAGAGTATAAATAAGAGAACAAGGGTCTCCCATTAGTATCCATTGAGGATATTGAATATATACAAGTGATCGAGGTAACCAAAGGATATATAAGGAGAATTTCAGAGGGAATGTGAAGTTAATAAGGCGAAAATTCAAGGGAGGATAAAGTCTTTTGATGATGCTTTCTAAGGTATGTTATTTACAGGTCATCTCACCATTTTTGCAATAAACATTTTTCTACAATGATTCGGACAACAAAATATGGAGGCCATTGAGAAAACATAGCCAAGTAACTATGATAACAATTTTAGCTTGTGGGTGAGTGTATTTTTGGAGTTACACTCCGTGGAAAATAGGGTCTATGTCTAGTCCTAAAACTAGTCTAAAACAACTGTGTCGGGTAAAAACATCATAACTTCTTCATAACATATCTAAATTTAGTAAAAACAAATGTATTAGTTAGACTACAATATGTAGTATGTTGTGTACCAGTTTTATATCTATACAACAAATATTCCATGTGGGGCATGCTCTACAAGTTCGCTCTCTAGAATAATCCAAAATTCATCAAGGTATGTCATTTTTTCTATAACTCCTTTTCTAGGAGGTTCCAAGCAGTGAAACAAGGAGGAATTGTAGATAAGACATTGAAGAAAATTGTGTACCATTTTCATACCTTTATTCATTACAAGTACATAGTTATGATTGTTTCAAGTTAGGGTTTTTTACTAATCCAAAATTAGTCATGTGAGACTAAATTAAAGTTTGATGAAAATGCTAGTCTCTTGTTGTTAAAGTTAAGGAAGGTTTGCAGGTATGTGATCATATACATCAGGTCTATTACAGATTTACAAATCATATTTGGATGATGAAATTGACGAGGGATTTTGGTTGAGGTATGTTACATATAGAGGTTGTATAACAATGAGGTTGTGGCACATGGTTTGATGTAATGGTTTATGGTACTGGGTTTATGGATAGAGTGATGAATTGTTAGATAATTGTTTATAGTTATATTGGTGTATGTATTTGGTATATGGTTGAGGTACATGTTGGGTACATGGTTGAGACAAGTAGTTGATGAGTTGGCACATACATGAGGTGTATATTTGATGATATTGGTACACCTTGATGAGTCATAGTTTGTGTATTTGATGCATTATTGGTACATATTTGGTGCATGGTTGATGCACTTGTTGATAATACAGGTTGAGGTACATGTTGATGCATGGTTCAGGTTATTGGTACATGTTGTTTGGTGCAGGTTGATTGGTATAGGTTGACAGTGACAGATTGACAATGGGAGTGGTTGATTCAGTGACAACATATTGTCTACATTTGGCATTTATATTTCAGGGAAGTTGGACGAGGCAAGGATAGGTGGTTGTAGACACATTCTGGTTGTAGTCGGAGAACATAAGGGGTTGCAGCCTCGTTCTGGTTGTAGCTAGAGAATTGGGGAGTTGGAGCTTCCCTCAGGTTGTAGACTAAGAAACTAGGGGGTCAGAGCCTCCTTCCAGTTGTAGCTGGAGAATTGGAAGTTGGTTCTTCCTTGAATGTAATTCTTGACATATAAGAAAAAAATTATGTGGTTTTCTCCTGAATTGGGTTTCCACGTAAATATTGGTGTACTGTGCATTGTGCGGATGTGTTTTTTATTGTTTATTATGCATTGATGAATGTTAATTCTTATGATACAATAATATATTAATGATGAACAAACGAAAATGGTTGAATAAGTAAAATAATATACATTGTGGTTTAAAGGATTAATAATTGGTATAGTTTCTCATTACTGATTCACCCCCTCCCTCTCAGTAATCCAACAACCTTCCCCATAACAAGTTTATAGCATCATCAAGGTGCACCAATACAATTTGGACATGCAATAGTTACTACATCAAGAGTTGAGACAACAATTGGGCAAGCTTTGCTGCACACTTAACATTGTTAGACTAATGGTCGACAAAAATTCCCAAGAACATATGGTCAATGGTAGCATCACTGGAATGATATCACTACACAACAACACACAAAAGAGGGTTATTTGGCTAAACCCATTAGCCTTGACAACATTTGAGGCATACACCAGTTTAGAGCTTCCATCATTACCTTATGTGGAGCTGGAATTGGTGTGGGTACTGTCACATGACCTGCAATTCTTCATGGACGAGATAATGAATGAGTTGGGAGACAGGTGGTGAATACTAAGAAAATCCTATATGAACTTGCAATATAATCATGAGAAAGAGATAATTATGCACCAAGAAACCCAACAAAGACATGTGTAGGAGGTAGCTATGCATAAGGAAAATCCAGGAATGCCGTGAAGTGGAGGTAGCTGCACATACATTGTTGATCAACATAGTGGAGGAAGTATATTCCCAAGTCCCCAGCATGGCTAAGAAAATTTTTGAATTCTTAGATCAAAACAGACTTAGCAAGGTAAAGGAAGTTTTCCAACACCTACAGGAACATGACATGAAGCTTCAACAAAAATTGAAGAGAACCCGACCATCAAAGTAGTGGGATTTGCAACAAAAGATAACGACCATAGAAAACATGCTGCACCACGGAAAAGCGCGTGTGGGAGGATTCTTAGGGGTTGTTGAGTATAGCTTCTATATCTAGAATCACCTATAGAATGCCCCTGAAATCAACACAATTGAAGATCGCATATGCGCAAGTGAGGCACATATCAACGATAAGAGGCAATCATTGATATACCTTCCACCCAAAGAGTGAAAGGAGGCCATGACATAGGTATTTCGCTTTCACTGACAAATTTCATCTACCCATAACGAATGTTGACATCTATTGTGTTGGAAGCATAAGAGAAAGCCCAACAACACCACAATTTTCTTGCAGATGAGAACACAAGGGAAGCCCCAATGATAGAGTTGGGTGCACAAATCATGCCTATAGTTGGGTTGACCACATTGACAAAATTCAATTTTTTTTGCAAATACATGAATGATCTAATGGATATTTTTGATCAAATTATACTCTGTGTTCCAAAACATCATCGTCGAGCTAATGAATAAGGTTCCAACCATAGCCTCTGTCGCAACATAATGAAGTTTAGTGGCTCGAGGACGAGCCAAATAATAGTGTTGGGGACTTGTCGAAACCAAGGTTTTGGCAAGACCACGCACGCACCACAAATTTTTCACAACGCATGCACCACAAGTTTAATACCATGCGACACCAGGATCCAATGCTCGTCGACGATTTTCTACTATGTGCACCAACTAGTTTTTCACTGCACACGAGGACTTGTAAATATTGCATGCATATTAAATCTTTGAAGATCAGCGTAATGATTGTAACCATTTTTGTAACTTATTGATTGATGGTGATTGAGGTTGTTAGTGAGTTGGAAATTCATTTATGATTTCCATGCTTTTGTAGATATATAAGGAATGCATGTGAACATGTAAGGGTTAACTTATGTTTCAATTGAGGTTCATTGTAATTGTAGAGTTGTAAGTGGAATATGAGAGAGAAAGTAGGTCGAGATATGAATCTCTAATATCCAGTTCAAGCATAATGAGTCTTTGCACATGATATGACCCTCTATGTATATGAATGTTTCACCGTGATTAATGAAATAAGGCATGAGGCCCGAGTTTATAATAATAATAATAATAATAATTTAATTTTAAGGTCACGACCAAGCTAGACACCAAATTGGTGTATGAGACCCCCTTGTTTATGGGACAAGGGACCCCCTCTGTGAAATGATTTGATTGCTAAAGTCTACGAAGGTATGCATACACTACCCCCCTATGGATTTGAACTTGTGACCTCCTAGGAGGAAACACATGTTCTTAACCACTAGGCGTGTTATTTATATGAACTAATATAAATGAATAGTACCTAATGCACAACTCTTATTTAAGTGTTTTTTGTTTGTATTGTTTTTTCATGCTATGCACAAACATTTGGTCTCTATGATTCTCATGCGCATCTCAAGTGAGACCTTATTTATTACTTGAATATTGCATATTCCGATGAAAATGGGGTATTTGTTGGTAAATCCTTTTGAACCCTGGGTCTGAAACCTAGAGGCAACATATATTTAATAAGCCATTGGTTTCTCTCATCAACAAAGGGAATTGGTTCTTGATCTTCATGTTGTTAAATTGTTTTTATTTCTAGACACAAATTGTGTGTGTCATCCAGGTCTTGCTTACAAAAAGCACCAACACTCCCCATGGATATATAATATGCCTAATTTATCCTTTTCCTAGAATCCTTTGTGTCTACACATTCAACTCTAACAACTGTTGTTGCTAATTTAGTCATAATCTTAGGATACCATATTAATCCCCGACAAAATATCAATAGAAAAAGCCACTACCCCCTTGGAAGAAGTCATGGAATGTCATCATGAAATATAGTAGGGTATTCCTTTAACATTTAATAATCTTGAATACTTGATCCTTTATCATTCGAAGGCTTTGTAACATGCACAACTTAATGTTGGAAACCTTATCTCAAACACCTCTCCACTTTCATTGAAGATATATTTCGAATGAAGAAGAGTTTAGAAGTTACACATATTCATTTTATCTTCCTTTTATCATTAATACATTTTAACATTTCTCAAAACAATCCACATTTTATCATTGAGGTGAGATCCAATCTAGTCTAATCATGATGCCAGGCAATCCCAAAGGTAGAACATGCAAGTTTGCATGCATGAGTAGTCCATCCAACTCCACATTGTAATCTAAAACTATCTCTTTGATCAAATTTTTGAATCTTTTTAGGAATTTCATTGACAATGGTGTTTCTATCTTCTTACTCGAAACCCACTATTAATTACTACATATCCTACTATGAAACTATGGCTAGTCATGGATCTATTAACATATATATATGGTTAAATCAAATCTTATCTTACACCTTAATCGTAATATCTTGATGGTCTACTTGTTGATGTTTAAATGTCATATGGATTCTTATTGCATTGCCTACATCTCCCACAATATATGCTTCTATAACATTGTGAATCTTCCTATTTATATTGTTCATAATCTTAGGAAAATCTTGATTATATTTCCCTTTTTCCTTATGTTCAAAGCACACCACATTTTCAGACATTTTATGGTTACATGCATCATAAGTTATAGCCTTGTCATGGGAATTCAATACATTTGATCTATAGTGAAATATAACTCCTCTTAGTTTTTTTCTTCCTTTCACCTTTCCCTTTGTGCTTTTCCTTCATCTTCTTATGCAATTCTTGTTGACCTTGTGCTTTCTTCTCATAGTGCTTTTCCTTTTTTTCTAGTACCTTAGTCAAGGTATTTGGAGCCATAATGTTCAACTAGTTCTTGCAAGCAATGTTTGACCCCCCAATGAATTAGTTTATTTTCATCTTATCATCTTGATTATAGGTGGGGACATACTTATAAAATTCCATGGATTCCTTCCTATATTCCTCAATTAATGGTCCTTGGTTTGTGTCATAAGTTTTAGAACACAATTTTTGTTTCTCATAATAGTGTTATGATAAGTACTTTTTTCTTAAAGTATTTATTGAATGAGCTCTAGGATAGATCTGTTCATGGATATTTTTCATCTTTCTTTGATTTCCCGACCACAAGGATTCCTTGCTTGTGAAATTTTAGTTCTACACATTGACCTTCATGCTTTCTAAAAGATCATTCAACTTGAAATACTTCTTCATATAGAGAAACCATGCCTCAACTTCCTCCATGATCTCAGTCTCCCTGTCAAATAGTCTAGGTTCCCTTCTTTACAAAACCGTTTATCCATGGGATATCTTGTTCTGTTATCCCTTCTTCTCCTAGAAGAAGGCTTATTCTTCAATTAGAAGATATGGTTTTTTCATAGGAAGAGGATCTTCCTGAAGGCGAGTTCATTGAGGATGAAGACATCCTCATTGATATTTTATTGGATTTGTATCCTCCTCTCACATGCATGATTTGTGTTTGAATAACTAAGAGGATTTGCATGATCTAATCATTGATCCATTATTCTCTCTGTATGTACATTGTGTGATCATTGTCTTCCTTGCAAGTATAGATGGATTCTACAATCTCTTTGTAAGTTTATACTATTTTTTGTTGATAATAATCTTTGAATTCCTTCGTTGTGTATCTTTGTGTATTGTTAGGGTTTAATTGTATCTCTTTCTTATTGATTGAATCCTCCATACTTATTTCATAGGTTTTAAAATTATAGGTGTTCCAAAAAGTAGACATTGGAAAAGTGGACAAATATTCTAGAAATGTATATTCATGCAATTTTATGTGCAATCCATAAGTCAGGAACTTTATTAGTTTTGCACTCCCAAAGTGCTAAACATTGGGTCAGAGCCAACTTGGGTAAAGTATGAAATCTGATCTCTTATATATATATATATATAAGTACATTTGTTCCAAATCCAAACTCTCCTTTTGAATATCTTTTCAACGAGATATAGATTTATAGAAACGAGCATCATTGAAAATTGTTATATCCTCTAGAAGTTGGGAAACTCTCTATTTTTTCACCCCTTGCTTGAAATTGAGTGCTTTATAGTAATTGGATTCTATTTTCTTTTTGTGAGCTCTAATGAGTCTACAATCCTAGATAGAAAAAATCAAATTGAGGGTGGTTAAACCTTAAAATTCTATTCTTTAGTCATTTTATAAGTTTTATATTAAAAAAGTAAAAGAAGTATAAGTATAATTTATAGTCTCTAGTGGCAATCAAATCTAGATTATAAACCTTATTCAATCATGTCTTGATGTTTGGTTTTCTTTTAGTTGATGATTGGTTTCTGTTTTTGGTAAGTGAAATTTTCATGGACATTTTTTTTAATCTCATTAAAGAAAATTGCATTGTAAATTTCCTATTCTCTTTGGTTTACTTTACTCAACCCATAAAACCCATTTTGGGATTTTTTTTTTAACCTTTCCTATTCCTTCTCCAAAAATAATCCTCTAAACACTTTCTTACTTAGTCATTTTCCTTCCCTAATTCTTTTATCTTTTCTTAGATTTTGACATGGATCCTTATTGATGGGGTTGTGCTTGGAAAATAACCATTAATATATAGAGAAATAAATAATGATACATCATCATACAACACATTTGAATAGGGGGCAATGATATCATTTATTTATCAGCCAACAATGGAGAAATTGTTACAGATCTCAATGAAGCACCTCAAGGGCTTATACATTTAAACATAAAATACTTAAGCATTTTGTAGGCGTATGGAAAGTCAAATGCTTGAGGAACCAACCACAAAATGTAACTGACATATATGTGTTGTCACCAACCAACAATATCCACCTTAAAAATAATTTTCTTGATACCTTATCTAATGAATCAATCATCACCTTTCCTGCAAACCAAGAGAATCCAAACACCATTGCAACTTCTCTAACAACACTGGTTACGTAAACATGTTTGCAAAATTTTCTCCAGTATGGATCACTCCACCTCCATCAACAACTTGTCTTATAAAATGATTTCTTGTCCAATTTGATACGCTGGACTATTAGTCAAATGCAAAACTCTTTGACCACCACAGAACACCCTATCTTGTACTTGTCAAAGCTTACCCAATAGATCCTTGCATCCATGCGAGACATAACCTGAGGTAGATCTCTTCTTGTCCAAATCTCTTGAATCAACATAACCACAGAATAAATCATTGCAACCACTGTAGGTGACCAAAGCACCCATTTCCATGCTCTTTACCTGGTTTTTCCATGTGTGCAATGAAAACACCAAATGCATGTGAAATATTTGAACATTCCATTGCAAACATTATCCTTTATACTGTACTTCCATAAGGTACACGAGACATATAATTTGTTTCTTCTTTACTACTAGGACACAAATTTGAAAAAAACTTATAATGGAAAGCTAAAGGGATATTTACCAGTTTCACAATGTTCACACTGAGCCTCATAAGTATCTTATCCATTGTTGGCACAGGGGTAGACCCAGGGTTCAATGCTACAACAACACACCAACAAATCCCTAACTACTGGCCCTTTCGGCAACATCTGAGAGGCAGATGAAGTCTCACCCGAGGTAGAGGCAGGGGTGGTTGCAAGACTCAAGCGTCTACAACCTTAGTCGGGACACATATATGTGATTATAACACTTAATACAACTCTTATCACCATCAGTTCCTCAATATGCAATCACTATTCACTTCGTTGATAAAATAGGGATTCACAACATTCACACTGTTATAATGTACTTAAGCACTTAACATCAATAGATAGGTCAGATCTAGAAGATCAATCACTAAGCACATTCATATGAATCAGATCTAATATTCTCACATATCATTAGCACTAAACATAAGCAGATCTATCCAATCATCCCAAAGAACTTAGAAAAAGAAGACATAAACAGATTAAGACAAGCATAAAGCAAGACAACACATCATTTACGTGGTTCACCCCCACCCTGGGGCTACGTCCACCAACTCTTCTTCTTTATTGCCTTTAGTCAATCGGTTACAAGCACAAAGCCATCAAAACCATTACTCCACACAGGACAAAAGATCTGCGCAACTCGCTAGATCCTTCTTCCTTGCATTACAACACTAAGCCGTCTATAGTCTCGCACAAGGAATTGCACTCAGCTTTGCAAGTCTTACATAGAATGCACAAAGCCCTTACAATCCACACTAGCACTTAACATACATTCACATCACATAGATGCACTATTCTTCTACTCCTCTATGTGGCCTAGACATATATATATATATATATTACAAAATAGGCCTACACATGGGTAAACCCATGGGCCAACATCCCATTCTCGTTACATATTCCCAAAAACCTAAAAAGGATCCAAAAGTGGGCCGAGATCCCATGATCTTTCCTTCGTCTTGTGCTCCTCCTTCGATAGGCTGTCGAAGTCCCAAAATAGGTCAACATGACCAAGAAACTACCAAAACTTGGTCAAGGGCCAACATGCCCCCAACACTCACCTGTGACTCGTCTCGAGTCACTCTGGTCTGAGCAATTCTGCCTCGAATGCCTCAAGCTTGGATCAAGCTGCTTCAACTTGCTGCTTTGTTGTGGCCTCTTGTTCAGTGAACTCCTGGATTACTGTGTCGTTCACTGGGCCTTCTAGGCATTGTTTTTCTGTGATGACGACCTGGCAACGAAACCATTTGTTGGCACAGGGGTAGACCCAGGGTTCAACGCTACAACAACACACCAATAAAACCCTAACTACCGGCCCTTTCGGCAACACCTGCAAGGCAAATGAAGTCTCACCCGAGGTAGAGGTAGGGGTGGTTGCAAGAATCAAGCATTTGCAACCTTAGCTGGGACACATATTTGTGATTATGACACTTAATACAACTCTTAACACCGTCAGTTCCTCAATATGCAATCACTATTCACTTCACTGATAAAACAGGGCTTTGCAACATTCACACTATTATAACATACTTAAGAACTTAACATCAATAGATAGGTCAGATCTAGCAGATCAAGCACTAAGCACATTCATATGGATCATATATAATATTCTCACATATCATTAGCACTAAGCATAAGAAGATCTATCTAATCATCCCAAGGCACTTAGCAAAAGAAGACATAAACACATTAAGACAAGCATAAAGCAAGACAACACAGAGTTTATGTGGTTCACCTCCACCTTGGGGCTACATCCACCAACTCTTCTTCTTTATTGCCTTTAGTCAATTGGTTACAAGAACAAAGCCATCAAAACCCTTACTCTGCACAGGACAGAAGATCTGCGCAGCTTGCTAGATCCTTCTTCCTTGCGTTACAACACTAAGCCATCTATAGTCTCGCACAAGGACTTGCACTCAGCTCTGCAAGTCTTACATAGAATGCACAAAGCCCTTACAATCCACACTAGCACTTAGCATACATTCACATCATATAGATGCCCTATTCTTCTACTCCTCTATGTGGCCTAGAAATCTATATATATATATTACAAAATAGGCCTACACATGGGTAAACCCATGGGTCGACATCCCATTCCTGTTACAAATTCCCAAAAACCAAAAAAGGATCCAAAAGTGGGCCGAGATCCCGTGATCTCCGCTTCATCTTGCGCTCCTCCTTTAACATGCTGTCAAAGTCCCAAAATAGGTCAACATGACCAAGAAACTCCCAAAACTTGGTCAAGGGCCAACATCCATAGACTTGTGACTACCACATCTTACCATTTTTCTCATCTATGTGTACTTCTGTGGCCAATATTTTTTTTCCTGCTCCCAGATCCTTCATCAAAAGTCTTATCCAACTTATTCTTTAACCTACTGATCTCAACCATGCTTTGCTTGCAACAAATATATCATCAACATAACTCCAAGATAATGAATATGTCATTAAAACTTTTGAAGTAAACATAATGATCATACTCACTTCTTAATAAACTTTGGCTCACCATGAAGGAATCACACATCTTGTACCATTGGTTGGTTACCTTAGGCCATACAATGATTCCCTGAGTTTGGATCCAAATCTCCCTTTACAATCTTGAACAACTTCTGATTGTTCCATGTACATATATGTGCTAGTGATGATTTTGTGGGTAGTAGGATTCCACAATCTACATCCCTTATCTTCATCACTATAACCAATAGAAATATACTTCCTTGAACAAATCTGACCAAGTGAGCCTTCACCTCTCACCTTGAGGATAATTTCAATGGAGTATGCAATCCATAGGATTTAAAACCACATGCTACCAAAAAAAGTGCCCAAAACCATGACTCTTGACCTAACTTTCCCTCCCTTTCAACTTGACTTGGGGTTTCCCATGACCAAATCCAGCCAAACCTCCGTCAAAGTCAGGGTATTTGGGAATACCACATGCTCCCCCTATCACCTAGTTCTACTTCTAGACTTTATTGGTGAAATATAAACCCTGAGGTATGCATGCCTAGCTAGGTCTTACAATTGTATTCCTATTTACATAAAAAACAAATTGCCAACTCCACCTAGAACTTTGCATAACCTCTTCCTTGCCATCTTTGTGGGAAACCAAGTCCTCTTCCTCACACTGGAGATCCCAGAAATGCAAAATTTCCACATCGCACTTTGCGATATTGACCTCTAGATCATCACCATATCCATTGTTATTGTCACTACATACACTACCGCCTGAGATTTCACCGTGCCCCTCCAGTCCAGACATCTCCTATGAATGATTCAACCTTCATCCTTAGTTCTCAATGGAATCTCGTCTTTCGCGGGAGAAAGGTTCAACAAGACTCAGGATGTTCAAATAACCAATGAATGCCAAGACTTCTTGCCGAACTGTATTACGACCCAGTCATTGTGCAAATCAAATCCGGTTCCGATGACACTTGTTGGGGTCACACTTGGTTATTGTCTCCTTGTGCACATGTACAACTATTTTCTTCTATCTCTTCCCCACATAAACCCTCGCTCTACAAAACAAAGAACTAAAGGAACCCACCAATTCTTCTCACTCCTTGATCTCTCGAACAAGACAATGCTGACAAAATGAGAAGCAAAGAAGACAATACAAAGAAGATGAAATTGGAAAACAGGAATAAGAAGAGAGCATAGTGTCAAGTGTATATCATTAAGGGAAAAGAGCTGAGCTAAATAGGCTCAAGCAAATCAAGAAGATCAAGAAACCAAACAAGAAATCCTAACTAACTCATATAGCTGGCCAAGATAGCTGGCAATGTACAATCACATACCGTTGAGGTTACATATATAATTAACACTCCCTCTTAAAATCAATAGTTACAAACATCAACACTGATAATGCCTAAGTGTTGTAATTGGAAATAAAAAATGGATTTTCCAAACAAAAAGGAATTCTAAAATCATAATGTCTGTTGGTCTATGTCTCAGTTGGACTTACAATACGTAACAAAAAAACTAGACTCCAACTTTCACTTCAGCTGGGTTTCTTCTTTCTCTTCTTCCAAACTCTGTATTGTTCTATTCTGGTCATTTTTTTTTATTTTGGCATTGATACTAAAGGCGTTGTGCTTTGCCTTTTGTCTTTGTCGCTGTAACTTCATATTCATAATTTGATCAGGCTGCTTATGCCTGTTTCTTTTATCTTCTTCGCAACAAATTTGTCTTTGAGAGTGGGATGATTCCACCACTGCAAACTATTATCAATGCCCTTCATAGCTTGGGTTACACAGTCAACAAACTGTTTCCACATTAACTCAGAATAAAATCTTATTTCTTCAAAACTCCATTGCATGAAAATGGTTTTGAACTGGTATTCATTGAGATCCTCATCCATGTCTTCATCTTCTTCTTTTGGTTGCTCACCACCATCATCATCATCATAGATTGATTGTTTAATCCATTTCAAATTTGCATCAACATTATCTTCTTCTTCAACTGCTTCATTGGCAGTCATAAGTGTACTGGTTTGAATGCTTTTGTCATCAAACCTTCTTTCAAGCACTGCTTATGTAGTCACCAAATCATCCACTTGGTTCTGAATGCAAAGTAGGCTTTCTCCTCCAAACATCAATTCATCAATTTTCTTCTTCTCTTCCATTATTGGAAGGCACTCATGATAAGAAAGATTATCATCATCAAATTCAATTTCAAGATTTCTTACCTTTGTTTCAAAAAGGCCAATGTCTGCATAATGTTCATGAAAGATTATTGATGTTGATCCTTTGTTTTCATCAACAAACATTACTAGAATCATTTCATCGATGCAGGTTGTTGTATTGATAGCTTCAACATCAATTTCTTCAATTTTCTCATGCTCTGCTTCACACACATATGCACCTTCTTTCTCTTCCTCTGGTAGCTTTGCTTTAGACACAGATGCTCCTTCATTCTTTCATTCCGGTAGCTCTGCTTCAGACACAGATGCTTCTTCCTTCTGTTCCTCTGGTATCTCTGCTTTAGACACATATGCTCCTTCACTATGTTCCTTTGGTAGCTCTTCTTTAGACACAGATGCTTCTTCCAAAGTGGCAACATTCAACAAATTGTTGCTCCCTCTTTCATTGTACTCTATTTCCAGAATACTCCAAACTTCTTTCATTGATGTTGTTGCTGTAACCTTGTGCAACATACTATCATCCAAGGCTTGTTGGATGATCTGCAATGCTAATTCATCCATTTCCTAATCATGTAGATTATGATAACAGTCTACAAGATGCAAATAGGTATTCATTCTAACAGACCAAAATTCAAAATTCTTACCATTATACTGTGGCGATAATGGTAGGTTCATGCTCATGTTGCTCCAAATATTATCAATTTTCCTCTAATCTGCTTCTTGTGTGAGCTCCTCATGTACAACTGAAACCTCTTCATTTATCTTTGCGAAATATTTTGCCATTTCTTTGTTGTTCTCTTTCCTGATCTGTCTGAGATCTCTTCTCGACTTCTTGAGTCGTCTTTGTTGACCCATGACAGTGTTTCTTAGTTGTTCATTCACCAATTCGATCACACTTGTGGATTGATTGCTTCCTGTGCATAAGACCAGGTCCGCGAAATCCTTTGTTGTGACTTCATGCCGAAAAACACGGGGTATACTCCTTCTTTAACTTCGATATGGCTGGATGTGACTATCCGAGCGCGAGATCTACGGAGTCAGAGCTATGAGCTCTGTTCTTTAGCAACTATAACCCCTCTAATGGAGGAATTGGGCTTTCTGAGTTTACTCAAGATCCCCCCAAAAATTTGTTGTTTAGCTTCTCATATGATCGGGGGTTGAAAACTAAGCGCTTCAGGCTTTCGGGCTTCGGGCGTTAAGACGCGTGAAGGTCTTAGTTCCTTCGAATAGTCATATTGCCGAATAAAGGATGTGATGCAAAGATTAACGATGCTCGTTGATTTGAGATTAACGGTCCTCAGTTATTTCGGGAATTCGTGCTTTCGGGCCTTCGAGGCTCCGAACGATATTCCTTTCTTACCTCACAATTCTCTGAACTCGCGGACCTCCGAACAAGGGGAGAGATCGACAGTCTCAATTACTTGTCGAGATCTATGACTCAAAACTATTTCGGGAGTTCGGGCTTCGAAGATATTTCACCACTCGCAATCACAATACTCACAAAGTATTGAGGCAACGAATTATCTGTAAAGGTGTAGATCCAATGATTCTTAGGCCTCTACAAACGAATGGCCAAGATCTTCTTCTAAACTCCAGCATTCGGGAGTTTCTGACTGCTAATACGCGCTGACCTTTGGAATGAGAATCTCTGAAGTGCAAGATCTTCCTCCACGTGGCCTCTTGAGTGGACGACTGAGATTAACTTCGAAATCCTGGGCTTCGGGAGTTCCTTTTTTACGTTTCAGACTCTCCTCCGAAGATCTCTAGCTCCGAAGTGTGGGATCGCGTGACGTGTGTCCCTTATGGCTTCAACAATTCAGATCTACTTCACGCCTTTGTGCCTTTGAGACTTTGATTACCTTGTTTTTCTATTTCTCCCGAACAAGGAACTAGCGAAGCACTGATCGTCTGACATGTGTTCCCTGCTTGGATTGACGGATAGGGTTTATTTCGGACTTCAAAACTTCGGGAAGATCTCGCTCCGCAAAACATTTCGGAGTGCTAAGTCTTCGAAGTGTGAGATCTGGCACTGCGTATCCTCGATGATGGACGGTCCAGAAGAACTTCGAGCTTCGGGCCTTTGAGAGTTCTGGCTTCTCACATCCCGAAGTGATTATAGCCAGAGTGCAGGATCTCCTGCCACGTTTCCACTTGGATCAACGAACTGGATCTACTCTATCTCTTCGGAGCTTTGGGCCTTCGGGAGTCCTTTACTCCTTAGCTTCTGCTAGCTTCCTTCCGGAGTAGGAGATCTCCTGACGTGTGTCACTTGTTTGAAGATCAACGATCACAAGTGATTGCGGAGACTGAACTCGCTCACTCTTTAATTTCCTTCCTGATCACCGCAAGGCGAAGATGCTCGTCTGAGGTGGGATTGATATTCACTGTTGATCTAGAAAGATCAACAATCCTGAGCGATTGCGGGCTCACAACTTTCTCAGGCTTTAATTTTCTTCCCGATCCCCGCAATGCGAAGACACGCATTCGTAGTGCGATCGATATCCATTGTTGATCTGTTGATCTAGCAAGATCAACGATCCTAAGTGATAGCGGGCTCACAACTTGCATAAACTTTAATTTGCTTCCTGATCCTTGTAATGCGTCCCCACCGTCGATCTCTCTCTGATGAGATCTGACGGTCGTGGCTGAATCTTTGCTTGATCTGACAACAGATCTTAATCACGCTCAGATCTTACGGTTGAAAAAAAAAATTCTCCTTATCTGCGGGCTTGTCGTTTTCGAGCTTAATTAAAGGCTCAGATCTGTTCCCGCGTCCAATCTTACGGCTGAAGTAGCTTCTCCTTTGTTGCTTCTGCAAACTTTCTTCTTAAGAAAAAATTTCACAAATCTTTAATTGTTTCGTCCTTCTGCAACATCTGCTTCCTCACGCTTGATGTCTCCAACGATCTCTTGAGCGTACTGTGGACTGCAAACTATTCTCCAAGCTCTGTGAAGAATCTTGTGTCCCGTGCTCTCGTCTGCGAGACAGTGTAAGCTTTGCGCTCTTCTTCTTATGATCAGACTGCTCTCTAGACACTATGAAGAGGCTTACATCCTAAGCTCTGATACCATGACAAAATGAGAAGCCAAAAAGATAATATAGAGAAGACGAAATTGGAAAACAAGAATGAACAAAGCGCATAGCATCGAGTGTATATCATTAAGGGAAAAGAACTGAGCTAAATAAGTTCAAGCAAATCAAGAAGATCAAGAAACCAAACAAAAAATCCTAACTAACTCGTACAACTGACCAGGACAGCTAATAGTGTACAGGACAGCTAATAGTGTACACTCACACTATTGAAGTTACATATATAATTAACAAATACAGGCTCTCGATCGTGATGAGGACGACAGAGGAAGATGAACAATCGGGAGAATAGAGCGGGTGTCTTTGACTATACTCCCTCTCTCTGCACTGCTACAACACCGAACCCAAATGCCCCTCGGGTGCAACCTTAAACAAATTCAATCCATCAACGCAAGCAATCTCCACACGCAAAATATTTCGGCACGAATACAGTGGATTTTCTTGGCCTTGCTCAATTCGGCGTGACTGCTCCCCTTGGTCACATGTCCTTCACCCTCTTGTCGCCGGGGTAGATTTCCCACCGGTCCACTTCCGGGCTGTCTCCATCGTGCGGGCCATCTCTATATTCGTTTTTCTTCTATCTGTCTTCGAAGTTGTTCAACAATGCAATGCCTTTTCCCTGCCATATCTGCCCGCTCCGAGACTCGAATCATAAACCCTCGCCCCTCATTCTGAGAGGCCGCATTCAATCATGCCCGCATTCGCACCCTGCACAATTCCTCATGGCTCAGCGACCCCCCGTTCTCCTCACGACGATCAGAGAAATACCCAGGTCATCGAGTTCAACCTTGAGCTCTGATACCAACAACTTGTTGGGGTTTACCCTGTGAAACCACCATTAATATACAAAGAAATAAATAATGATACATCATCATACAACACAACAGATTTGAATAGGGGCATTGATATCTTTTATTGCTCAGTCAATACTATATTAACAGATTTGAATAAAAAACAATGATATCATTTATTGCTCAATCAATATTACACTACACTAATGATATTTGAATAGGGTACAATGATATCCTTCAGTAATGAAGAACCAACAACAAAATGTCATGTCATTTATTGCTCAATCAATATTACACTACACTAATGATATTTGAATAGGGTACAATGATATCCTTCAGTAATGAAGAACCAACCACAAAATGTCATGTCTAGGAGCATTGATATCTTTTATTGCTCAGTCAATACTATATTAACAGATTTGAATAAAAAACAATGATATCATTTATTGCTCAATCAATATTACACTACACTAATGATATTTGAATAGGGTACAATGATATCCTTCAGTAATGAAGAACCAACCACAAAATGTCATGTCTAGGAGCATTGATATCTTTTATTGCTCAGTCAATACTATATTAACAGATTTGAATAAAAAACAATGATATCATTTATTGCTCAATCAATATTACACTACACTAATGATATTTGAATAGGGTACAATGATATCCTTCAGTAATGAAGAACCAACCACAAAATGTAACTGACATGACAGATATATATTGTCACCATCCAACACCTATTTATGTCCTTCAAAGCCTAGTTCCAAGCTAGGCTAAGAATTAGTAAAGGTTTAGTTCCAAACTTACCCAAAAACTAGTGGAGGCCTTCCCTCGACCCTTCTTTTAGTTATTTATCTTGTCTATTTATTTTCTTGAGAAATCCCTCATAAATTCATTGTGAAGATCCTTTTCTACCACCTTCTCGAGAGCTCAGTCTTATTTTGTTGAAAATTTATTTTCGTAGTTTTGTTCCTATTACCTTGTCCAAAACTTTCCTGAGAACTAGCCTAGCATAGTCTAGAGAACTAGCCTAGCATAGCCTAGGCCCTTTTCGAGAGTTGATTTTTCTTTTTATTATTATTATTTTTGGGACTTATAAAATTATGTTCTTTTCTTTGAAATTTAGTGATATAATTTTGTACAAAATCACTATTTTTGTTATTTAAAATTTATTTTTAAATCAGCACAGTGACAAACTCTTCTGAAATTAAGATTTTATAGAAATAATCATTTTCTAACCATTTTTACCAAATTTCAGACAAATCTCCCTGAAAAAATAACCATTTAATGTTAAACTACTCATTAAAAAAAAGTTATCCTAAAATTATCACTCAGAAATTGATGGGTTTTGCTTTTTCATCACATATAACCCATGGTTATTAGTTGTGAGACAGTCAGGTTCTCCTCGGTTTATGGTGCGTTCACTAACCAACGAGTGACTAAATTAAGGCCTGTCTTAGCACAATATTGTTGTGGTTCAATAGATTAAAGTCAGCTAGGCTTTGATCTCCCCTCTCCATGGACAGTGAAATTAACTTCCCAGCCCCTTGGTTTATGCTGTGTTTATTAAACAAGCACAATGACTTTAACTTGGCCTGTCTTAGCGCAGTGTTGCGGTTAAATAGATTGAAGTAGTTGGTTAAGTCAGCTAAGCTTTGATTTACTTTGTTGATCTCCCCTTTACAATTAGGGTCGGAGCCCAAATATAAGGGTCGGTCCAAAAACTGTACGTTTTGGCTATTTAGCTGGAATCTATCAAAGTAAATTTAGATGAAATGTATAAATGGATGACATTTGTGAATGGATGAATGGATTTTAGTATGTTGAAATTTTTTTAAATATTTAGATTATATAAATTTAATCATTCAAATTCAAATATATATATTTAAAATTTTTTCACCAAATTTTTAAAATAAATAACAAAAAAATCTATATAATCAAAACTTAGAACATTTATACTAAAACTATATATAATCTTATAGACTGTCACTAATTCTAGATTTTCACTAATTGACTGAGTTACTGGAATTTTCCGAGATATTTCGGAGAAATTCTTGCAAGTTGCACTAATCGACTTACGGGATTTTTTCAGAGAAACTCTTGCCAGTAGCACTATTTGACTTACTTACGGAAATATTTTCAGAGAAACTCTTGCCAGTTGCCAAGTGTTTGGACCGTATCGATAGTTGTTGTTGTTACCAAGATTATTAAAGCAAATAGCGGAGAGAAGATATCTCTAAAAGGATTTTGGGGTACCTGCGACGTACATGTGATGCAATTTTAGTCTGAAAAAATAAGACTTCGGGAAAAGAAAGCTTTCAAAATTCACCGATTCACCATCATCAAGAATTGGGAGTTTTCTCAGATATCCTTACATGCTTTTATTAGTTTTGGCAGCACAACAGAGAAAAGGCCATCCTACCCTGTAAAAGGCTGTCATACCCACAAAGGGATCTCAAGAAACCTGGTATGTGCAGCGGTATAGAGACGACATCTGGAGAATTGTACACCGACTCGAGTTCGAAAAATGAAATTTGTACGTCGAATTGTGAATTTTTTGAGTGGAATCCATATCATCCATTGGTCAAAGTTGAAGCCAGGGATGTTCTTGAAGGCTTTGGGCCGTGCTTGGCTTAAAAATTCGATTCTCCAATGACATGTTTGTTTCCGATCAAAATTTGACAGCATTGGCTGCAGCCATATCAGTTTCTTTGTAGGTGGGGATCATCATCCAGTTGAAAGATGTGCGTACAGACAGAGAGGTCGACCACGTGAACATGTACTGGGAGCATGTACTGGAATTACGGACTGTGAAGAGTGAAACGGATCCATTTGGTTTTTAGTTTGATTTCCATTCACTTCGAAATTCTCACATCTTCCGTTCACAGAAAGGCCAAGTACTCATCAAAAATAGTAAGTGCGAGAACCGAACCCTAGAACTAGTTTTTCAATAGGCCGTCAACCGCCCTTGGAATCTCACGACTTTCAATGCTTGTGAGAAGAGAAATGGCTATTTTTATTCCTTTAAATAGATGGACTGTAACCATAGATGGACATTGTGTTTCTTTCTGTAGATGGTGTGTGGCCGTGCTAATTCCGAAATCCTTCATCACATGACCTCCTATAACTTACCAAGACCAGGCTCCTCCCAGGTTTTCTGAGACTTCTAATTTTGGACTTCCACATATCTTTGTCGAAAGGTAAGAAATCCTGTGCGCTGCGTGTTTTTATAGGGTTCATGATGTTTAGCGAGAAGATTTGTAATATATTTGATTTGCGTGTATATTTAGAGCAGATGGGCCGGGGGAAACGAGAAATGAAGAAGATAGAAAATGCAGCGAGCAGGAACGTTTGTTTTACAAAGAGGCGACGTGGGTTGCTGAAGAAGGCTCGGGAGTTATCAGTACTGTGCGATGCAAGCGTTGGCGTTGTTGTCTTCTCTGCAGCTGGGAAAATGTCTGAATACTCCAGCACTTCCGAGTACGTAATTCTTCTGGTGTTTCTTTTCAGCTATGTATTTTTCGCACATCAAAAATGAATATTGAAATTGTTTTGTTCGAGTGTCCATAGAAATCATTCCCTGTAGCAGCCTTGAACAAAATAAATTTTGATACTTCATAGTCAGAAATGAATGTTGAACTCGTTTTGAAGTCCGTACTAGCAGAGTTGAAATTTGCAGTCTTTCATTGCATATCAATAAAATTTTATGGACGTTATAATTTAAACATTATCTTTCATTTTAGGTTTAAATGTTAATATTATCTGTAATAAACATTACCCTTTATTTAAGTTTAAATCTTAATGTTGCCTTGTGATAAACATTGCCTTTCGTTTTCGGTTTAAATCTTATTGTTACATATCATTATGATATTTGCTTTTCTTTTAAATAATATTTATGTCATTTCATATCTTACTTCATACTATGAAAAATTAAAAAAACATAGTTCCATATATCATAATATAAAGTAAGATTTTCAAGGACAACGGACCATTTACTTTAATAAAATGTATGTAAAGGTTTTCTGTATCTTGTTTCACAGGGAATAAATATCATTATAAAATATATTTCAAATATCAAAAGTAGCATACAGGAGAGTGAATTTTTGAAACTCTGGAAATGGAAATATTTCAAATATATTTGAAACTCTGGAAATGGAAATATCAACCAGCAACATATAGAAGAGTGAACTTTCAAAAGTTGAAAGGTCAAAGCTTGCAGATTTGAAAGATGGAAATACTTTGCTTTATAGAAATGAAATCCCAGACATGAGAAATGGAGATGGAGAAGATAATAGTGAAAGGTCAAAACTTGCAGATATGAAAGATGGAGATACTTTGTTTTATAGAAATGAAATTCCAGACATGAGAAATGGAGATGGAGAAGATAGTAGTGAAAGGTCAAAGCTTGCAGATATGAAAGATGGAAATACTTTGCTTTATAGAAATGAAATTCCAGACATGACAAATGGAGATGGAGAAGATAATAGAGAGGAAGGGATTTATTGAGTTTTTTTAATTAAATTCACCTCTCTTTTCGACAAAGCTCTATATAATTCTCCAATTGTTTTTACAGGAGAGTTATTCTCTCCACTTCTTTAGTGAAACGTATTTATATAAAATACATATTAAATATTGTATAATTAAAATTTAATTATAAGTTTTTTTTATAATATAAAAATCTGTAATAATTATTTACTAAACTTATGATCATATGGTTTAGTTAGTTCCACAGATTTACTCAAATTTTTCATCTCCATTTTCTACAACACAACTTGGTGAATTCTCCCACAGTCTATTTCTCCTTCATTGTGACAGTGTGATCTCCTTCACTATGACTGGTAGTCGTGAATTGTGAGCAAAACAATGTACAATTGAGTTTCAGCAAACAAAAGAGATTTGCTATAGCTTGTAGGTAAATATTTTAGCTCACTACTAAGAAATCATGAATCCATTGAAAAACTTAACTTAATATTAATAAGAATTTTTTAAATAAAAAGATTTACAGCTTACAAGATTTTAAAAATTAAAACTTCCAAATTTGAATTTACATTAATATTGGAAAATAGGATTGTTAATTAGCAATAAAAAAAGGATTTCATTTTTCTTCTTAATGAAAAAAAGGATTGCTAATTACTGTGTACATTTTATTTTTCTGCTTACATTTCGTTTTTCTATGTTCTCTGCAAACAGTGTGTACCTTTGATTCCATACCTTTGATTCCACTCCCTTGGAAGGTTTGCAGCGCTTTTTCTCTATTCTCTGCAAACCGATTTGTCCGTGTGTGTTTATAAAAGAAAAAATATTATGAATTTCTTATTCCTTGCACCATAGCTCTTATCAACTGAGATTCCAGTGTCCAGAGTACAATGCAAGAAGATTATCAAATGCATTATCACCATTTATCTTTCTCAAGTACCTTAATCATGTTCCTTAAAAGACATAAATGAAATACACAGACAAATTCAAAAGAATAATTTATTAACACTGCAAGAATTTACACTTAAAATTACAAAGCTGCTAAATATACACATGAAGTTATAAAGCTATTGAAGCCAGACTGTAAATTCTCTCCAGATATTATATGTACTTCATCCCAGACTGTATATTCTCTTTAGATATGATATGTACTTCATCTACTTTCATAGTCGTTCGATTTTTCCAAACACATATTTACGCTCAAAAGGTGTACACTTATTGACAATGAGCACAATTAATCACCTTTTAATCTAAAATTCTAATCTGACGGCTAACAATTGAAGATGCTGGCATATTCTTAGTCGTCCTCTCAAATCAATGAATGTGATTTCCTCTTCATAATTTCCTTGTATTTTTCAATGCATCCGTTAACTTGTTTACCTTTTAACATTTACCTAATCATATTAAGAAATTACTGTAGCACTATATGATTGCCACGTTTAAATGATTAAACTTTGGATTTAGCACGCTAACTGTGCTCGCTGTAGATGCTCATTTTCTGATTGTACGTTTCATTTTCTGGCTATACATTTCATTTTCTATCCACACCTTTCGACGTTCATCAACCACGATTTTGAGTGGCTGTGTTAGTCAATTCCAACTAACAACGTGCACTATTACTTTTAATGTGACCATGTAAATGGTAGATGTCATTTCCTCTACCTACTCCAGTACTCCTCGTTCGAATCTTCCAAACATATATTCAATTCAATTTAACAGCACACACTCTTACTTCTTATGTGAGGATGTAGATGGTAAATGCCACTTCCTACAAAACCTATATTTACCTGTTACCTGAAGTCCTAAAATGATTTTTTTCTTTTCCTTCAACCGGAAGAACTTGACATTTAGTATGTTCAAGAGAGTAGATCAAGAGTTGGAATGCGGTTAGATTTAAGTATTTTTAGGAATTGTCATAATAACTTTTTCGGAATCCTCAAGTAACCAGTAAGGATTGATTATCAAGGAGTGTTTGAGCGAAGAAGGTACATTTTGTTTTAATTAAGAAATAGATTAATTGATATTGATGATGATGATGATGGTGATGATGGTTAAAGTTGATTTCTTTAAAATATTATTTGGATGCTTGAAAAACATTAAGAGAAGTTTTACTAGATCACTAAAGTTTTGATAAGGTTAGGAAGGTCTATAATGTGACAGATATTTTGAAATTGAGATTTAATTTGGATATATTCAGGGCACTTTAGGAGAAAGTACCTTTCATCTTCAGCCCTCTTGGTGTTACAATGGTGACAAATTCTTTCTAGCCATGGTGTTTTGGGTATTGCTCAAATCCTAGTTTATGCGAATTAGTTCTTATTTTAGAATATTGATTCTCTTCTTTAGGCTAGTCAAAACATAGAGATACTTTTAATCTTCAAGATCTTAATTTTTTGATCCTCTAATTCTTTATCCCACCATAGATTCTTCTTAAATTTAGCTTGTACAATATTTTTAATATCATCCTTATTGTGCAAAATAACTTCTTCTTTTATTCTCCAATGATTTAGCCAAGGTGTCATCCATATTGTTTATCTTGTTCTTGTATATTAAGTACCTAATCATAGTTGTGCTCTCAATGGGGAAATACTAATTTCCATGAGGAGGATATGATATAGTTTATTGCCTTTAATTTAGAGATTTTGCATCCCCAAACTTCACATCCATATAAGATCATAAGAGTGACAAGAATCTCAAAGAGTAGATTTTTTTTATAGTAGATGTTCTTGTTGGATTTAATGATCATAACCTTAATTTTATCAATGTTTAGGTTGATTCATTAATAAAATCTGTTAAATTGATTGATTGATGAAATAAGAATAGTTAACTTAAAAACTTGTTTAAATGTTTTTAGTACTTTCTTTCTATTTAAAATTAAAAATAATTCCTTACTTCCTATTTCTTTAAATATTTTTAATACTTTCATTCTTTTTAAGATAATTATAAATAATTCTATTAAAATTATATATAATCCTTGAAATTTAGAATTTAAAATAATAAATACTTCTCACATAAATCAAATGTAAAAATTTAATCAAATAAACATCTCCTCATAACTTCATCTTAATCAAAACATTTCCTTCTAACTACATCTTAATTAAATATTAACACTTATGAAATGTGAACAATGAAATATATATATTTCTTTGTAAAATTAATATTAACTTATACACTTAAAACATCAAATTTTGTTCATTTTATAATTATTATTTTACTCGTTTTATAATTATTAATATTTTAAAAACATAATTTATAATTTATAACTTTTCCATCGATAACATGTTACCTTAAATAGATCATGTTATCTTAAATAGATAAATTGGTTAATATAAACTGATTAAATTCCTTATAAATTGGTTAATATAAACTTTAAAACTTAATATTAAATTTCTTATCATATATAAATTTATTATTAAATTTTTAAGTTTATATCTATATTTTCTTTCTCTTTTTCCTAACATATGAGTTTGTTTATTAATAATTGAAAGTTTCCTGCCCAGTTTTACCGGATAAATTAAATTTTTTAATATATATATATATATATATATATATATATATATATAATTTTTATTATTTGAAATGTTTTAATATAAATAGATTTATGAATTTAATAATTTTTATATAGTTTGAGGTAAAAAGTTAAACTATAGTTAGGAGTAGTATTTGGTTTCATGTATGGTATTAAAGATAAATGCTATTAAAAAACACATAACTCAGTCATGACCACAAAATAAATTGTCTTTCTTGCAAATACTATTTAGGTTGTTGCCAAACTCTTTCTAATTGTTTAAGAGCCATTCTTCCTCAAATGTAAGGAGATAGGTTAAAACCCAAGAACTAAAAGCATATAACATGAGAGATTGTTTACCTCTTATGAGCCACCAATTTGTTCTTTCAAATGGTGTGGTTTTCCTTGAATAACAACAATAACCCTTGACCCACATTCATAGATAACACTCAATTATAACTATCCTCACTACTTTTTGGCAACTAAGTTATGATAGATTTTTCTACCTTCCCTCAATAGAATTTCATATAATTATTATTTTAAAAATTTACATGTTTTTAGTAGTAAATATACAACTACTTATATTTTCCATTTAAAATTTAAAAAATGTTATTTTTTTTTTTAAGTAAAAAAGGGGAGGATCCTGTTTATATTAGAGTTGCAGAGTTACAGAGTCGATTTGTGATGCCAGCTGTCTCGCCTGAACAGGAAGCCGAGACAGCTGGACATTCTATGCCACTTGTGTTCAAACAAACAAAATTATCAGAGTGCTCACTGCTGTCTTGCCTGAAGGAAACTAGGACGCATATCCATTAGGTTCAGTCTGTATTCTAACAACCTAATTACAACATAACTATGATCTAACTGAGCTAAAACCTTGTTCTGAAAAAAAAAGAGATTGCTAACTATGAACATCATAAGACCATTTAACCAGTCGGCTCATCCTCTTCCCCGTGCCTTCGCCATCCTACAGGAAACTCATAAGCTTGCGCACATGTAGGGCACTGCCTTTTCGGGAGAGTCTTGGAGTGTGCAGCATACAACATGTCGAGTCGATGGTCGATTTGAACGATATGAAAGATCTGATCGTCCAACATGCTCCACATTTCAAAGATTAGTGCTAGGTACCCCGGGTTGGTGAAAGGATGCTGGTCCTGCCAATTTCCTTCAACAGAGGCCAAGGGAAATGGACCCTGTGCTCCTTCGCCTTCATTTGCTTCACTAGCTGGATGTGCCTGCCGCTTGTTCGGCTGAGTCGCTTCCTCTGAAGATGCACCGGTGGGTGGGTCATTCTTTGCTTTTGCACAGCACGATACCTCTTCCTCAACATAATAGGTGGTAAATTCCTCTGCCGGGTGAGTTTCTCTGTAACCATGCGGTATTCCCGGAGGTGAAATCTTGTCTTCAGTACCAAAATTAGTGGGAGGATTCAAATTGTCTGAGACTGTGAAAAGAGGGTGCTGAGGATAGCTTTGCATGGCCTCGTCCAAGGTGATCTCTTCCACGTACGCCATGGGAGGCGTTCGAGGTCTCTCGAACTTCTTGTTTCTTCGCGAGGATGCCAAGGCCAATGCCTTCTCGAATTTCTTTTGCCTCTGCCTGCGTGATTCAAATGAGTACCAAGCTGCGCCCCTGCGTGGCTTTCCTCGTGCCCTGGGCATGTTGAAGAACCTGGAGATGTCCGAAGTTCCTAGCGGAGGAATAACCCTGCTCCAGAACTCCGGTGGCTCTGCGTTCGGCTCTGCGAAATTCGAATACCTCTCATTGCTGTCGAGGCGGTTGATAAGGAAGAGGATGACGGTGACTGCCTTGGCCATTAGGGCTGGCCTCCTAGTGCTCTGGTGCGCTGTCCTGTTCACTTGCACGAAGGGCCTCGTCTTCTGGTTAATTCTGCACGGGCTCATTCCCATTTAAATGCCGAAGGGATGGTTGTCGGTGGGTTGTATTAATGATGCAGCCCTGCCCGCATGTCTCGGCTCTGCAACGTGGCACCCCATCTGGGTAAAATTTAAAGAAAATGTTAAACATATCTTTAAAAAAAATTAAACTTCATTTTGAAAAATTATATATATAAAGTAACACTATAAGTAAGATAAGATTTTACCAAATTCTAACACTTAACAAAAAAATAATAATACTATATGTGTTATTGCTTGGGATTTTTAACTTAAATCTTACTTTAGGGAAAAAATGTTTTTACTAATTACATTGAGTTTCAGTTTTAGTTACTTTTCTAGGTTTAGTTTAAACTTAAAAAATCAAAAATTTGATTTGTATTCTTCATATTTATAAATTTCTTAAATTTAAAAGTCAAATAAGATTTCCTTAAATTTTAGATTTAAAATTCTCAATTATAGGACCATTATGATTAGCTTTATTTTAGTTGAATTATATAAAATTGTTTTTACCAAATTCTAACATTTAACAAAAAATAATAATACTATATGTGTTATTGCTTGGGATTTTTAACTTAAATCTTACTTTAGGGAAAAAATGTTTTTACTAATGACATTGATTTTGGGATTCGGTTACTTTACATAGGAAAAACAAAGAATATTGAAAAGGTTTAGTTTAAACTTAAAAATTGTAAATTTGATTTGTATTCTTCATATTTATAAATTTCTCAAATTTGAAAGTCAAATAAGGTTTCCTTAAATTTTAGACTTAAAATTCTCAATTATAAGACCATTATGATTAGCTTTATTTTAGCTTAATTATATAGAATTATTTTTACCAAATTCTAACACTTAACAAAAAATAATAATACTATGTGTTATTGCTTGAGATTTTTAACTTAAATCTTACTTTAGGGAAAAAATGCTTTTACTAATAACATTGAGTTTGGGATTCTGTTTTTACTAATTATATAGAATTATTTTTGAACAAAGATTAGGTTATGGTTAGAAAACTATGGAAAATGGTTAAAGGCCAAGTTGGTTTTAGAAACTATCATTTAAGTGTGGACTATATAATCACACTAATAGGCCAAGTTGGTTGTAGAAACTATCATTTAAGTGTGGACCATATAATCACTTTAATGTAGGGATAATAAAATTGATCTCCTTTGTTGTTTCGTTGACTTTAAGAAATCTTGTGATACAATGCCTAGAAAAAACTTTGGAAAATATTAGAATAACTAAAGGTTCATTTAGAGTTGAGAATTGTAGCAATGAGGTTGTACAAGAAAGTTATTACTAAGTTTAAGAACAATGAAGGTTGGTCAAAAGAAATCAATTGTAATATAGGGGTTAAACAAGGTTGTCCCTTGTCCCCTACCCATTTTTGAATTTGTATTGACAAGTTATAGCCATGTTTGGAAGAATTTGGTTGCACTAGCACTATGTTAGATGGATTATTCATGACTCATCACTCTTATTCTTTACACTAATTCTTTTGGCAAGAGACCCTATGATCTTGAAAAATAACTAAGAATTCTCATTGAACTTTTTTGTTTTAGCATTGATTTGTTGTTGAATATTGATAAGATTAAGGTTATGATCATCAAGTATAAAAGTCATGTATACTATTTTTACTTATGACACAACAACCTAGAGGAAGTTAATTCATACACCTGTCTCAAAATTATTCTAGTTATCCTATATCATAAACTCAATTAGAATTGTAGTGTTGAAAAAAGGATAAATGGGGGGTTGAAAGCCAATTTCACTCTTGAGAAAAAAATTGTAAAGAAGTAGATTTTTTTTTATTTTGGGAAAAAAAACAAATTTCTCTTTCATACCCTTCTTATTCCAGTTATCCTATATGGATATGAAGTTTGAGGTCGTATCATTTATATAGAAACTTGGAGAAAAATTGAGCAAATATATAAAATACAAGAAATACCCCCTATCTCATTCTCCTCTTAACGCTAAGATTTATTCAATTGAGAGTAAAGATATGATTATGCACCTAATGTACAAGAATAAATTAACTAACATGAAGGATAAAATTCCACCTAACATTTCTTCTAATTGTATTAAATGTCAATGGAGGCTCAAGAGAGATATCATAAGGATGCTCTTTCTTGGCAAAAACACTTCAACATTCAAGAGGAGGACAGTCTCCAAAATATCGATAATATCAAAAGAACCATCACTTGTATATTTAAAAGGGTTTATGTTGGTATGAGGAAATAAATAATTTTAGACTGTCAACCCCAATTTAGAAGATCAAAAGTATACTTCTTATATTGCTAGCTTAAAGAAGAAAATGCTTTGGGAAGAAATAATATGTAATCTTTGTGAAATTAAAAAGTAGTCGATGAAAACCATTTTCTTTTAGAATGCACTTCCCTTTTTTCCAAGGAAAAACTTGTAGAAAACCATCTGAGTACTTCCCCGTGATCCATGGATGGTAAATGGGATAAACCATTGGCCTTGATTATGGAGCAAGACCCTTAGGGGATCAGAGTTAAATTTGTGAACTCCCCAACTTTGGAGGAGAGATCTCACATTTGGCTCATGATTGTTTGAGCTAACCCTCGAGTCTTATAATGTCCTTCCTATATGCACATTAGGGCTCAATTCTACAATATTTTTAATACCAATACTCTTCACAACTTGTTAACTCATGATAACCAAAGAAAGCTAAAAAACTTATTTTTGGTCATATAAAACAAAATGTTACATTATATCAATTATTTGTTAAATTTCTTATGACCCAATAAACCAAAGATAATTTTAAATGATGATAATCGTCATCATCCCGATATCATTATTGAATGATGTATAAAAAAATATATATGCTCTATTAGATTGATAACAATGAAGATAATAAAAATCTATGTTAAATTTCTAGAGAAAGAAATGAAGCAAATATAATTAACATGATTAATTTTTCACAATGATGAATATAATTAATATTAGAAAATTTTACATCCAAATCAAACAATTTTGTAATACAAAAGGAATTGTAGATTGGCCATGACGAAACGTTTGAAATGCAAACTTGCCTAGATATATTTTATTAGATTGATTATAGTGAAGATATTAAAAATCTATGTTAAATTTCTAGTATTTTAATGAAGTGAATATAATTAACATGATTAATTTTTCACAGTTATAAATATAATTTATATTAGAAAATGTTACAGCCAAATCAAACAATTTTGTAATACAAAAAGAATTGTAGGTTGGCCATGACCAAATGTTTGAAATATAAACTTTCCTATTTATTCCTATAAAATCTTCCTTCCCTATTCCATTCTCTAGATTTTTTGCAGGTGTACCATTTTACATATTTATTAAGAAAAAATATAACATGAAAATACATATAAAAAGCTAAAAAGAAAAAAGAAAATTACTAGTTTCCATGCCCATTACGAGATTTAGCTTGCATGTTCTCCCTGTCTCAGTTCTAACATGATCAAAACACTTCACTTTCTTGAATTCGGTAATAGTTATAGCATGATAGAAACACTTCACTTTCTTTCAAATTTGGTAATGGGGTTGACCTCACCTGTGCCTTGCATCGATACTAGGTTTTGAGAGTGCACATGTTGTATTTCAGGCCGGAAGAAAGGCCATAGAGGGAGGATTCCTTATATGGGATAGAGTCATCAAGAGGAGGGTATGTAACTATTTCCGAAGCAAGGCTAAGGTGGGACACAATTATTCCAACCAACAACTATAGAGATATTACATGCTCATTGAAATTCAAACGCTTCCTGTGACGAATCACATGAATTCTTCCACCACTTTTTCCCCATCTCGATTTTCCATAATGTGTTTGTTGTGTCAACAGCCCAAAGGTTCTTGGCACACTTTTTATTCTATATGTTCCTTTCAAATCCGTCCTTCCATTTATTCTAGCAGATGGTCCAATTCATTATGCTATATTGTGTCTTTTCTATTTTCCTTTCACAGTGTTTCATTTCTCATTTCACTTTGTTAGGATCACACAGAACAAAACAATAACTCTTTTAGTGATAATGTGCCATTAAATTTTCCCTTCTTGCCTACGGTTGGGAAGAATCACAAGAAGAATCAACACCCAACAAACCTTCCAACTTTATGCTTCTCTCACAAATAGAGTTATGGCCTTGAACAAATACTTCATGCTAGGTTTCAACTCCAACCCAAATAATATACACTTGCCACTCATGCTTGGGAAAGACAAGTCTAAAGTGATAGCGAGATAATCCCAAGGAAAGGTAAATAATCCATGCTAATTTCTAAATTCCAACCAAATACATCCACATTTTTGGTGTTCACACTTGAAGTAGGAGCCGCAGTCTAGAGTAATGAAAAGTAATGTATTCAATGCTCAACAAGGATGATTTTAAGGATGAAAATTTATTTTAAAATGTAGAAACCTTGAAAAATATTACTAATCCTTCATATTCCAACTATAAATATTTGACGATATATTTATAAAAATATTCAAATTTTTATGGCTTTTATATTGTTTGTATAAAATTTTGGTGATTTTTAATGTAAAATAATTTTATCCTATAGAATTTAGGTGAATTGTTTTTAGAATGGTGAATCATTCTTTTGGAAAAACCATGGAAAATTAGCCCATGAACGAAATTTAGCTCCTAAAATCATCCTTGCCCAAGTTGCACACCAAATAAACCCACATGCATCCCTTAACACTGTCACAGTTCCATTGTTAATCGCTCGAACTTGGAAAGTAGTAGGCCTAATGGTTAAGAACATGTGTTTCCTCCTTGAACCTCCTTTCAGGTCACAAGTTCAAATCTAGAGGGGGGTATGGTATGTAAACCTTCATAGACTTTAGCAGTCAAATCAATACACCAACAAGGAGGTCTCATCACTACACCAACAAGGGGGTCTCATACATCAATTTCCCATTTCCCAAATCTTATTGGTTTGATGAATTAATAAGTTTTCAAAATTAGTGGTGTTAAAAATACTTAAAAATCATATTTAATGGGGTATATGTACTATATTTTAAGAGAAATTTCTTTTCATCTTCTAACATTTTAGTATCACTCACAATTCTTTCATCCCAATACATTTTAAGATTTGTCCAAATATTAGTCTCATTATAAAGATTGTGAGACTTCATTATTTCTTTAAGTTAGCTATATTATAAATATTTTTTTTATCTTCTATCTTAGGGTTAATGATTTCATTATAATACATTAATTTTCTTTTATCTTTATTTATTCATTACATTACAATTTCTTTTTAAATTTAATTGTAATAGTAATTTTTAATGGTACTAATATTCTTCAAGTGGACTCCTCTTCTTTTCTTCAATGGTTTAGTAAAAAAATAACATCTTTATGCCACCCTTTCTTAAACTGCAAGTGATTTTGATTAGAATTTGAAGCATAAAATTTTAAGGATTCATTCTTATCTTAAATTGAATAAACATTTATTAATCTTACTAGTTTTTAAAATGACAACTATAAAATATGTGGTAATATTTTTGTAAAAATATTCCAATTTCTAAAGATTTTATATGGTTTCTATAAAATTTTAGTGATTTGAGAGAAAAATAATTTTATCCTATAGACTTTGGGTGATCATTTAAAAAAACTGTAAAATGAGAAATCTTTTACTTTCTATTTATACAAAACTTTTAATTAGCGGATATATACCATAATGAAGAAAATGACTATCAAACAAACAAAAACATTAATATGGACAGGATATGGCAGAAAAAGTCTCATACAATATCAACTACTATCAAACCTTAACAAAATATGTTTAATTTACTAAAAAATTCTAACACATCATAATAAATTATTAAACATCTAATTGAGCTAATAAAAAGATAAACTACAATAATAAATGCAATTGACTCGTCTAATTTATATCGAAAGTGTCCTCGCTTTCCTCTAGGTTTACAAAATGTCACACCATTGAAGTAAACTAGCGTTAAAAATATGTTGTGTCATGTATACATGGACACACACTTTGGCATCCATAATAGTGGGTTAGTTTTTTTCAAGAAAATAGATTGAGCTACCATTATTTATTGTTTGTCACACGGAAGCTGAATCACTATTTGAAATTCTCGGATTTTTTTTTCCCAAGTGATCTCATATGTTTGTCTGTCTCCCCATGGTTAGTGTTAACAAACATGTGAAACTCTCCCATTGAACTTTGAAGATGTTGAATTTTGTATTCGAACTTTATTAATCTCACACATATTCCCAATATGGGATGTAATAGAGTGTTGCTATGTGTTTTTATGTTACTTTGTGTTTTCATATCGCATGTAATAGAGTGTTTCTTTGTGTTTTCATAGTGTTTTCCATTATTACAATTATTATTGCCCCACATTGGGATTTGTCATGCTTCCACTTTGATTGTGCAACTTCACCATATATACTAGTACGGAGATTCATTGAAGGATGTGGAGCTCGCTAATAAGAAGAGGGAAGCATGATATCCTACCCCCAAATCTTCCATTGATGTGACCACTTCATTATTGCTAATATTGCTATGAGGTTGCATTTGTGGTGATATGGTGATGACTCTACTAATAAGAAAAGGGAAACATGATATCCTTCTCAGATCACAAATCATCCATTGAATTAACCAATTCATTATTGCTAATACTGCTATGAGGTTGCATCTCTGGTGATATGGTGATGACGAGGAGAAAAAAAAAATGTTAAGATAGATTGAAATATATGAGAGTCCCTAAAAAGGTTTAGAGTGACTTGAATGCTACGAGGAGGTGCTAGAACAAAGAGTGAATTGAATGCTATGAGGAGGTGTGATGTAGTGGTCATGGGAGACAGAGATTGGACATGGATCTAGAACGTTGGTGAAGGGGAACATATTTGGACTAAGGTAAAGGTTGGGAGAGATAACTTGGAATTGACTCGAAAAGAGGTGGGGTTACTATGACATTTAGATGGAAAAGAGATGGGAGTGGTGGGAATGACCTCGAAAAGAGGTGGGTCTACTATGACATTTAGATGGAAAAGAGGTGGGAGTGGTGGGAATGACCTCAAAAGAGGTGGAACTTCTATGACATCGAAGGGAGTGTACACTGTGGTGGATTATGCGTGAGAATCTCAAAGAATTGCTTTATATGTGCTGGGAACTCCTAAATATCGGCAGGCCAAAAATTAGGCAGCTATGGAGTGGAGTAGAGCACATTGATTAGCTGTACCGTGCAAAAGTAACTCTGCTAAGGAAGGACACTTTAGCCAGATCATTAGGTTATATCCCTTGGAAAATAGGAAGCCAAAACTTGACAGGATGGGAGAAAAAGATTCACAAAGTCCAAGAAATATTGCTGGAAGTGGAAGGTTAAGAATTGGTAAATCAGAGAGAAGCACATACCATGTAAAGTGATTAGGGTAAGGTGCAAGATGTGGGAATATGGAAAAATATGGTACTAACTTGGACTCGCATTCACATGAGAAAAAATTAGAGAGAACAAGATCTATTCACTATAATAGAAATGCTACAAATGGGAGTAAGGTATAGAACACCTATGAGAAGTGATGCTATCTGATATTTTGGCGTCATTGATAACTTTCTTGCTGAAGAAGCAGAAATACCGTGAGATGATTGAGACCATGATTAGAGAAACTTGTTGGGGAAAAATGATGAGAAGTTTAGCCCATCTAAATTGATAGATTCTTGTGGGAAGGCATTGAGCCAATTTGGTATTCTGAAGCTATTTTTAAATCTATGTGGCATAACAGATCTGCATGTCCTTGCTGAGAACCGTTGAGCTAAGAAAAACATATTGTGTTGCTGAATAGAGATTCGTGTGGGCGTAGAGATAAGTGTTGGGCACTAAAACTTCACTAATGATTGAGCCTTTGAGAGAATTGGTAGTGGAGAAGAGGAGATACGAGTCTCCATGTGTGACTGGGTGGGGGCATCTCTCGTGTTTTCTTGGTAATTGTGGCTTACAAGAAAGGGAAAAAAATTATTGTGCAAGACTTTTCAATAATGGCATACACAACATAAATATAATCCGAAACCTACACGTCAGCAATGCACTCAATTTCAATCTTTGCATTTAAGGATAATGCTGCAACTTGATAAGCCGACTGGAACAGTGTAGGCGAGCAAAAATATTTATGAACTTGTTTGAAATCATGTATAATCCGAAACCTACAAGGCAGCAATGCACTCAATTTCAATCTTTGCATTTAAGGGTAATGCTGCAACTTGATAAGCGGACTGGAAGGATGTAGGCGAAGAATTTTTTTTTTGATAAAATAGCATGAACTTGCTTGAAATCATGCAGACCCATCAACATAAGAGTTGTTTTGACAAATGAAGAATAGATAGCACCACTTGCATACAAAATCTCCCAGTTGTTTTGACAAATGAAGACTAGCTAGCACCACTTGCATATAAATCTCCTCCATTTTTGTTAAGAACTTGGTCCGTATGATCCTCCACATTGGCTGAGATGAACGTTAAAGTCTCGGGAATATGACTTAGCATACCGGAAATATGACAAGACTCGTTGGTGGGACTGCTCTGAGAAGGAGGACCCAAGGCTGCCAGCGTCTTATCTGTTTGAACGACCACTCTCAAAGTAGAGATGGGAGAAAAGCTTTGAGCTGAGCGTCCAACGGAGAAGAAATATGTGGTGTTTTCTCTGTGGTGGAGGATACGGAAAATAAAATATTAAGTCAGAACAGTTTACTGAGTTTATTCAGAAGGCTTTCTTATATTTTTTTTTTAATGTATCCATAATTAATAGCTAACTAATTGCATGTAGTACAAGACTGAAATAAATATTAAACTAGATGCACATATTTTTGAAGGTGGAAAGAAATGATAATTAATGCAAATGTACATAGGTACAGGATGAAAGTATGCAACTAACAATGAATGAATGCAGAGTGTCCGGATGAAAGTATGGAACTAATAATGAATGAATGCATAGTGTCCTCAAGGGAGGGGCGCTGCTAGTGATGTATGTTTCTTGGTGGATGCATCCTTCTCTTATGCATCAGTTCTTCTTAGTTTAGATTGAAAGCATCCATACTTTTATCTAAACTAGAAAATATTCCAAGAAGTGGAAAATGAGTGTTGAACTACAATATTGAGAGAGGTGGCATTGGCAAAGTGGCAAAGAGGTGGACACCAAAAATGAATATTGGCTGCATGTGCAGAATGCAAATTGAATAGATGGCGATGTATATAAACTCTAGAGCATTGTTGTCATTGATTCCAAATGTGGTGCAACAAAACTTGTGATGCTATGTAGCTAATTAGTGGTTTGGTAAAGAAGATTCTTTGTCCGTAATGTAGAGAGAAGTGCCAAAGAACATGTTGGAAGGATTGATGTGTAGCACTATCCTTCTCGTTTATGAAAGTTGTTAAGGGGGCAAAACATGTTAGAAGAAACATTTCTCTCTGCTAAGTGGTGATTTGCCCATTGGTTATTGCTTATGGTTGTCAATGTTGTAATAATGTGAAACCCTAAATCAAAAGACCGTGTTTGACCATGTGTGTTGTGGATGTGAAGAGAAGGAGTCCTCCATGTGAAAAGGTTTAAGTGGGAATTGAACTAAAAAGATGAAGTGTTCCTTCAGGGAAAGAAAGAAGCCTCCTCACTGGGACAAATAATAGCAAGGAATAGAACATTGTGCTTGGTCATAATCATATGTCATGCCTTCCATAGAGCACTTTGGATACCTGTAGGAATATTTGTATTGTTGACTTGAGTAGAAACCATGTCCAATAGGTAGTGGTCATCGTGTGCTAAACAATGTAGAATACCTAGATTGTGCTTGTAAGGGTCGATGTTGACTGTGGATGTGTAGTAGTGTGTTAGTGGTCAATGCTTAGATAATAGCGAGGAGTGTGAATGCTAGTGGTTGTGTTGAGCTAGGGAATAAATGCATGTTGTCAAATTCTACATGGGATGTATTGTAGGGATAATGGTTATGTTAGAGATCTAGAGAATCAAGGAATGCTTTCAAATTGCACATGGGATGTATTGTAGAGGCTATAGGAGAGACAAGAACTACCTAAGTAGCAAGAAAAATGTTAAAGTGTTGTTGTGGTTGTATAAATAATAGTAGTGTTTGAAGTGTTGAAGTTGTGGAAGAGGTTGTTTGTAAAGAGATAAAACTTATAGCTAATGAACAACAATGGTTAGAGTAACCAGTGTTTGCAAAATTGTAGTAGTTAGGTGCTCGTATTGGTGAATCCCATTATTTGGTACAAGAGAAGTGTGCAGTGGAGAAATTGGTGTAGATATTGTAGATCTTGTAGTTGTATATTGATCCAGGTGGATATCGGTGGCCACCCACCTTTTCCAACTAGCTCAAAACTGTTTCCTGGCAATTTTGGTAATTTACTATTTTTAGCAATTTTCACTTCCGAAGCCGTTTTGAGGCCCTAAACAATGTTTTTTGGGAAAACATGTTTGCAATATGGAAGTTTCTTGAATATTGTGTTTAAAATGAATCTCCTCGATGATATCTTTCCAACAATCTATCATGTGCCTAGAACAAAGATCGTATGCAAAAGTTACGACCCCAGGAAGTTGATGTACTAACTTACCCAAACGGAGCCCACATGACTTTTGGCGCTTCATCTCCTAGGGTTAGGTTTTTGGATGTCTAGGGTTTTTGACATTCCTGTTTATTGTGAAAAGGCCTTTAGAGTCTCATTGTAATCATCTTCTTGCGAATGCGAGTAGCCGTCACATCTCTTCTCAGAGATAAGCTACCACCATTTTAGCGAATCTTTCACTCTGTATTTTTACTGTCTCTGTATATTTATTTCATTAATAGAAGTCGTGTATTAGTGTATATCTATGTTTATGGTTGCATCTATGATACATTTATGTTATATTATTGAATATTTGTGATATCTCTGTGCATTTATTTATTATATCTCCACTCTCATTTTGTGCCGAAAATAATCCAGATCAGTGGTTTCAGAGCAGGCTGCTCTTGATCATTTTTCAGTGCATGTCCCCGACGAGGCCTGAGTATAGAAAGTTGGGTCTTGAGATTTTCTCTCTCGAGGACAATCTCTCTCGCACACCCAAGAAACCCTCAATGGCAGAAGAAAAGAAAAACGATGGAGCAGACGATCATATCAGTATGTTGCTTGAGAAAGCTCTCATGCGACAGAGGGACAAAATGATGGAGATCTTTTCCCACATCTTTCAACGCCTCCCCATAGCATCGGGCACATCTTCATCAAGTGACCACTTTGGAGGCACCTCTCCTTTTAAGGTACAGGTCAATTTTGATATTCCTATATTTGAAGGTCAGATAGATGCGAATGCCCTAGATAAATGGTTAAATCTGTTAGAAGGTTATTTCTCTGTTCACAATTTTTTCGACAGAGAAAATATCATCTTTGCGCTCCTTAAGGCTCTCCCCCATGTCAAACATTGGTGGGAAACTTACTGGGAGAAAATTTCCACAGAAGAGTCTAGAATATATGGGGCCGAGTCCACTTGGGATTTTTTTGTGGATGCGGTAAAGGAACAATATTACCCTGTTGGCAACTACGAGGACCATTACATGAGATGGACCACACTGCGGAAAGAGAGGGGCCAAGAACTTCCGGAGTTCACCAATACTTTCCATACCTTGCGCACCTAGCTGGGTATCAAATACTCCAAACGACATTTGGTTCTGAAATACCGTGGGGCTCTACAAAGATACATCCAAACTGAAATGGATTTTCTGGACATCTCATCACTCAGTGCTGCCTATCAATATGTTGTTAAAATCGAGCAGAAATTTAAGCACCAGAACAAACGGGAGTTCAGGTCTGCAAATCCGCAACAACCAAAGTATGACAAAGATAGCCCTAACAAACAGTCTCCTGAAAACTAGTCCAAGCCACAGATAAAGAAGGGTCACAGGAAGACAAAGGACACTGGAAAATGGTGCGATTTCCACAAAAGCCCTTGGCACAACATCGATGAATGTCTCTCAAAATAATCATTGGTGGTTGGTGGCCGAGATCAAAGATAAGGAGTCGAACCCTGATTTAGAATCTGATTCTGAAAATACTGGTAAATGACAGATCATTGACGCAAACCCCACTGTTATTTTCGCGACTGCAACAATTCAACCAGAAGAACCAACAGATCCTGAAGAGGGGGAGCGCCTTTTTCATTCACAGATGTGGGTGAAGGGGACCCCGCTGCATTTTATTGTTGATAGAAGAAGCCAAAAGAACCTCATATATGCAGAGGTCGTCAAACAGTTGGGATTGTCGACAACACCACACCCGCAACCATACAACATTGGGTGGCTTCGCCAAGGATGAGATCTCTGTGTCAGCCAACAGTGTTGATTGTCATACGACATCTAGCCTTCAATGATGGGGTATTATGTGATGTTTCCCCACTGGATGTCTATGATGTTCTCTTGGGCCAACCATATATGTGGAGACGCCAAGCTGTTTATGAGTCTCGACCCCGTAGTGTCATTGTTACTTTGGGGGGTCATCTCTATAGAATACCAGAGGTAGTTCCAACTATTGTTTCACTTAAAAAGTGTTGCAAGGTAGTATCTCATACTGCAAAATTCAACTTCTTCACAATCTGTTCAAAAGGGGAACAGAAGGACATTGCAACCCCTACAACCTTGCCCCAGGCACCTTCTATCCAACTTAAGCAGGTCGACAAGGTTGCATCAAAGTGCAAAGATTCCTTATGCACATTGTCCTCTCATGTAGATCGACTTGTTGAACAGCCTCAGCCTCAACAGGTTCGTGACAGACTTCCACAAATTGAGCAACACAACATCTCCAACAAGGCAAGCAACTCACCAAGATTCAGATTCAACAAACGCTTTTTCCTCTCCCCTGGGCACTCAATGCAATGGATACAATTGCTTCCTAAGGAGCGAGTATTGATCCAAGTGGATATCGGTGGCCACCCACCTTTTCCAACTGGCTCAAAACAGTTTTTTGACAATTTTGGTAATTTATTATTTTTAGCAGTTTTCACTTCCGTACCTGTTTTGAGGCTCTAAACGATGTTTTTTGGGAACAAATGTTTTCAATATGGAAGTTCCTTCAATATTGCACCTAAAATGAATCTCCTCGACAATACCTTTCCAACGGGCTATCATCTGCCTAAAACGGAGATCGTATGCAAAAGTTACGACCCCAGGAAGTTGATGTACTAACTTACCCAAATGAGGCCCACATGACTTTTGGTGCTTCATCTCCTAGGGTTAGGTTTTTGGATGTCTAGGGTTTTTAAAATTCCTGTTTATTGTAAAAAGGCTTTCCGAGCCTCATTGTAATCATCTTCTTGCGAATGCGAGTAGCCGTCACATCTCTTCTCAGAGATAAGGTGTCACCATTCTAGTGAGTCTTTCACTCTGTATTTTTGCAGTCTCTGTACATTTCTTTCATTAATAGAAGTCGTGTATTACTGTAAATCTGTGTTTATGGTTGCATCTCTGATACATTTCCTTTATATTATTGAATATCCGCGATATCTCTGTGCATTTATTTATTATATCTCTGCTCTCATTTCGTGATGAAAATAATCTGGATCATAGATGTTGGGAGTGCTAGGGGAATGGGGGCATAGGTAGAGGGATGGAGAGAGAGGAAAATGAAATCTTGGGCATGGGGATATTATGAGAGTCATGAAAATTAACGAAGGTGGAAGGATGGAGCTGAGATTGGACTAGTTGGGGGGTCTAGAAGAGAGTGATTGAATGTGGTGTGTGGAAGTGAGGTAAAATTGAGAGAGAGATGCATTTATGTAAGCTTACTTGGTAGGTTGTGGCAAGGATGGAAATAGGTATGGAAACAAAGGTGAGTTTATAGGTTTTTCCATCTTTAAATATGTGATAGGTATTGTAGCTAGTGTTGTATAAGGCGTTTCATTATTGACGGTATGGGATGCCTAGAATTAAGTCACAACAATCAAAGGGAGGGACATAACAATCCATTGTTTTGAGGAAATGAATTATGGAACAAGTGACTACAAAACATTTATGGATGAGTAGATCAAGGTAGTTTTGTTGTACCCAACCCAATTGATAAGGAGATGCATGTGAAGTAGTGTAAAGCTATAGATGGTTGCAAAAATTATGGGAAAATAGTTTCTTTTGACTTCCATTGTAGAGATGATAGTTGAAAGTTTATACTTGGTTTGATAGTTGTGAGTAATAAGGAGATTTAAAGGTCGTGTAGAGTGTTCTTTGGTCATGAAGAATAACGATGGATTTGGATTAGGAAGAGGGATGATCTAGTGTTGAGGAGAAGGAGATTGGGAAGAAGGTGCATCCGTGCAATGAAGGGATTTTTCCTTAGTGTATAATGTCTTGGACATGGCTGGAAGCTGTAAAAATATACAAATTGTAGCATCATGGTTTTGAGTTTTATGATAGTTACATTGTCATGGAGGACACATAGATAGTGTTAAATTTTAGGAGTGATATGTAAGGGGTACAAGAAGTTGTAGGAGGGAGGGTGTTAATGCTCAAGTTAGGGTTAGGGTTACAAAAGGGAAAGAAAATGGGTAGTTTCTCTAATTTACATTTCATAATGAGGATATGGTCAAAATGTTGGTCTAAGGTGGTGCTCTAAAAAAATACTACTACATTATGAAAAATTATTAGAAATCTAGATTTAAATTTAAGGATAAGTACCTCTATAGACTCCTATATTTGGAGTTGGAGTAGGAGCATTGCTATATACCTTGAACCTGAACTTGTTGCAACCACTTGTACATTAAGTTCAATAGATCACATGGAGAATAAACATGTATTCTTAATGCTTGGCACAATGCGTACCATCCAATGTATTACTAGTGGATTGTTCCTCATTGAGTTTGATAGGTCTCAAAAGTAGTGTGGCATTGTCATCATATTGGGTGTCCTTATAAGTAGTTATAAAGAAAGCAACAAATGTTTATCTTCAGTCATATCTAGGCATGTATGGAAATAAGTACGATCCAAGAATCCAAAATGTGTCACATTTTTCCACCATACTTGGGCAAGGAGATTCTAGTATCCAACTAGAAGGTATGAATGGTAACTTTAGGGTGCAAAAGCTTTAGTAAAGGAAATGGTCAATTATCAAATGATTTATCGAATGATAGTAGAGAGGCTATACTATTCCTCATCTAAGGAGTTACATTTGAGGGGAGGCATGATGAAAAAGAAACGAAAGGTGTTATTGTGGAGATTTGAAAAGTAAACCCTAGGTGGAGAAATGGATAGGGTAAATGAAAACAAACCTTAGTGATCAAGGGAGAGAGATGATGGAAGGAGACGATGGAGTGTACAATGAAAAAATCAGAGAGAGGAACCAAAAAAATAAATATTTATCCAATAAGATGATGAATCCAAGAAATAATTGTATTTATACATATAATTTCTTCTAGAAAAACCTAGGATAACTCTCTCTAAGTATCTAGATCTAACTAATTGACATAACTAAACTCTTCTAGAGATTTATAGATAACACTAACTAGCCATAGAAAGTACATTATCTAACA
>ML782062.1:1940665-1961425 GCA_009831015.1 Picea engelmannii | reverse complement strand
TGGAAAATAGGAAGCCAAAACTTGACAGGATGGGAGAAAAAGATTCACAAAGTCCAAGAAATATTGCTGGAAGTGGAAGGTTAAGAATTGGTAAATCAGAGAGAAGCACATACCATGTAAAGTGATTAGGGTAAGGTGCAAGATGTGGGAATATGGAAAAATATGGTACTAACTTGGACTCGCATTCACATGAGAAAAAATTAGAGAGAACAAGATCTATTCACTATAATAGAAATGCTACAAATGGGAGTAAGGTATAGAACACCTATGAGAAGTGATGCTATCTGATATTTTGGCGTCATTGATAACTTTCTTGCTGAAGAAGCAGAAATACCGTGAGATGATTGAGACCATGATTAGAGAAACTTGTTGGGGAAAAATGATGAGAAGTTTAGCCCATCTAAATTGATAGATTCTTGTGGGAAGGCATTGAGCCAATTTGGTATTCTGAAGCTATTTTTAAATCTATGTGGCATAACAGATCTGCATGTCCTTGCTGAGAACCGTTGAGCTAAGAAAAACATATTGTGTTGCTGAATAGAGATTCGTGTGGGCGTAGAGATAAGTGTTGGGCACTAAAACTTCACTAATGATTGAGCCTTTGAGAGAATTGGTAGTGGAGAAGAGGAGATACGAGTCTCCATGTGTGACTGGGTGGGGGCATCTCTCGTGTTTTCTTGGTAATTGTGGCTTACAAGAAAGGGAAAAAAATTATTGTGCAAGACTTTTCAATAATGGCATACACAACATAAATATAATCCGAAACCTACACGTCAGCAATGCACTCAATTTCAATCTTTGCATTTAAGGATAATGCTGCAACTTGATAAGCCGACTGGAACAGTGTAGGCGAGCAAAAATATTTATGAACTTGTTTGAAATCATGTATAATCCGAAACCTACAAGGCAGCAATGCACTCAATTTCAATCTTTGCATTTAAGGGTAATGCTGCAACTTGATAAGCGGACTGGAAGGATGTAGGCGAAGAATTTTTTTTTTGATAAAATAGCATGAACTTGCTTGAAATCATGCAGACCCATCAACATAAGAGTTGTTTTGACAAATGAAGAATAGATAGCACCACTTGCATACAAAATCTCCCAGTTGTTTTGACAAATGAAGACTAGCTAGCACCACTTGCATATAAATCTCCTCCATTTTTGTTAAGAACTTGGTCCGTATGATCCTCCACATTGGCTGAGATGAACGTTAAAGTCTCGGGAATATGACTTAGCATACCGGAAATATGACAAGACTCGTTGGTGGGACTGCTCTGAGAAGGAGGACCCAAGGCTGCCAGCGTCTTATCTGTTTGAACGACCACTCTCAAAGTAGAGATGGGAGAAAAGCTTTGAGCTGAGCGTCCAACGGAGAAGAAATATGTGGTGTTTTCTCTGTGGTGGAGGATACGGAAAATAAAATATTAAGTCAGAACAGTTTACTGAGTTTATTCAGAAGGCTTTCTTATATTTTTTTTTTAATGTATCCATAATTAATAGCTAACTAATTGCATGTAGTACAAGACTGAAATAAATATTAAACTAGATGCACATATTTTTGAAGGTGGAAAGAAATGATAATTAATGCAAATGTACATAGGTACAGGATGAAAGTATGCAACTAACAATGAATGAATGCAGAGTGTCCGGATGAAAGTATGGAACTAATAATGAATGAATGCATAGTGTCCTCAAGGGAGGGGCGCTGCTAGTGATGTATGTTTCTTGGTGGATGCATCCTTCTCTTATGCATCAGTTCTTCTTAGTTTAGATTGAAAGCATCCATACTTTTATCTAAACTAGAAAATATTCCAAGAAGTGGAAAATGAGTGTTGAACTACAATATTGAGAGAGGTGGCATTGGCAAAGTGGCAAAGAGGTGGACACCAAAAATGAATATTGGCTGCATGTGCAGAATGCAAATTGAATAGATGGCGATGTATATAAACTCTAGAGCATTGTTGTCATTGATTCCAAATGTGGTGCAACAAAACTTGTGATGCTATGTAGCTAATTAGTGGTTTGGTAAAGAAGATTCTTTGTCCGTAATGTAGAGAGAAGTGCCAAAGAACATGTTGGAAGGATTGATGTGTAGCACTATCCTTCTCGTTTATGAAAGTTGTTAAGGGGGCAAAACATGTTAGAAGAAACATTTCTCTCTGCTAAGTGGTGATTTGCCCATTGGTTATTGCTTATGGTTGTCAATGTTGTAATAATGTGAAACCCTAAATCAAAAGACCGTGTTTGACCATGTGTGTTGTGGATGTGAAGAGAAGGAGTCCTCCATGTGAAAAGGTTTAAGTGGGAATTGAACTAAAAAGATGAAGTGTTCCTTCAGGGAAAGAAAGAAGCCTCCTCACTGGGACAAATAATAGCAAGGAATAGAACATTGTGCTTGGTCATAATCATATGTCATGCCTTCCATAGAGCACTTTGGATACCTGTAGGAATATTTGTATTGTTGACTTGAGTAGAAACCATGTCCAATAGGTAGTGGTCATCGTGTGCTAAACAATGTAGAATACCTAGATTGTGCTTGTAAGGGTCGATGTTGACTGTGGATGTGTAGTAGTGTGTTAGTGGTCAATGCTTAGATAATAGCGAGGAGTGTGAATGCTAGTGGTTGTGTTGAGCTAGGGAATAAATGCATGTTGTCAAATTCTACATGGGATGTATTGTAGGGATAATGGTTATGTTAGAGATCTAGAGAATCAAGGAATGCTTTCAAATTGCACATGGGATGTATTGTAGAGGCTATAGGAGAGACAAGAACTACCTAAGTAGCAAGAAAAATGTTAAAGTGTTGTTGTGGTTGTATAAATAATAGTAGTGTTTGAAGTGTTGAAGTTGTGGAAGAGGTTGTTTGTAAAGAGATAAAACTTATAGCTAATGAACAACAATGGTTAGAGTAACCAGTGTTTGCAAAATTGTAGTAGTTAGGTGCTCGTATTGGTGAATCCCATTATTTGGTACAAGAGAAGTGTGCAGTGGAGAAATTGGTGTAGATATTGTAGATCTTGTAGTTGTATATTGATCCAGGTGGATATCGGTGGCCACCCACCTTTTCCAACTAGCTCAAAACTGTTTCCTGGCAATTTTGGTAATTTACTATTTTTAGCAATTTTCACTTCCGAAGCCGTTTTGAGGCCCTAAACAATGTTTTTTGGGAAAACATGTTTGCAATATGGAAGTTTCTTGAATATTGTGTTTAAAATGAATCTCCTCGATGATATCTTTCCAACAATCTATCATGTGCCTAGAACAAAGATCGTATGCAAAAGTTACGACCCCAGGAAGTTGATGTACTAACTTACCCAAACGGAGCCCACATGACTTTTGGCGCTTCATCTCCTAGGGTTAGGTTTTTGGATGTCTAGGGTTTTTGACATTCCTGTTTATTGTGAAAAGGCCTTTAGAGTCTCATTGTAATCATCTTCTTGCGAATGCGAGTAGCCGTCACATCTCTTCTCAGAGATAAGCTACCACCATTTTAGCGAATCTTTCACTCTGTATTTTTACTGTCTCTGTATATTTATTTCATTAATAGAAGTCGTGTATTAGTGTATATCTATGTTTATGGTTGCATCTATGATACATTTATGTTATATTATTGAATATTTGTGATATCTCTGTGCATTTATTTATTATATCTCCACTCTCATTTTGTGCCGAAAATAATCCAGATCAGTGGTTTCAGAGCAGGCTGCTCTTGATCATTTTTCAGTGCATGTCCCCGACGAGGCCTGAGTATAGAAAGTTGGGTCTTGAGATTTTCTCTCTCGAGGACAATCTCTCTCGCACACCCAAGAAACCCTCAATGGCAGAAGAAAAGAAAAACGATGGAGCAGACGATCATATCAGTATGTTGCTTGAGAAAGCTCTCATGCGACAGAGGGACAAAATGATGGAGATCTTTTCCCACATCTTTCAACGCCTCCCCATAGCATCGGGCACATCTTCATCAAGTGACCACTTTGGAGGCACCTCTCCTTTTAAGGTACAGGTCAATTTTGATATTCCTATATTTGAAGGTCAGATAGATGCGAATGCCCTAGATAAATGGTTAAATCTGTTAGAAGGTTATTTCTCTGTTCACAATTTTTTCGACAGAGAAAATATCATCTTTGCGCTCCTTAAGGCTCTCCCCCATGTCAAACATTGGTGGGAAACTTACTGGGAGAAAATTTCCACAGAAGAGTCTAGAATATATGGGGCCGAGTCCACTTGGGATTTTTTTGTGGATGCGGTAAAGGAACAATATTACCCTGTTGGCAACTACGAGGACCATTACATGAGATGGACCACACTGCGGAAAGAGAGGGGCCAAGAACTTCCGGAGTTCACCAATACTTTCCATACCTTGCGCACCTAGCTGGGTATCAAATACTCCAAACGACATTTGGTTCTGAAATACCGTGGGGCTCTACAAAGATACATCCAAACTGAAATGGATTTTCTGGACATCTCATCACTCAGTGCTGCCTATCAATATGTTGTTAAAATCGAGCAGAAATTTAAGCACCAGAACAAACGGGAGTTCAGGTCTGCAAATCCGCAACAACCAAAGTATGACAAAGATAGCCCTAACAAACAGTCTCCTGAAAACTAGTCCAAGCCACAGATAAAGAAGGGTCACAGGAAGACAAAGGACACTGGAAAATGGTGCGATTTCCACAAAAGCCCTTGGCACAACATCGATGAATGTCTCTCAAAATAATCATTGGTGGTTGGTGGCCGAGATCAAAGATAAGGAGTCGAACCCTGATTTAGAATCTGATTCTGAAAATACTGGTAAATGACAGATCATTGACGCAAACCCCACTGTTATTTTCGCGACTGCAACAATTCAACCAGAAGAACCAACAGATCCTGAAGAGGGGGAGCGCCTTTTTCATTCACAGATGTGGGTGAAGGGGACCCCGCTGCATTTTATTGTTGATAGAAGAAGCCAAAAGAACCTCATATATGCAGAGGTCGTCAAACAGTTGGGATTGTCGACAACACCACACCCGCAACCATACAACATTGGGTGGCTTCGCCAAGGATGAGATCTCTGTGTCAGCCAACAGTGTTGATTGTCATACGACATCTAGCCTTCAATGATGGGGTATTATGTGATGTTTCCCCACTGGATGTCTATGATGTTCTCTTGGGCCAACCATATATGTGGAGACGCCAAGCTGTTTATGAGTCTCGACCCCGTAGTGTCATTGTTACTTTGGGGGGTCATCTCTATAGAATACCAGAGGTAGTTCCAACTATTGTTTCACTTAAAAAGTGTTGCAAGGTAGTATCTCATACTGCAAAATTCAACTTCTTCACAATCTGTTCAAAAGGGGAACAGAAGGACATTGCAACCCCTACAACCTTGCCCCAGGCACCTTCTATCCAACTTAAGCAGGTCGACAAGGTTGCATCAAAGTGCAAAGATTCCTTATGCACATTGTCCTCTCATGTAGATCGACTTGTTGAACAGCCTCAGCCTCAACAGGTTCGTGACAGACTTCCACAAATTGAGCAACACAACATCTCCAACAAGGCAAGCAACTCACCAAGATTCAGATTCAACAAACGCTTTTTCCTCTCCCCTGGGCACTCAATGCAATGGATACAATTGCTTCCTAAGGAGCGAGTATTGATCCAAGTGGATATCGGTGGCCACCCACCTTTTCCAACTGGCTCAAAACAGTTTTTTGACAATTTTGGTAATTTATTATTTTTAGCAGTTTTCACTTCCGTACCTGTTTTGAGGCTCTAAACGATGTTTTTTGGGAACAAATGTTTTCAATATGGAAGTTCCTTCAATATTGCACCTAAAATGAATCTCCTCGACAATACCTTTCCAACGGGCTATCATCTGCCTAAAACGGAGATCGTATGCAAAAGTTACGACCCCAGGAAGTTGATGTACTAACTTACCCAAATGAGGCCCACATGACTTTTGGTGCTTCATCTCCTAGGGTTAGGTTTTTGGATGTCTAGGGTTTTTAAAATTCCTGTTTATTGTAAAAAGGCTTTCCGAGCCTCATTGTAATCATCTTCTTGCGAATGCGAGTAGCCGTCACATCTCTTCTCAGAGATAAGGTGTCACCATTCTAGTGAGTCTTTCACTCTGTATTTTTGCAGTCTCTGTACATTTCTTTCATTAATAGAAGTCGTGTATTACTGTAAATCTGTGTTTATGGTTGCATCTCTGATACATTTCCTTTATATTATTGAATATCCGCGATATCTCTGTGCATTTATTTATTATATCTCTGCTCTCATTTCGTGATGAAAATAATCTGGATCATAGATGTTGGGAGTGCTAGGGGAATGGGGGCATAGGTAGAGGGATGGAGAGAGAGGAAAATGAAATCTTGGGCATGGGGATATTATGAGAGTCATGAAAATTAACGAAGGTGGAAGGATGGAGCTGAGATTGGACTAGTTGGGGGGTCTAGAAGAGAGTGATTGAATGTGGTGTGTGGAAGTGAGGTAAAATTGAGAGAGAGATGCATTTATGTAAGCTTACTTGGTAGGTTGTGGCAAGGATGGAAATAGGTATGGAAACAAAGGTGAGTTTATAGGTTTTTCCATCTTTAAATATGTGATAGGTATTGTAGCTAGTGTTGTATAAGGCGTTTCATTATTGACGGTATGGGATGCCTAGAATTAAGTCACAACAATCAAAGGGAGGGACATAACAATCCATTGTTTTGAGGAAATGAATTATGGAACAAGTGACTACAAAACATTTATGGATGAGTAGATCAAGGTAGTTTTGTTGTACCCAACCCAATTGATAAGGAGATGCATGTGAAGTAGTGTAAAGCTATAGATGGTTGCAAAAATTATGGGAAAATAGTTTCTTTTGACTTCCATTGTAGAGATGATAGTTGAAAGTTTATACTTGGTTTGATAGTTGTGAGTAATAAGGAGATTTAAAGGTCGTGTAGAGTGTTCTTTGGTCATGAAGAATAACGATGGATTTGGATTAGGAAGAGGGATGATCTAGTGTTGAGGAGAAGGAGATTGGGAAGAAGGTGCATCCGTGCAATGAAGGGATTTTTCCTTAGTGTATAATGTCTTGGACATGGCTGGAAGCTGTAAAAATATACAAATTGTAGCATCATGGTTTTGAGTTTTATGATAGTTACATTGTCATGGAGGACACATAGATAGTGTTAAATTTTAGGAGTGATATGTAAGGGGTACAAGAAGTTGTAGGAGGGAGGGTGTTAATGCTCAAGTTAGGGTTAGGGTTACAAAAGGGAAAGAAAATGGGTAGTTTCTCTAATTTACATTTCATAATGAGGATATGGTCAAAATGTTGGTCTAAGGTGGTGCTCTAAAAAAATACTACTACATTATGAAAAATTATTAGAAATCTAGATTTAAATTTAAGGATAAGTACCTCTATAGACTCCTATATTTGGAGTTGGAGTAGGAGCATTGCTATATACCTTGAACCTGAACTTGTTGCAACCACTTGTACATTAAGTTCAATAGATCACATGGAGAATAAACATGTATTCTTAATGCTTGGCACAATGCGTACCATCCAATGTATTACTAGTGGATTGTTCCTCATTGAGTTTGATAGGTCTCAAAAGTAGTGTGGCATTGTCATCATATTGGGTGTCCTTATAAGTAGTTATAAAGAAAGCAACAAATGTTTATCTTCAGTCATATCTAGGCATGTATGGAAATAAGTACGATCCAAGAATCCAAAATGTGTCACATTTTTCCACCATACTTGGGCAAGGAGATTCTAGTATCCAACTAGAAGGTATGAATGGTAACTTTAGGGTGCAAAAGCTTTAGTAAAGGAAATGGTCAATTATCAAATGATTTATCGAATGATAGTAGAGAGGCTATACTATTCCTCATCTAAGGAGTTACATTTGAGGGGAGGCATGATGAAAAAGAAACGAAAGGTGTTATTGTGGAGATTTGAAAAGTAAACCCTAGGTGGAGAAATGGATAGGGTAAATGAAAACAAACCTTAGTGATCAAGGGAGAGAGATGATGGAAGGAGACGATGGAGTGTACAATGAAAAAATCAGAGAGAGGAACCAAAAAAATAAATATTTATCCAATAAGATGATGAATCCAAGAAATAATTGTATTTATACATATAATTTCTTCTAGAAAAACCTAGGATAACTCTCTCTAAGTATCTAGATCTAACTAATTGACATAACTAAACTCTTCTAGAGATTTATAGATAACACTAACTAGCCATAGAAAGTACATTATCTAACANAATTTCCACTATTACAAATAGCAGCACAAACAATGGCTAAGTGTTGTCTCTGAAATTAAAAATTGTCTCGTTCCAACGGTTTGGTGAAAATGTTTGTCAATTGATCCCGAGACTTACAAACATGTAGAATGATATTGCCTACAAACATGTAGAATGATATTGTCATTGTTAACAATCTTGCAAATGAAATGATAGCGAGTGTCAATTTGTTTACTTTTGCAATGAAACACAAGATTCTTGGATAACGAAATGGTTAGGTGTTGGCTCCTTCTTTTCATGTGAAAGATGATTTAAGATTTTTCTCAACCATACAACATGACATGCTACTGATGTAGTTGGTACATACTCTACTTCAATTGAAGATATTTTAACATTGATTTGTTTCATGAGATTAAACTTATACCTAAATGGAATGCATAACCGAAAGTGCTCTTCTGATCATTAATTTTTCCTATGAAATCACTCTCTATGTACCAAACAAGAATATTGTCTTTCTAAGTGGATTCTGCAATGTACCTTAATATTGTTTTACCAACATTCCAATGAGATTATTTGGGAGACTCCATGAATCTGAAAATTTAGCTTACTCCATACATGATATCTACTCATTGTAAAATACATGAGGCTTCCTACAAGTCTCTTGTACAAAGTAGGATCAATTATTGTGGCATACTTTTGCTCTAAAATAAATATACCTTGTGCATATTTCTCAACCTCAATTCCAATAAAATACTTCATAAGATCGTAAGACCAAGATCAATTATTTCAATTTATGTCTTCATGGCTTCTTTGAAACCATCCAACATTAAATTTTCTGTGTATATCATATCATCAACATAAAGGAAAACAATTAGAATATCAACTTGTTGATTTGTTTTGGTGTAAAGTGTGGGTTCATTACTTATTATATTGAGCCCATTGTCGAGCAAATACGAATCAATGCAACTATACCAAGCTCATGGATCTTGCTTTAGACCATACAATTCTTTCTTCATCATACAAAATTTGTGCTCTTTACACTTGACTTAAAATCCTAGTGGTTGATTCACATATAATTCCTATTCTAAAATGCCATTTAAAAAATACGATTTAACATCCATATGATAAACATGCCAACTGTTTTTGGCTCCAATTGCCAAAATTGCTCTAATTGTGTTTAACCTTTCTACTGGAGCAAAGGTTTATCCATAGTCAATATCGGGTTGTTGAGCAAACCCTTTTGCAACAAGTATGGGTTTATGCTTTACAACTTTCCCTTTCTCATTAAATTTTGTTTTGTAAACCTATTTTATTCCAATGCTTTCTCTACTCATAGATCCACAAGATCCCATGTGTGGTTCTTCTCAATTGCATGAATTTATTCATTCATAGATTGAACCCACTATTCTTCCTTTCCTTCTTCTTCAAAGTACATTGGATGACATGATAATAAAGAAAAGTGTGCTTCCTGATCCACACCATCATGTTGTGCATAAATTTCTCTCAAAATTCTCATTTTTTGGTTCCTTAGAGAGGCTATTTTGGGATTTGAATCACTGCTAGAAGGAGGACTATGAATTGTCTTTCTTTATTGTCTTGAAGATTCTCTTTCTACCTGTAACCTTGGAAGACTTGGTGGTAAAGAATGATATTCTGTAGAATCCACATATTCATCTTCTTGTAGAAAAGGAAAATGAGTTCCAACTATTTTATTAAATTGATAATCCCATGACTGGTCTTCATGAAAATTAATAAGACTACTCACTATAGCCAATAAATACACATTTTTCACTATTGTCATCAACATTCTTTCTCAATTCTTCTGGAATGTGTGCATAAGCTACACAACCAAATTTTTTAAAATGCGACACTCTAGATTTAATGCCACTCCAAGCTTCTTGAGGAACTTTTTCCTTCACGCTCTTGGTTGGATATCAATTTAGTATATAAAATGAACAAGAAACAACTTCTTCCCAAAATTCATTTGATATATTTTTATCCTTAAGCATACTTTTATCCATATTCGTTATGGTTTTGTTCTTCCTTTCAACTACTCCATTTTGTTGTGGAGTGTACATTGTTGTAAACTGCCTTGTGATTCCTTGTTTCCTACAAAATGATGAAAATTCTTTGGAATCATACTCACCACCTCCATCTGATCTGATTACCTTAATGTACTTCCCACTCTGTTTCTCCTCCATGGTTGTGAGTTCTATGGATTTTCCAAACATTTATTTGTTCTTGACAAAATATACTCAGGTCATCCAACTAAAATCATCGATAAACGAAGTATAAAAATTACCTTCTATTGATTGTGTTTGCACCGACCAATAGAGATTTGTGTGTACTATTTCTAGGACCATAGATATCCGTGTGTACTATTTCAAGTGGTACCTTGGATTTGTAGGAAGTAGTTTCTTGAAAACTATCTATATGGCGTTTAGCTAGGATGCAACTCTAGCAAGAATTGTCTTGAACATTTATCATGGGAAGACCTCTGACCATATATTTCTTTTGTAAAAGTCTAATATTATCAAAGGGTAAATGATCATATCTAATATGCCATAGGTAGGACTCATTTGAGATTGAAATATTTTGTGCATAAGACTATGACTAATTAAGGTTCCTCATCACGAATGGAAACATTTTTTTTTGGTCATTTGTATTTTTGCAGTGAGTATTCTACTGGGTGTCTTGTCTAAATTGGTGCATGCTATACCTTTAAATATGACTTCATATCCATTTTGACTTAATTTCCCTATACTCATCAAATTATGTTTGAGACCAGGTACATAATAGAAATTTGAAATGTTTGTTTCATCTTGATTGGTCAGAATCGAGGCTCTTCCTTTTGCTTGAACATTTACTATATAATCATCCCCTAATTTTAATTTACGTTTGAATGAATTATCTAAACTTGAGAACATTATTTTGTTACCTATCATGTGATTTTTGTAGCCACTCTCCAATAACTAGAGATCATTATTGTTGCATTCTTCAGTTACTTGACATGAAAGTAACATGGATTTAGATGTACCTTCATCGATGTTTGTCATGCTAGCTCTGCATTTATTCATATCTGCTTGTTTTCTCCATCAATCACTTTTGTAATGACCAAAATTCTTGCAGTAATAACACTAGCATTTTTTTTATTTTCAAACCTCCTTACCTAATTTTAATATCTTCCTCTTCCTCTTTGGTTTTGAGAGAAATTGTGTAACTGTTCTATTTGTTCTGATGTTGACCCGTCTCCTGCTTGAGAGTGACCTCTTCCTCCTTTTCCTATACTTCTATTTCCTCGACCTCTTCCTATGATAATGAAGGCTTGAGATTGAAATGCACTTTCCAAAGAGTCACTACTTCTATTGGCTCTTGTCTCATGTATCAATAAAGACATCGTGAATTGTTCTACAAATAACTGTGATAGATATTTAGAATCCTATATGGCTACTAAAACCATATTGAAATTTTCAGGAAGGTTATTAAGTACTTTTTCAACAACCTTTTGATCTGAAATGTATTCTCCATGTGCTCAAAGTTGATTGATGATGTTCTTGGCTCGTGTCATAAAATGATCTACATAGTCCCAGTTCTAGATATGGAGGGTTTCAAAATTCTTTCTAAGTTTTTGCAATTTGAAATTTTTTACTTTGTTGGTGCCATGATAGGCTGTCTCAATAGTATCCCATGCCTAATTGACATTATCAACTTCTACAACCTTAGGAAAAATTGAATCTTTTATCCCTTGTTGGATAATTGTAATGTCCCTGACTTGGCTAGTCTAGGAAACACTGCTAATGTGTGTGTAGGATCAAAGGTTTACAACATATAAATGATCATACAAATAATAAACACGACAAAGGACTGCAAAGTTTGTATTATGATATCTCTATGGATTACAAAATGGCCGAATGCCGCTAAATAAACTGACAATACTTGACTAGATCAACAGACAAAGGATCTTAGCCAGAATACAAATAAGCAATTGCGGCTGAATAAAATAACAACACTCAGCTAAATCAAAAGACAAAAAGGATCTTAGCCGGAATACAAATAAGCAACTAAAATATAATACCTGGAATATGGGAGCACTGCAGAATGAATGAAGAATGATGGAAGACTTGGATGATCTTCCCGGTGACTAGGGTGTGTCTTTCAACACCGAAATCAGCCAACTGGTGTCTTCCTCCTAGAATACACTGAACTATCTCACCTGAGATGCGCCTCTTCTCCTCAATGACAAATAATAATTTGCATAATGATGAATTAGGTCGCTGACCCTTCCTTTATAGCTTTCCAAAACCCTAAATCATGCTGAAACACTAATTCACTGTTGACTTCCAAAACCCTAAATCACTGCTGAAACCCTAATTCACTGGTTACTTCTATTTTTAGCTCATAATGACTTAAAAGCACTTTTAACCCTTTTTATCTCAATGTCACTTTCCGAATATAACACCTGTGACTGGAGTGACCGCTAGTAACCCTGTTTACCCCTCTTTGGCCCTGGTTATAGTCTAACGAGGCGATTTAGACCATTAAGCCTCCTCTTTGGAACTCCTATTTGGAAAGGAACATTACAATAATCCATAATACCTTTGAATATTTCTTTCTATTTTCAACAACAACTTATCTCTTTGCATTTTTCATTCCCTATAAGGTTCCTGGTCTACTTATGTGAACCCACTTACTACAATATCCCAACATTCTTGAGAATGAATGAAATTCTTCATTTTCATTAACCAAAGATCATAATTCATACATGTTAGAATTGGGCCTTGTGACCACTGCTAGATGCCATTGGATCCTCCCTTTGTTAATTTCACCACGGATTTGCAGTATTTTTCACTTTGAATAGATTATTAAGCTCCCCTTAAATTTATATTCCCTTTTTTCTGTATTAAAAGATTTCATTTTTTTAATAAAGAAAATTTATATAGACAATATTTTAATAAACTAATTCCTTCTTACCAATTCCACTTTTTCTTTTTTTTTTTTAATTAAAAGGATCTTAACACTTAACACACCTTTTCACACCACTTTTTTTTTAAAAACAAATATTTATGATTTAATTGAATGTACGCAGTACGACGACCATGTAAAATCTTTCCACCACATTTTAATACCCGTTTTTTTCCCATATGCAACGGATCTACCAATGGTGTTGACGTCTCGGTGAGTTGTGGATCCTTTCTGAAATATGCTCAAACTCTAATCAATCTGACAAGGAATACTTTAGGGCAATTGGCTACTCTAGATTTGGTTCATGGCAACTTGTTTTCAACCGGTTTCTTCCCACTGCAAAGCTCCTTGCTCTCGCACACTCAAACCCTATGCATTTTCCAATCACTAACTCAATGCCCATGGAGACTTTCCACATAATTGAAATGATGTTTCTGTGTATTCGAAGAGACTTAATCCTGCTTTGATACCATAACGGAATCAGAGATAGCAACCAAACACTAAGATAATCAACCAATAAGATGATAAATCTAGAAAATGATTAACTTGCAAGATGATGATTTATTGATTCATATAAAAGCACATATTTATACATATAATTTCTTCTAGAAAAAGCTAAGATAACTCTCTTGAACTATCTGATCTAACTAATTATCATAGTCAACTTTAACAACTAAGCTCTTTTATAAGTTTTTAGATATATTTATACATATAATTTCTTCTAGAAAAAGTTAAGATAACTCGCTTGAACTATTTGATCTAACTAATTATCATAGTCAACTTTAACAACTAAACTCTTTTATAAGTTTTTAGATAACACTAACTAGTAGGAAAAAATTACACGAGTTTGAGTGGGAGGGTGGCCTCCCAACCCAAAACATTGGTAGATCTAGGTGGGCAATAGGACTAGGGAGTTGAATCTACTAAGATGTGTGTGGAATACCAATTTACTATGTGAAGTGAATGGCCAATATAACTAGCTGGAGTGAAGTGAATGGCCAATATAACTAGCTGGAGAGAATATTTGTTGAGGTGGAGGAAACACCTCAAAAAACCCAAAACTTAAAAAATGTCTTGTGGGTACGAAGCCAAGAGAACTAGAAACATTGAAGAGGATGTGTGAGGGTGGGAAGGTGGCCTCTAAAAGTCAACTCCGAGATGAATGGAGTAAAACTTCACTCCTCTAATATCAAATAATATCGAACAGTAAGAACCCAATAACAATATAAAATTAAGAAGAAAATAATATTTTAGAATAGAGTACTCACTTGATTAAAGGCCTTCTTACATATTTTACTATGGTCCACAACTAACCATTTAACTAATTGTATGTGAAAGAACAAAAGAAATATTAAACTAGATACACCGACTCAAAGGTTGAAAGAAATACTAGATAATGAAAATGCATGTAGCTCGAAAGCTAAAAGTATGCAACTATGCATTAATGAATGCAAATGAGAATACAAAAATGTGCCTTTCAAGGGAGGGGTGGTACTTGTGATGTGCCCTTGTTGGTGGGTGCACCGTTATGTTTTGTATTTATCCAAACCACAAGACTGAGACATGGATCTATGCCTTACAAGGATCCATGTGCCCACTATCTTCCAATATATGCTATGTTGCATGCGTTTTTTAAATGAAGGAATGTGATACGAGTGTCTGGAGTAGATGTTTTGTCTAAATTTATAAAAAAAAACAACAAATTTATAAAAAAACAACAAAAAACATAAAATTAAAAAATTATATATTAAAAAATATTAAAATTAATTAAAAACCAAAATTAAATTAAATTTTACATTTAAAATTTAACTATAATAAATAATCTAAATATTAAAGTCTAGTTAAATTATATATATATATATATATATATATATATATATATATATAGTTAAGCAGTTACTCGCATTGCTCTTAACAACAACACCTCTGCTATCTTGTATATCTAGTTTTGATTATAGCCTCAGGGTCTAAGGGTATATCAAAATCTTGTTAAGATGGTTCAACTCATGATCAAGTAATCATGAAGTATGAAATGAGTTATAATTATTATTAATATACTTATAAATAATCTTAAAAGTCTTTACGAGTTCTCTAATTCCATGGACACCATTCCTATTCTCCCTACAAAAGATGAAGTTTTTTCTTTGGGTGACATAGAGTTTGGGGTTAAGCAACTTGCAAATGTGAAAGATAAGGACATTAAAGGCTACCAAGCTAAATTTTTTAAAATTGAAGGGCCTATCCTCATCCCTCACATACACAAGCTCTTCAATTTAGAAGTCAAGTAGGGTTTCCCTAAACCTTGGATGCAAAGCCTCATTACTCATATCTTTAAAAATGCGGATATAAACATTCCCTCTAATTATAGGACCATCATGATTAGCCCGATTTTTTCCAAGCGTTATGGAATTATTTTGGAAAAGAAGATTAGCCTTTGGCTAGAAAGTCGCGGTAAAAGAGCCAAAGCCAGGCTAGGTTTATGAGATATAATTCAACTATGTACCATCGTGTTATCTTTAGGATCATTGCAGAGGAGTTCCGCAATACTAAAACCAATATTTTTAGTTGTTCTGGTGACTTTAGAAAACATTTTGATACAGTTTCCAGGAAAAACCTTTAGGACAGGTTGGAAGAGATAAACGTTCCTTTCAAGTTGAGGGTTGCTGCAATAAGGATGTATGAGAACGTTATTTCCAAGTTTAAGAACACTAAGGGCTGGTCGAAAGGGATTAATTGCAATATTGGAGTCAAGCAAGGTTGTCCCTTGTCCCCTACCCTTTTTGGCATATACATTGATAAGTTAGAAGATTTCTTGGAAGAAGCAGGTTGTGTCATCCCTACTCTCACTAGTATAGTCATCAATATTCTTCTTTATGTTGATGATATCATTCTTATGTCTATGAGTCCCCACAATCTTCGAAATCAACTAATAATCCTCAAGAATTTTTTCTCCAATACAACTATGACTGTTAACACTGACAAGACTAAGGTCATGATCATTAAATCCAATAAGATCACTTATGATACCTTCGTATATTACAACAACAACTTGAAGTAAGTGAATTGATACAAATATCTTGGAATCAATATTGACCACAAGCTCAATTAGAATTATAGCATTGATAAAAGGATTATTGGGGGATGGAAATATTACTATGGGTTTGAAAACAATTGTTGATCAAATGATATTTGGATATGGGATAAGAAGAAACTCCTATTTGAGACTCTTGTTACACCTGTTATTCTATATAGATGTGGATTTTGGGGATATAATATCTTTCGTGATCCTCGAGAACGATAGAGAAAATACAAAAGAATTTTATAACCTATAATCTCAAAATTAAAGAAAATACACCCTATCCCATCCTCCTCTTAGAGGCAAGCTTTTACCCCATTGAGGGCATGGCTATGACTAGATACCTAATGTATAAGAACAAGTTTAACAACATGGAAGACAAGAGGATTCCTAAATTTTCTTCAAAATCTAATCGTAACCACCTTTGACTCAAGCAAGGATGGCATAAAGATGCCCAGTCTTGGCTAAGCCATTGGGGATTCATGGAAGAGATCATTTTATAGAACAAAGATACTATTAAGAATATCATTAAATCAAAATTTAAGGATAAAATGTGGTGTGACAAAGAGTTAGAGGAAAAAAAAATAAAGGTATTATAAGGATGTAATCAATCCTAATATATAAGATCAAAATTATCTCTCTGTTTTGACAAGTGTAAAGAAAAAATAAGCATTACTAAGATAAGCTGACTATAATGGTTTTCAATGTAATTAGCCCTCCATATGATTTCAGATAAGACCACTTTATCAAATTTTCCAAAACGTCGATGTACTACATAGGAAACATGAATGGAACTACTCTCAAGCTCTTGATTTATTAACTAGAAGTTCCTTAAACACTCCCATCATCCTAGTTATGTTCCTAGTCAATTGAGGATATTTCATAACCTTTCTTAAGTTCTCCAAAACATGGGAATGCTAGAAATGAGTTTTAGAAATGATAAAGTGATACCTATGCAACCATATTATGTGCCACAATGAAGGAAATCGCTATCAAACAAACTAAGAAATTGACATTGACATAAACACAATTTAACGGAAAAATATTTTCGCTTTTTCCTATATTTTTAATCATATAAATAACTATCACATTCAAAAACATTAACATTGACATGAACACAATTTAATGGAAAAATATCTATGCTTTTTCCTATATCTTTAATCATATAAATAAGTATCACATCCCAAAACAAAAACATTAACATTAATATAAATACAATTTAGTCGAAAAATATCTATGCTTTTTCTTATATCTTTAATCATATAAATAAGTATCGCATCCAAAAACATTAACATGAATACAATTGAGTAGAAAAATATCTATGTTTTTTCCTATAACTTTAACTTTAATCCTATATAGATAACTTTCACAAATCAAAATTGATAATATCAACTAATATCAAACCTCCCCAAAAAGTAACTTTCACATATCAAAATTGATGATATCAACCAATATCAAACCTCCCCCCAAAAAGAAATTAATGAATACTAACATATCCTAATAAATGATTAAATGACTAATTGAGTTAATAAGGATAGAGAATCAATAGTTAAAAAGGATAGTAATTTTTATGTACATCAGTATTTACAGTTACGATTAAGGTTTTGTGATCCGTGTTAGGCTTCTGATCATTTAAAATGTAAAAATTAACAATTTAGTTGTATATAAAAATATTGGATAAACATAATCTATCAACTTATTTTCAAGTCTATAAATACAAGTCATCAAATTGCATTTTATTTACTTCATTAAATTATTGTAAATTATTTTTCTACCAAAACAATTTTCACCTAAAAAACCATTTCCTCATATAACCTTAAAGAGTTGATGTCGAAGACATTTCCTAAATTTATAAATTGATTACTTGTTCTACAAAAAGAATATTACCTTCATTTCTTAAATTAGGAATACAATATTCTAAAACTTTTCTTAAATTAAAAATATCATTCTAAGCTAAGACATTGCAAAGATAATCTTTTTCTAAATTGTTTTCGTTGTATAAACATAAAATAAGATCGTTAAATAGTTTGCTTTAATATTAATAGTCTAAAATATCCATCAATATGTATAGCCTCAGATTATATTTTATGAAATTTAATATAGGATAGTAGTAGAATAATTTCTTGCGATATTAAAATTTGATATATAATAGCATCTAATTTAGTTAATGCGTATATTTTTTCAGTATGAATATTATTATTGAAAGGTATATGAAGAACCGAAGGCATGACAAAAGAGTCACCCCTCACGAGGCAAATGACAATGTAAGTTTTTCTACCTTGTCCGTATTAGAAAAATAGTTAACATTTAAATAGAATGATGTGAGAAAGATATAAGAAAACATGTTTTCAACTCATTATATTCTGTTATGATATTTTGTTAAAATTTGTATTTTTTTAAGTTAGCTACTTATGTATTAAATATATGCATCAGAAAATACAAACATGCTAAGTGTGGACAGTCTTTTTTTTCTGTTATGATATTTTGTTAAAATTTGTATTTTTTTTTTAAGTTAGCTGCTTATATATTAAATATATACATTTGAAAATACAAACATGCAAAGTGTGGGCAGTCTTAAAGGAGACTTAACATAGTTTTAAAAAAAATATGTGCATGAGTATGATGTTATGTATCTTCCATTGTGAAAAATGGTTCTTCCATTACAAATTAGAAATTATAAAACTATTATTTGACAGTGATGACACAGATAAATGGGGGTTTGATTCAAAATAATAATTAAAATAAGAAATAAATCTAAATATAAGGACTTGGAGAATTAGAGGTTAGGGATAATTTTAAGGATGAAAATATATACTAAAATGTAGAAACATGAGCTAATTTTACTAGTTCTTAATATGCAAAATGTAAAATGTTTGGCAACAATTTTGTAAAAATATTCAAATTTCTAAGGATTTTATATAGTTTCTATAAAATTTTGACGAATTTTAAGGTAAAATAATATTATTCTATAGAATATGGGAGAATCATTTTAGACAAAAATGGAAATTGGCGAATCGTTTTTTGGGAAAAACCATGGAAAATTAGCCCAATGGAAAAATTTACCCCCTAAAATCATTTATGCTAGAGATCATTCATGAGAATACAAGTTCACATAGATTGGCATTGATGGATTATCATTTCTCTTTTGGGCCTAAGCTACATCTTCTAGAGTTTTTTCTTTGACAAAAAACTCTTCCACTTCCTCTTTAGTTTCCCTCCTTGCTCCCTATTCTACTTCCCTTGCCTCTGCCTCTTCCCCAGTTACCCGAGTGTGTTCCTATTGCCATCTTCAAAGCCCCAGATTGCATCAATAAGGATTTCATAGTTGTTATTTAGTTGGTCCAACTTACATAAAACCTCATTGCTCTGATTCTCTCTTCCCTCCATTGCACAAGCTGTGATTTCTTTTATGTGCAAGTCTAAGTATATTGTACTTGGTCTCTCTACTTCTTGAATAACCAAGGGATCCAAGGTGCAATTTTCTCATTAATATTTTCACTTGAAGTGTATCTGCGTTTCACTCTTAGCATGTTTTCCATGGTTTCCACCTCATTTTAACTCTATCTAAAAATTTGATTATATAGACTGTTGTTGACTCAAACAACCATAGGTGGAACCTTCTTTCTACCTCAAGAGGGCCTTGCCACTATTGGTGCTAGGTCCTTGGATTTATAGAGATGACCTTGTTGAGTTCCCTACTAAGGGAAGCGAGTGCACCACTCAGAATCTTTGAAGTGCCTTTTGAATTGCCTCCCATTTCAAGAACCCAATATAATAACCACAATTCACCAAAATTCCTATTATAAAATGTGAGCTTCAGTCTATATTCCCAATTTTTAATAAACCAGGCATAAAAACTTGTTACACCAATAATTGTTAAAGTTAATGTGCTATCCTTTCCCACTTGCTACATTGATAGCTCAAATGCCATGCCATAGAGTGGTATGGTTCGATGGGATCAATTTATGATGGCGTGTGTCCTCTTCCCCTTATTTCTCTATCCCATTCACATACACTCACTCTCCTTGCTAGCTATTTATTATCGTTATACACTTCCCTAAAACCTCATGTTAGGAATGTTGAATGAGTTGATATTATGAAAAATTGTCTTTATATATTAATACAAAAGTACACTATAGAGATATTTAAGATATGTTTATTTTACCACTTCGACCCGACACTCAACCATTATCTCAAAATAAAATCACTTTATCTACTAAAAGCACAACTGAGTAATCAACTAAACATGCAGTGGAAGCATAAACTAGGAAACCAAAAATCTCACACACAAGACACCAATATTTTTGGGTATAAACCCATGGAAAAACCTCGGAGGGAAAACCACTGCTGATAATGATTTTATTATGCTAAAATCAGGGCTCCTGTAATAGGGATAATGACCCACTGAGAGAAATAATTGTAGACAAACCTGGAAAATTTTGTCCTGTTGTACAAAATAGAACTACATGCTTTTTGAGGTGCACGTGACTTGGCT
>ML782062.1:1925665-1935665 GCA_009831015.1 Picea engelmannii | reverse complement strand
GATAGGTTCTAACCCTTTTTCCTTTCAGTAGAGGATATTCCTTTAATAAAAGGGGGACATAAAAAAATGTGGGTGAATACCCAGTTGAGCTGGTTGGGCACCTTAGAAGTAAGGTCTCCTTGTATTGGTCAAACAAACAAAACTCACGGTAGGTTTTACCACCCAGTCCCACAACTATTTCGCCTAAGAATTCCCGGTCTGTGAGAGGAGTTTTCTTTTCTTTTAAAAAACCCTGGAATCCCGATTCGGGTAAATGAGGCTCGCCTTTCCTTTTCCTAACAGAAGAGAACATCGTTGAATCTTAAGAAAAATAAAAGAATAATTCCTATCGGGATGGATGTAGGAGGACTCCGAAAAATTACAGGGAGGCTACACGCACATAGAAACACCATAGAAATGAAAACAGACAGTATGGGATTACCAAATGATAGTTTTTCTTCTAATCACCTTATTCCGAAAAAATGCACTATCTTATTTAACCAATCTAGGTTATATGGGTTAGGAAAAACTTACCCGGATGGGAGACCATGCCGTCTGTTACAACTATGAAATGACCACCTTGACAATGAGCTGCGCCTCAAACAAATCTCGTGATACAGAGCCACTCCACAGAAACAACTTTGACAAATGACGAATCTACTCTAACCCTAAGCGATACATTGACGACTAGGAGTAAATTCCAAGAACATAAAGGACGGATAGCCATGTGACGATGGAAAAATCGAGTTGACATATTAGGTGTAAAGCCTAGTAAATACATTGGAACTTGCAGGATTGTCATTAATGGAGTTTATGGAGCCTTAACTGCTATGACAGAGAACCGTCTATTCCACTTCAAGATGGCGTGAGTCGACACCTTATTAACTCGACAAAAGGTAAAATCCGTTCACACCCTATATGTTAGTAAAGACAACACCTCGATCCCAGTTGTCAAAATTCCAATGGCTGCTAAATTTTATTTCTTCATTAGAATCAGTCACCGGCTCAAGGAACCACTAGATAACCCTGACTTGGAAGTTATGTTTTTCTGGTGTAAAACTTGACCCCACGGCTTTTATGGTTAAAGACCTAAAGAAAATGTTCCTAGGGTTAAAGATATCCACAAGTAGACTGATGCGCAATTATGTAACCTTTGTTAAGTAAAGTTATAAACTAATGGAAGTATGAACACTTACCTACGTAGCCTATTCGCATATGGGTAAAGATCAAAGGTTGAAAGGATTTTCTAAAGCCTTGGAAGTACTCCCTTGTAATCCTTTTATTTGTAACTTAGCAAGATGAGATAAATCGGATACCTTGTGGTAAGTAGAAATTTAGAAATTTGTGACAAGATATTTATAATAAGGTTTTGTCTTTGTTTAACAAGGTTTTATTACTGAATTTTCATAACAGAATTGACGACAGAGTTGTAAAACTAGGGCCCCTCCTTATATCAGAAAATAAAATAGAAGGTAGATAATTAGAAAGATTTTTTATTTTTATTTTGTAAATATGAGGTCCATTACATGTGTACTTCCCTTGTCCAAGGAATATCTCTCGTGATACCTTCCATACCTCTAACCCCAAGAAATAATGCATCAAGCCAATGTCCTTCATCTTGAATTCAATCGCTAAATCTACTTTGCACCCTGCAATAAGCTCCTCTTCACTTGTGATAAATAAATCATCAATGTACAAAACCAATATGAGTGGATCTGACCCAATAGGTATGAAGTACAAATTAGGATCCACCTAATTCTTGGTAAATCCCATACGTTGCAAGTATTTTTTGATCTTGGAATGCCATGCCCTGGGTGCTTGTTTGAGTCTATACAAGGCTTTCTTAATCCTACATTCATGAGAATCCCTCCCATGTACCACAAATCCCCGAGGTTGTTCTATGCATACTTCCTCCTCAATGATCCCTTTTAGGAAAGCTCTTTTCACATCCATCTGATGTATCCTCCACCTCATAACTGAAGCAACATAAATAATTGCTCGAATAGAAGCATACTTGGCGACTGGAGAAAACATCTCCTCATATTCCACTCCCTCTTTCTGGGAGAAACCTCTCACCACAAAACCCGCTTTGAAATTCTCGATGCTACAATTTGTAACATGTTTGATATTATAAAGCCATCTGGAAATCACAACTGATTTCCCCTCCAGTCTCAACACTATGTACCAAACCTAATTCCTCATAATAAAGGTGTACTTCTCTACCATGGCATCTCATCATACCTACTGATCAACTGCTTCCTTAAAACTATAAGGATTAACATCAATGATGCTACTCATAAGTTCCATATAGTTTAGATACTTATTTAGAGGCCTTTGCTATCTAACAACACTCCTAGGAGCCTCAACATCATCCCTCAATGTCTGTAATAGCCACTAGGGTCTCTTGACAGGACTTGAAGGGGTTAACTCCTCCTCCCCACTTAAAGTCTGAACGGTTGACTTTTTCTCATCCTTTAGATCCTACTTCTCCTCGTCCTCTATCACTACTAATGACTCCTAATATATGCTAAATTCCAAGTTCTCCTCAAACTTAACATCTATGCTTACAATTGTCTTTCGTTGTGCTGTAATTAAGATCCTATAAGCTTTTGAGGTCTCATTGTACCCCACAAATATACCCTTCTTTCCTGAAGGCTCCAAATTTGTCCTCTTATCCATATGCACATGGATGTAAATTGGACAACCAAAGATCCTCAAATGACCAGTCTTTGGATTCACTCACAAGAATTGCTCCTCCAGAGTCTTTTCCCCCAATATATTGTGAGGAATCTTTTTCTACACATACACTGTTGTGTTACTTTCCTCTGCCCACAGGAACATGGAAAATCCTTGTCATGTATCATAGCCCTAGCAGAATCGATGATGGACCGATTATTTCTCTCCACAACCCCATGAATTGAGATGGAACATAATTGTTCCCTCTCCCTTCACTGCATACCTGGCATCATCACCAAGATCCACATGAACATCTGAGTCACTCTCCGTCAGAATTTTAAATAGCTTTTGTGCCTCTATCATATGAAGAGATGCACCACTATCCAAGAACCAAGCACTCCTCGTGGTTGTGTTGGTAGAAAGATAAGAAACCAACGAGTAATCCTTCTCAAAATTCACTACAAACTCATCAAGATGCATCTCTACTAATACTTCTTTATGCGCCTTTCCATCGCCCTTATTCTTCTTCTCCTGACATTGATATGAATAATCTCCATTCTTATGACATGAAAAACACTTGATTTTACTCAATCCTTCTTCTTTCCTGGATTTGATGAACCTCCATCATTGTTACCCTTCTTGCTAGAACTCTTTCCTTTTCCCTTCCTTGTCTTACTGACAAGAGCCAAGTTCTCTTGAGTACCTCCCTGCTTGTTGCTCATAGACTCCTACCGAGTTTCTTTCTGGATGCAATCATCCCAAAGTATTTTCCAATATGGGAGACATTCCCTAGTGAAAAATCCCTTGACAAACGGTTCCCATGACTTGGGAAGACCATTCAATGCCAATTTCATGAGCTCTACATCCTCTGTCTTATCCCCTATGGATGGAAGTTGATCACGTACCTGTGTGATCCTCATGACATAGTTTGTAACATTATCATATCTATACATCTTCATCGATCTGAGTTTATTCCTTAAGACCATATTCTTATTCATGTTTGTGCTTTGGAATAACCCTACCAAGGAATCAAACATCTCTTTGGTCGTCTTCTTCTCAGATAAGTGAGGAATTATATGATTCTTCACTGAATCCAAGATGACCCTCTATGATTTGATCTCATTCTTATTGTGAGATTCCAAAGATGCTAGATCTATCAATGGAATAACAACTTTGTCCACTAACTCCCAAAGGTCATACTTCGTAAATGCCAAAGTTACTCTTGCTTTCCAAGAGAGGAAATTGGATACTCCATTCAATCTATCTTCAACTCTTAATGATGTTTTTTCCATACCTAACACTTGATACCCTTCCCTGGAAATAACATGTTGCTAAAAACTACCCATGTACTGACCTGCACGGACTTGTACACGACTGTCACCACTATATCTCGTGTATGTACATGGCTGTGATCATTGAAACATGTGTATGTATGCGACTATGACCATTGAAACCCGCATATACATAAATTTGCTTAAAAACTCCTGCATATGTATGCGACTATGATTTCTGTGACCCACGTACACCTAAAAACAAGTTTTACCTATGTGCAGCTATTTCCTAGAAATATGTCCTTCGATTTCTACTTGTTGGTTATGGATCTGCTATGGATATTTAATCTGGCTTCCCCTCAGAGCACCCGCTCTAATACCATGTTGATTTTTCCACTTCAAACCAACACTTGGTAGTTAGCTGAAAATAAAATCACTTTATCTACTAAAAGCACAACTGAGTAATCAATTGAATATGCAATGGAAGCATAAACTAGCAAATAAAAAATCTCACACACAAGACACCAATATTTTTAGGTATAAACCCCTGGAAAAACCCCAGAGGGAAAACCTGTTCTGAGAATGATTTTGTTATGCTAAAATCAAGGCTCTCGTAATAGGCATAATGGCCGATTGAGAGAAATACATCTGCAGACAAACCTGGCAAAGTATGACCTATTGTATGAACCAAAATTGCACTCTTTTCGAGGTGTACACAACTTTTCTTCAATAAACCCATGTATGTACACGACTATCTCCACTAAAGCCCATGTACATGCATGAAAAACCTATATGGAAAGATTCATATGACATGATACTCTCTTGTCACTTCCTATGATTGAAACTCACTTGTGTTGCCTCTGTTCTCTCGTCTGCTTGACCTGATCTCTAGATGGAAGTCCTTCTCCACCTATCCAAGATCTTGAATCACAGTCCTTTGTGACCCAATACTTTCTTTTGACTCCCTCAACACTTGTCAAGTCAAAAATGTCTTCTTCCTTCACCCAAGCTTTGCTTTTATAATTGTGAGTTATAATCTATTTATAATCTCCAAAGTGATTGACAGATGAGATTACTTCTCAAACTCACTTGAGATTTAGAAACATACTAATTACCTTTATCACTTTCTTTAAATAACTCAATTAACTAATTACATAATTAATTAATAAAAGTAATTTACATTAAGAATTCCTTTAATTAAAGTAAATTCAAGAGTAGAATGCTTTGGACGATTTCCACATGTCTAGACACATAAACCTGTGCGGAAATACCTATCCGATGCTACCATTAGCATCAACATGATCTACCCTAAATGTATAAGTAAATCATGATTTATCCCGATAGGTTAGATGAATGATTAAGTGCTATGAATTACAAGTCAGAGGTCATGGGGTGAAGTCCTTGGACTAACTACCTCTGTAGATATTATGGAGTCTCACTCGATATTTATTTTTATATTATTTATGGATTTGCATTTATTTAATTGATTTATTATTTCTTTTTATATTTTTAATGGATTTAAAAAAAATCTTCCATCATGTGTGTTGTCTTTTTTTTTCATTTGAAAAAATTAATACACCTTATTTTGGTTGGTGTTATTATTTTTTTATCCTTTACTTGTTTAAATGACTTATCTTGGTTGATGTTATTATTATTATTTTTTATCCTTTAATTTTTTTATGTCTTTTATGCACTAGATTTGTATAACTTGTATAGTGTTGGAAATCATCGGAAAGTGTTGGATATATTAAAGTAAAGGTTGAAAAATTAGTGATTTCTAATCTATTAATTTATTTAAGTTTTTTAATAAAAGAAACGATTTTTTTTTAACCATGGGAAATAACCTAAGAGTATATTTAACAACCCACAAGCCACATATACCAGAAACTTGTAACTTAACAAGGGACGAGGCGTCCCAAAGCCCACCGTGGTGGATCTCTATCCCATGGATCGTCTACCCTTATAGCCTTAACACAATGAGCCAACATGTATAGACTCTACCTCCCTTTGGATTTGAACTTATGACCTCCTAGAAGGAAACACATGTTCTTAACCATTAGGCCCACTCAAATTGTACAATAAAAGAAACAAATTAAACACTTTATGGCCTTCTTTCCATTAGATTCTCTTTCCTTCTCATTCTCTTGTTAGTCCATGTCCTTCTCTTTCATCCTCCTTGACCATCTTCCCATATAAGGAAGTTAGGACCAACCAATGGCCTTTAACTCGATGTATGTTGGGAACGAGCCCTACTGATGGAAATAAGAGGATAACACCCACTAGGAAAGAGTGGGAATGTGTATAAGACCGATCGTTGGGAAGGTAGGACTAACATTTATCCCGAGATGCTTCCTCTTTCTCCCGTTTTCATTGGTCTTCAATGTCCTTCCAACTAGTATTATAGGGAGTCGGCCAGTGCCGAGAAAGATAATTTGTATATAGGTCGAGGTGGTTTGACTAGATGGTTGGGAGATAGGTCTTGCAGTCTCCCCATCTAAGTTCAAATCCTTGATAAGACATTGGTCCATTGTGATAAGGTTAGAAGGATAGGTACCCCTTGAGTAGGATCCCCTAGCGGGTATGTTTCAGAATGCCTGTTTCATATATATGATTGAACGAATAAGATTAAACCCTTCTATCTATGTTTTCCTATAATTTAAAAATTACATATAAGTTTTTAACTATTTAATTTTTTTTGAAATATTCTTTATATCAAGAAATAGAAATTAGTAAAACACTCTCTTGTTTTAGGAGACAAATTTTTAGATAGTCTAATTTTTTTTTTAAAACAAATAATGATAAAATATAAAAAGTAAAAATTTAATTCATTAAATTTTTTGTGGAATATAAAATAATAATAATAATAAAATCAAAATATACATTTAACCCATTAAAAAAAAATCAAAATATAACTTTTAATCAATCTTATATGAATTATTTTAATTTTCTTTTTCACATACCTATTTATTATATCTATCATTTTCTTGGTTATATACCTATCTATTTTAGTCATAAAAAACTTTATCCAAACAACTTTTACATTTGTTTAAAGAAACTTTATCAAACAACTTTTAAATTTTTTAAAATTTGTTTATCAACCTTAATCTTAAAAAATAAATAATAACTAAACAAAGCATAAAACAATAGAAAAATAACTAAAAGACTAAGTTGGGTTTAGAGGTTACTATTCAATTGTAAACCACCTTGTCACAATTTAGGATCATTGCATAGGAGTGTCATAATGATAAAACTGATGTCCTTTGTTTTTTCGTTGATTTTAGAATAGCTATATGAGAAAGTTTTTTCTAAGTTTAGGAACATTGAGGGTTGGTTGGGATAAATTAACTCTAATATAGGAGCCAAGAAAGGTTGTCCCCTATTCCGTACCCTTTTCAACATCTATATTAATAAGTTAGAATATTGTTTAGAGGATGCAAGTTATGTTGGCTTGACTTTCTCTATTATAGTCGTTATCCTTCTTTTTTATGTTGATGATATTGTTGTTATGGAGAAGTGTCCCTATGACCTAGGTAAACAACTTATAATCCTCAAGGACTTCTACTCTATTATGGGCATGGCTGTGAACTAAAAAAACAAAGGTTATGATAATTAAATCCAAAAGGATCACCTACTATACTTTTGTATATGACAACAATAGCTTGGAGGAAGTGTCTTCATACAAATATTTGTGAATTGATATTTACCACAAACTCAATTGGAACTATAACATTGAGAAAATGATAAATGGAGGGTGTAAAGCTTATTATGGGCTTGAAAACAATTGTAAATCAATGGAACTTTGGATTTGGGATAAGAAAAAATGCCTCTTTCACAATCATCACTCTGGTTATCTTATATGGATGTGAAGTTTGGGCTTGCAGTATCTCTAGAGAATCATAGAGAAACATAGAACATGTACCAAAATAATTTTATAGCTTGTAATCTCAAAATTGAGGGAAATACACCCTATCCTATCCTCCTCATAGAAGCAATCCTTTCCCCCATCAAGAGCATTGCTATGATTAGATATCTAACTTACAAGAACAAGATAAACAACATAGATGAAAAGAGGCTCCCCAAAATAGCTTCAAACTCTAACCAAAACCACGAGTCGCTCAAGCTGGGATGACACAAAGATGCCAAATCTTGGCTAGATCATTTGGGAATACAAGAATAAGTCATGATGCAAAATATCAATTATATTACATATATTATGACTTGAAATTTAAGGAGAATATGTGTTGTTATAAAGAATTAGTGGATAAAAGGAAACTAATATACGACAAGGAGGTGGTCAACCCTAATTTATAAGATCAAAAGTACCTCTCAGTTTTGAGAAGTGAAAAGAAGAAAATCAACATTGCTAAAATAATAACAAACTCTCATGAGATACATAGTGAAATTGGGTGTTGGAAAATTCCCATAACACCGTGGGATGAAATAATTTTCTATCTCTGTGACACTAAAAGGGTTGATGATCCAGGGGATCAAATTTTGCTCAAAATTCAAAGTGCTTGGAATCGCTTCAAATCGAACGGGTACGTAGACCTCGTCGTCATGAACCCAACGCAAATCGTTCGGGTTCAAACAGACGTCAGATGAGTGAGATATCGCGTTCTGTTCAAATCGTCAAACATGCAAAAACAAATTTGCTGACTGTACAGTTCGTACGGATGATGACGTGGTAGGGCCGTACGATGACATGGCAGGGCCGTACACTGACATGGCAGGGTTGTACGTTGATGTGGTAGGGTTGAGTTGGCGGATAGTTGGTAGTTGGATGGTCGAATCATTTCTTGACATGTGGCATTTGTGGCGAATGGATTGGTGACACGTGGCCCAAGCAAGGGCCGCCACGTGTCACCTGGGTAATGGTTAAAATTTATGTAGTTGGCAGGACTCGACCCCGCGACCTCCGGGCAGGGGAAGATCTTTGGGAAGGGCCGCCCAACCGGTGAGCCCACCATTGTTTCTTAATATGTATATGGTTTTAAATTTATTTAAATTTGCAATTTGTAACGGTTGGGCGCTGTTCGGGCCGGGGCTAAGCCCCGGCCCCCGGTCACATATTGTTTACCATATAACTACCACCCATGTGTGTTTTTCAAATGAATTCGCAGCCCACGCACTTGGACACTTGGTGCGTTACCATAGTTTTAAAACTTGGCCCCTTTTTGTGTGCACGTGCGGTCATATGGCCATATGTCCACGGTTTGGCGGTTAGGGGCTAGGTTCCCTAACCATCCTACAGTTTGCATGGTTTTTGGTTATGCACCCGGTGCTAGGTTTTAGCATGGAAATGAGCACGTGTGCTAGGTTGGACACACAGATGTGCATTTTGGCGATCCAGAGACAACAAGTTTGAAGGGGAACTTCCAGGAAGCCTATCTTCTTCAATTTTTGGCCAAATCAGGTGCCGAAAAAGCCCAGCTAGGGGTTTTTGGACGTTCTAAAGCCATTGGAGCCATCTATTTGGCATTTTGAGCATTGTAAAGAACATATTTTATCACTTTGAGAAAATAATGTAAAAGATCCATTGGAAGCTGGACCAGGAGATGTAGCCCAAGAGAGGGGTGAACTCCTTTATCATTTGTTTTGTTATGTGTTTACTGTTCACTGTTATTTGTTGCTTATAATCTGCATCTTGAATGTGTAATTTCTATTTAAATTGTGTTTGCAAATTGATCTTTTTGCATAAGAACACTTGAATTAAAACTTGCAAATATTTTCAAGAATACAAGCCTTTATCATTTTCAGATCAAGTTGGTATCAGAGCTTAGGTTTTTGAAGGCTTGATTATTTGCAAGTGTTTTGTTTTCTGATGCTCACAAGGTTGAAACTCACAAGAGGAGAAGGTCAACTTGTAGAGCCAAGTTCTCATCCTTCAAGAAGAAAAATTATATCATCACCTCAAGCTTCAAGGAGGCATTAACCAAGTATGGCTCATGAAGAGAGTCATGAACATATTCCTACAGAAGATGAAGATCTCAGAAAGGATTTCATGGAAATGAGAGAAATGATGAAATTCTTGATGGAAGAAAGGAATACAAGGTTGCAAGGTGAAGGCTCCAACC
>ML782062.1:1899054-1921536 GCA_009831015.1 Picea engelmannii | reverse complement strand
GACAGGAGAATGAGAACTTCAAAATGAGGAAATGTGGAATATCTTCGAGTTGGTCTTAAAGACACAAATCCAAGCAAAGCCAAGTGGATTGAGATTGGAAAGGTGAGGGAACTATACCCTCATCTTCAGATAGACTAAAAATATCCTTTTGGAGGTCCAAAATCTTTCCAATGGGGAGGTGTGATCCAGGGGATCAAATTTTGTTCAAAATTCAAAGTGCTCAGAATCTCTTCAAATCAAACGAGTGCATAGGCCTCATCGTCACGAACCCAACACAACTCGTTCGGGTTCAAACGAACATCAGATGAGTGAGATATCGCGTTCTTTTCAAATAGTCAAACATGCAAAAAATATTTTGCTGACTGTACAGTCCGTACGGATGTTGATGTGGCAGGGTCATACGATGACATGGAAGAGACATACGTTGACATGGCAGGGCTGTACACTGACGTGGCAGAGCTGAGTTGGCAGACAATTGGCAGTTGGATGGTCGAATCATTTCTTGACACGTGGCATTTGTGGCGAATGGATTGGTGACACGTGGCCCAAGCAAGGGCCACCACGTGTCACCTAGGTAATGGTTAAAATTTATGTAGTTGGCAGGACTCGACCCCATGACCTCTAGGCAGGGGAAGATCTTTGGGAAGGGCTACCCAACCAGTGCACCCACCATTGTTTCTTAATATGTATATGGTTTTAAATTTATTTAAATTTGCAATGTGTAACGGTTGGGCGTGGTCTGGGCCGGGGCTAAGCTCTGACCCCCGGTCACATATTTTTTACCATATAACTACCACCTGCGCGCATTTTTCAAATGAATTCGGAGCCCGCGCACTTGGACACTTGGTGCGTTACCATAGTTTTAAAACTTGGCCCCTTTTTGTGTGTGCATGTGGTCATATGGCCATATGTCCATGGTTTGACGGTTAGGGGCTAGGTTCCCTAACCGTCCTATAGTTCGCACGGTTTTTGGTTATGTGCCCAGTGCTAGGTTTTAGCACGAAAATGAACGCGTGTGCTAGGTTGGACACACAGAGGTGCATTTTGGCGATCCAGAGACATCAAGTTTGAAGGGGAACTTCCAGGAAGCCTATCTTCTTCAATTTTTGGCCAAATCAGGTGCCGCAAAAGCCCAGATAGGGTTTTTTGGACGTTCTGAAGCCATTGGAGCCATCTATTTGGAATTTTGAGCATTTTAAAGCACATATTTTTATCACTTTGATCAAATAATATAAAAGATCCATTGGAAGCTGGACCAGGAGATGTAGCCCAAGAGAGGGGTGAACTCCTTTATCATTTGCTGTGTTATGTGTTTACTGTTCACTGTTATTTTCTTCTTATAATTTGCATCTTGAATGTGTAATTTCTATATAAATTATGTTTGCAAATTGATCCTTTTGCATAAGAACACTTGAATTAAAACTTGCAAATATTTTCAAGAATACAAGCCTTTATCATTTTCAGATCAGTTGAATATGAAAAACACGTCCTCTTAGATTTCCCTGCCTATTCCCAAATTAGATCCCAATTTAAAAATATTTGTCACAATAAAAACCTTCCTAACCTCCCAAGTCATCAGAATTATGGTGATCTTGGAACGCTTCTGTCAATGTTTTTTGAGAAAAAAAATACAATTTTAAGAAAATCTAAGTAATCTCTTACCTTCTTAAGGTGTGATAGACCAATTGGTCTCAATGAATGTTAATAATCATCATCATCATCATCAAAATCCAAATAAAACAACTAAAGTCCTTTCATCCTTTCAACTCTGACACCAATAAACTTTATCAAAACAACTCTTACAATTTTTTTTATTTTTTTATCAACCTTAACCTTAAGACCTAAAAAATAACTAAAGAAAGCATAATACAAATTAAATACTAAAATATTTTCATCCTTTAAACTCCAACACCAATAAAATAATGTCAAATCCAATATTTATATAAACTTCTTTTATTTAAAATTAATCCCTAAAAATTAATTCAATTAGTCTTGATGCCACACAAGTGTATTTTACCCGAAGGTAACCCCACTTACCATCCAACACCAATAAAATAATGTCAATCCAATATTTATATAAACTTCTTTTATTTAAAATTAATCCCTAAAAATTAGTTCAATTAGTCTTGATGCCACACAAGTGTATTTTACCCAAAAGTGACCCCACTTACCATCCAACACCAATAAAATAATATCAAATCCAATATTTATATAAACTTCTTTTATTTAAAATTAATCCCTAAAAATTAGTTCAATTAGTCTTGATGCCACACAAGTGTATTTTACCCTAAAGTAACCCCACTTACCATCCATAAATATATCATGAAGAACTTGGTAGGTTTTAGTAAAGTTTTCTTTGAAAAAAAACCTCTTTTAAATAAGAGATCATCTTTCATAATTACAATAAAATCAATAAAGTAATGTGAAATCCAATACTTATAAACCTATTTTATTTAAACAAATAGCTAAATATAATCTTTCATAAATACCATAGAAGTAAATAATCTTTATCATGTCTTATAAAGCATAGGGAAAAATTATAATTTAGTAAATTCTCTTTTATATTAGTTAAAACAAAATCACAAGTATGGTGGTTATAGGTACAGAGGCGGTTATGGATGGCGCTGCATGCATTGTTTATGAGGAATTCTCGGAGGAATTTCTCCACACGGTCTCAGATACGCACATTCGCCCCAACACTAGTGAGGTAGTTTCAGGAGCTACGACAACTATGGAGGAAGCCACTGACACTATGCAAGAGGAGTCCCCCATATTGGCACCTCCACTGCTGAGCACAGTTAAGGAATGTGACCAGGATCCACCTAGCCTCTTCAGCCCGAAGCAGCTGGAGCTTGTTTTTGACATCAGAGGTTATATGGCAGACCGACACCATCGATACACCCTCATCACTAGTCACATTGACATGATGTTCAATGCCTTCTCGAATGCACTAGCTAAGTAGAGATGTTCGACCTGCGCATAACCCTTCGTGCTCCAGCCCAACGATAACGTCCTTTAGAGTGGTGCTTCAGATGACAGGTTCCATGGTTCTCACAGGCCCTCTAATGTCTATACTTTCACAACTCTCTAAGCTCCATCGACACAGTGATGGTGCTTTTTTTCTTGTCAACCTAGTTTGGTACTCTGCTCATTTATTTCCTAGTTTAAATTTTCAGAGTTTATTAGTATGCTTATCTTACACAAACAGTTTTGTCAGCACTATTATCCACCACCTGCTCTGGTTTCCAATTGGCAGGGCAAGTGGCAGATGCCCCTTTTTGACCGAAAGCGTAATAAATGACCACCTGTTTCGGTTTCAACTAGTTTGGAAGAAGAGGTGACAAACCAATGACATGTATCAATTTTGTACAGTAAAAACTAATTAATAGGAATTACCTCTTTTTATTTACAAAAAAAAATATTTAAAATAAATTTAGTTTACATTTAATTATTGTATATAGAAAAAATAAGTATATTTTACAATTCAATATTTAGAAAAAATAAACATATTTTACATTTTAATATGAGGGAGAGGGAGGTGAGTAATATCTTTGCTTAATAAAATAAAAAATACAATTCCTAATAAGATGAGTTAAGAGATTCATTGAACTCCACTAAAGTTATAAAGTTGTAGTGGAACATTATTGTCATATTTAGAAATACATAGAGTTGGTAAGAAGAAATTAATTGTAATATATGATTTACTTAAGGTTGTCCCCTATCCCTTACCTTTTTTAGTATATACATTAATAAGTTAGATGATTCTTTGGAAGAATAAAATTGTCTAGGTCCAATTCTAGTTGGTATAGTCATTATCCATCATCTTCATGCTGAAGATATTGTTCTCATGAGGATGAGTCCCTATGATCTTCACAAGAAACTAAAAATTATCAAGAATTTTTTCACTAGTACGGGTATGATAGTTAACACTCACAAAACAAAGGTTATGATAATTAAATCCATAAAGATTACTTACTCTAATTTAGTGTATGATTGTTAACACTCACAAAACAAAGGTTATGATAATTAAATCCATAAAGATTACTTACTCTAATTTAGTGTATGATTGTTAACACTGACAAAACAAAGGTTATGGATTAAAGATTACTTACTCTAATTTACTGTATGACAATGATATCGTGGAGGAATTGATTTCATACAAATATCTCATAATTGATTTTCATCATAAGCTTAACTAGAAATATAGCATTGAGAAAATGATAAAAGGAGGGTGGGAAGCTTATTATGTACTTGAAAACAATTGTAGTACACCTTTGGCTATGGGATAAGAAGAGACTCCTCTTTGATACTCTCATCACTCATGTTATCTTATATGGTTGTGAAGTTTGGGCTACAACATCTCTGAAGAATCATTATCATAAAGAAAGATAGAGAAAATTCAAAAGTCTCTAATAACTTATAATTTCAAAATTAAAGGTAATGCACCCTATCATATCCTTCTCATCGAAGTGAGTCTTACCCCCATTGAGAAAATGATTATGAATGTACAAGAACAAGATAAACAACATGGAAGACAAGATGATTCCTAAGATTTATTCAAACTCCAAATAATGACATAAAGCTTCCAAGTCTTGGCTAGATCATCAAGGAAAAAAGGAAGAAGTCACTTTGTAGATTAACAATAATATTAAAAGCATGATTACATCTAAATTTAAGGAGAAATTGTGGTATGACAAATAATTAGAGAATAAAAAAATCAAGATACTATAAGGAAGTGGACAACCCTGAACCCTAATCTAGAATATCAAAAGTGTCTCCTTGTTTTGATTAGTATAAAGAAAAAAATTAACATTGCTAAAATAAGAACAAACTCTCACCAACTCCATAATGAAAAAGAGCATTGGATAATTCCTAAAAGGTCCAAAAAATTTGTCATGTTTGTGACACTAAGAGGGTTGAATAAGAAAACCACTTTATCAAAATGTTATAATTTCAAAATATTTGCTGCCATATGTATACCTTCCTAACCTTTTAACTCATCAAAACTATGGTTATTTATGAACACTTCTCTTAAAAAATTTCAAACATAAAAAAAATTGTAAATTAAACCAAGTAATTTCTTACCTTTATTAAAATCTATTCTGATAAACCAAACTTAATTTTAGTTTTAGATCATCATCTAAAACATACACTCTTTATATAATTTTAATTATAAAATTAAAATAAATTTTAATTGATAATAAAATTCTTTATTAAAACTATAATATTCTCCGTAAAACACAAAAATTACAACAACATCAAAACATAGTTAAATTTTTTCATATATTATAATTTTTTTTACTTATTATTTTTATTAATTATTTTTAAACTTTATAATAAACTTAATAAATAATAAATAAAATAAAATTTGAACAATCAATAATAATAAAATGAAACAATATCAATGTCATTAAAATAAATATCAACGTCATTAAAATAAACTAAATATATAATAAAATGAAACAATATCAACATCATTAAAATAAATATCAACGTCATTAAAATAAACTAAATATAACAGAGGTGTAAAAAACTTTTGTATAACAATCATGACTATAGTATAGTAATGAATGCAATAAAATTTGAATAATTAAAAATAATGAAATGAAACAATATCAACGCCATTAAAATAAACTAAATATAATAAAGGTGTAAAAAACATTTATATAACAATCATCACTATAATATAGTAATGAATGCAATAGTATAATAAATTTCCTTAATTAAATTGAAATTAAAATATATTTGATAGTTGTAATTTTATTGTATGAAAATATATTCTAGGTTTTTTACAATAAAATAAAATAAAATGTATAATAAAATTTCAAATTTTTATGATTTATTTATTTTTTTAAAATATTTTTATATAAATTTATTTGTAATTTTTTTTTAAATAATACTGAATTTTAAATCTTAAAAAACAACAATAGTGATAAGAAACCATATATTGATTTGAAAATTAAAATAATTATACATAATATATTATAAATAATAAATAAAAATAAAATAAAATAAATCAAGTTAATTTTGGTTAGTTCAATCACTTAAGATGTGGGTTTAGTTTGTTAGGTGATTTGAGTTTAATTGGGAGGAGACACCTAAAAATCCATCTATGTTAAGGGTTGGTGCAACTAGATGTTCTGAATTGTGGTTTCTTAGCGGCATCTTCCTCACACATTTCTAACAAACAAAGAAAAAAATCAAATTTAGATTACTAAGAAAAGAATGGTTACACAAAACATTTCCTTTTACTTGAATTGTGAACATTTAATTTTTGTTTAAGAAAATACTTATAATGAGATATTTTTTTTTTTTAATTATGAAATTGTTAAACAAAATATATTTATTCCTATATAGTATATATGGTTAGGATTGTAGATACTTAAATTTTTTTATTAAGAATATTATGTAATGTATAAAACTAAAAATAAGAATAATAACATGGAAGATAAAAGGTTTTTTAAAATTGTTTTAAACATACATTCATTTTTTTTCTAACCTGAAAATTTCTCAATTATATTAAAAATAGAATTTTGTTTTCTAATCAAAAGATAATTACAAAATTCAGCTCATAGTAGCCAAAATATCAATGAACTTTTAGCCAATAGCGGTTTACAAGACCATCAAATGGTAAAAGTTCATAAATGAAAAAGACAGCTTGATTACAAGGACGAATCTATTAAAACTGGCCAGTAAGACCTCAAAATAAACCAAGGAATGGATAGTTTAGAATGACATAAAGAGTAGAATTATAGAGTGATGTAGTGTGATGGGTCCTCATGATCATCTATCCCAAGGTTATAAGTGATGATGCTCTCATTTTTTTGAAGTGTTGTCTTTGATAACTGGTTTGCAGTTTTATTGTGCTCAGGGAAGATATGAAGGAAACTGAACTTTTTGAAGGAGGGAAGAAGTGAGCTGATTCTGTCCTTCCAAAACAGAAGAGAGATGACTTGCAGGTCACCCCTATGGTTTAACCACTCTATAATTATTTTAGAGTTTCCAAGCAGCTGAAGATCTTCTATGTGTAATCTAGAAACTAAAAATAAAATGGCCCAAACACTCAATAGAACCACAATTAAAAATCCAATAATAAAAAAATATTATTTGTGATCCTGATCAAACGGCCCGCTCCACTTTGAGATCCATTAGCAAGTACAGCTTTTTAATAAAACCAATATTTTGTAAACTGTTGTGTTTATAGATGAGATCTGAAAATATTTTTTTATTTCTAGCAAGCCAAATAATCGAGCATACTAGGGGTGGTAAATGTTTCACTTAAGTCTTATTTATGAAGCGGATCAAATTTATATATATATAAATATTCAACCATTTTTTAAAAAGTTTGATTCCTTTCTATAAAAGAGTTTGATTCCTCTCCATACTTGATAGATTCAACCTTAAACGGATACTTCGTCTCACTTTTATTTTATCCACACGGGTTGTTTATAAAAATTGTTTGTCAACTTTAGGAGAGAAGTCGAAGTCAAATGACCTTTTATTTTCTCCACACAGCCGTTGTTTATAATAATTGTTTGTCAACTTTAGGAGAGAAGTCGAAGTCCACACAGCCGTTGTTTATAATAATTGTTTGTCAACTTTTGAAAAGAAGTCGAAGTGAAATGCCGATGATTCTTGGATCGGATTGAATTACCAACCTGCCATTTCCATGTTTCCAGATGAGTGATACAACAGAGGTTACCCAGCTCCAACAATGTCACGAATTGCTCGAGCACGAGTACAGGTAACATATAAGTTGATACCATTCTTCAATTGGAATTATCCTTGGATGGCTTCGAATAGCTTTGTTATTCTAGAATAAGCCATTATATGCGGTACCAGTTCAGTTCCTTTCTCATTAATCTTCCATCCAGGCGAATGAGTGGCAAAGAGCTCGGGGGTATTAACATGAGAGAATTACTGGAGCTTCAAGAGCATATAGAGCTTGGACTAAAACGGGTTCGATCGAGGCAGGTAACGAAATTGAAAATGACAGACAGATCGTTAAGTTTATATGTTTCAAAATTTGTAAGATATTTTAACTGTAATATTAGTCCTCATGAGCCCTCACCCTTGGATTGCTGGTTTTGACTGCAGTATGAACTACTTAACGAACAAATGGCCGAGGTTCAAACAATACTTGGTGCTGTACGTGCTTCACTCTCTCTGCAATATGCATTCTGTTTAGGATATACAATTCAATATAATATTTGTCTCGATATTTTCCCACTACAAATAACTTAATAGCTTGTGGAATTCAGTTCCTTTTCCATGTAATCTGTTATATTCAGGGGGAGTAATTTCGAGACAGTTTTATATAGTTAGTACAATTTGCAGGCAAAGAACATAATTACATGCTATTCGAAAAGTATTGTAATCCTTAGATAAATCTTCTGATGAAAAGCTGACGCACTGATTGACTGTGGGCAGGGCCTGGAAGTAGTGGAAGTAAATAATAGGCTCAGACAACAGGCAGGCTATTCCCCCAAACCTAAGTTATTTTGACATCCACAAGTGCTTATACTGTATTTGTGGATAATATAAGTTTCTTCTTGTTACAGGTAAAAGCACTGCTTGGACGTGAAGAAAGCGCTTCTGAGCCAGAGAGCCGGCTTGAAACGATGGCACATCAATATTGCAGTAATGCTGATTTCTCTGGAGCGAATGAAGAGGACGAAGATGCAGATTGCGATGAAAACTATGATACATCTCTACATTTGGGGTAAATACATCCATATCATTGTTGAATTTTTGTTGCCACTTTACTGTTTGAATTTTTTTTATTTGCTTGATTTATAATCCTTTGAAAACATTTTAATTTGTTGTTATTGCAGGCCGTATGATCCCAACTCCTGGAAAGGTCGCCATTTCCCGTCACAGTAGCTGGGTTGTTAAAGTATTAGATGTATACGTTGTAGTCGCAATATTATATGTATAGTGCCGTTATCCGTGTCTAGGTCAAGAGTAAAAGAGATGAATTTTTTTTGGGTCCATTGCTAAATCTATAATAGAGTACACAATCGTATGTTTCTGGTAACATCTGGAAGAGTTGATTATTATCGTCATCTACTTTTAACAATATTATTGTACGTGTTTGTGTACAAACCTAGGAAGAAGTCGTTATCTTACAAATAGTATATGCACCACTAACACACAGAAATACAAAATTTTTGTAGTATACATTATGAATATGTACGAATTGATTATTATAATTTATAGAAAAGTTATAGTTATTTATTTTAAAAATATTGTGTTTACAAATTTTCTAAATCTTTATTTTAAAAATGATGATGATGGTGGTTAAAGTTTATTGAATTTAAATTAATATATGAAATATTTATATTAGAAATGATGATGATGGTGGTTAAAATTTATTGAATTCAAATTAACATATGAAATATTTATAAAATTTATATATTAGAAATGATGATGATGGTGGTGGTTAAAGTTTATTGAATTCAAATTAACATATGAAATATTTATAAAATTTATATAGTAAATTTAAATTAACACATGAAATATTTATAGAATTTATATAATAAATTTTATAAATATGTAATATATATAGAAAAGTTTATTGTTATACTTTGGTGGTGCTTAAAGTTTATAATAAATTTATGTAAGTTTGTTGTAATGAAAAGTTTATTGTTATAGTTATTTATTTTAACAATATTGTGTTTACAAATTTACTAATCTTTATTTTAGAAAAAATAATGATGATGGTTAAAGTTTACAAAATTCAAATTAACATATGAAATATTTATAAAATTTATATAGTAAATTTAAATTAACATATGAAATATTTATAAAATTTATATAGTAAACTTAAATTAACACATGAAATATTTATAGAATTTATATAATAAATTTTATAAATATGTAATAATTTATATTTAAAATATACTTTTACATATTTCAGTTCCTACAAATTTATTAATTTGGAAAATAATAATTAAATTTCTAAATTAAGTAAAGAGGAGTTTATATTATTACTTGTATTCAAAATATATTTTTACATATTTCATTTCCTACAAATTCATTAATTTGGAAAATAATAATTAAATTTCTAAATTCATTAATTTGAGAAATAATAATTAAATTCTTAAATTAAGTAAAAAAGAGTTAATAGATTAGGAAAATAATAATTAAATTAGTAAATTAACGAAGGAATTTATAAATATTAATTTATTAATAGTTTGGGCACTTGTAATTTTCCTTTATTTTCCATAGAATATGGAAAATATGTGATAATTGTAAAACACATAGATGTAGAATCCTAAAATATGTTAATAACATTTTAATTATTTTGTAGATATTAATATTATTTCAAAATTATATGTCATTAGAATGATTTTTCATATAATGGGATATAATATTTATGATTTTCGCAATTTATAGAACATATATATAATGTGTACAACCTGAGTGGGCCTAATGGTTAAGAACATGTGTTTCCTCTTAAGAGGTCACAGGTTCAAATTCAGAGGGGGACCAGTCAAATCGCTTGACGAAGGGGGATCCCTTGTCCCACAAACAAGGAGGTCTCATACATCAATTTGGTGTGCTGACTTGACCATGACCTTAAAAATAGATTATTATTATTATTATTATTATAAATGTAATATAAATAATATATATGATCTTCATAATTCAGAACACAAATAATGTATTAAGAATTACATAAATGTGATATCAAATAATATTTATTTGATATTAAATAATATTTATGATCCTCATAAATATATGAGATGTAATTGAATTATTCTTGTATTAAGAATTATGTAAATGTAATATTAAATAAATAATATTTATGTGATATCAAATAATATTTATGATCCTCATAAACATTGTAATTGAATTATTCTTTCCATTTATTGTGAATCATTTTATTTTGTTTAACATAGTTGTTTATAGAAAAATTGTTTTGACAATTTTTTTAAGGTAATTGAAGTCAAATGCTTATTATTTTGGATTGAGTATTTAACATGCCATTTCTATATTTCTAAATGAATGATACAATAATGTCACTTTAGCATGAGTATATGTAATATACAAGTTAATATTACTTTTATATTTAATATTAGATAATTATATGGATTGATGGTTTTGTATAGCTTTAGTATACTAAAATAAGCCATTATATTATGTACTAGTAAATTATATTATATTATGGTTAACTATGTTTGAGTATAGTTGATCATGACTAACCATCTTTGACTGTGATTGACTATGTTTCATTAGGTTTGAGTATGGTTGACCATGTTTGACTATAGTTGACTTTAGATCACTATGTTTGACTATGGTTGACCATGGTTAACCATGTTTGACTATGGTTGACCATGGTTAACAATGTTTGACTTTATTGACTATGGTTGACCATATTTTGCTATAATTATCTATGGTGGACATGTTTGATACTATTTGACCATGCTTACTATGGTTGAGAATGTTTGACTATGTTGACTAAGTTTGATTGTGGTTGAACTTTGTTGACTTTGGCTGACCAAGGTCGATTGTGGATGACTGTTTGACTATTGTTGATCATGTGTGACTATGGTTGACTATAGTTAACCATGTGTTTAGTATGGTTAACCATGTTTGACTATGGTTGACCATTGTTGACATTGGCTAACCATGGTTGGATATGGTCGACTTTGGTCGACTATGGATGATAATGTTTGACTAAGGTACACCATGATTGGTTATGGTTGATTATGGTTGAACATGGTTGACTTTAGTTAAGAGATTGAATTCAAAATTATATGTCACATTGTGACATTAAGAGGTTAACTTCAACAAAATATCACATTTTGACATTATGGGTGACCACAATATGATATTAGATTGTGACATTAAGAGGTTGACTTCAATATTATGCTACATTGTAACACTAAGAGGTTGAAAAGATGATTATGCTGCATTGTGATGTACACCTGTTGGCAGCCACCAATTATTTTCGATTCTTATCATAATCAAAGTCCCCTAAAAGAGTTTATATCTTTCTATAGCTGCCATCACCTTCCATTTGTAAATGTTTATGTTTTTTATTTTTGAGGTGATGATTGGGTTAAACTTATCTTATTGAGTTTTTTGTTTGCATTTTTGTTTGTTTTGTTTTAAATTCATGACTGTAAGCATGAATTTAAATAAAAACTTGGTTTGGGTTTCATATCTTCTACCTTAGAAATGTCGCTTTGAAGGCACCCATATATGGCTAACTCTCAAGTCTTATGAACTTATTGATTGATCCATTATCAAAATCTTTGTGTATTATGGGTATCATGACTTCATTGGTTCTATAGTTGATTGATTGTATTAATTTTTGAAATGTTTGAATGCAATAAAATGCTGGTTTAACATTTGATATAGTTCTTATGAAATCAACAGTCATATTAGCACTCATATTGCTTGGTACAAGCATGTTGTACCTACGTTTTTGAACCACTTTGTTGTCATGAGTATTAATGAGATCATTCATTATGCGTATTGGGGTTTTGTACCATTGGAGGGTTTAGTATTCATCGTGGATAATGGCTCATAGTTTTACGAGACCTTTGGTTTTTCATTTTCCCCAACTCTTCTTTCTGAGTTATGATAGTCCCAAAACTTTGCAGTTTTCATGCCATTACATTTTGCACAGACCTCTCTCTACTCCTTGTCTTCTGGAAACTAAAACCTACCTCCTGTGATATCCATTGTATCCTTTTCACAGTGGAAGTGGCACCTGTGGTTCATATCGAGCCAAATGGTTGCCAAGCTCTCCTTTCCCATGATGACGCTAGAGAAGAATCGAAGGCTCACAACTGGGATGTCTTCCTCAGGAAATTCGAAGGCTACAACCTCTCAGTTGCACAAGCCTTTGCACAGACTTTTGACGGTTTTAGGGCCAAGGTCGAGGATGTATAGTTGGAAATAACAAAGGATTTCATAAGCAGGGTGACAAGACTTCCATTGAAAGGAGAAAAGTGGTTTAAGAATGAAAAACTGGAGGATGTTCCATGGAGTTTGTTCATGGTTTCTCGCAAATCCACTTGTTGTCCAAAAGGTATTCCCATTGCTTTTTTGAAACCTAGATGGCATAGCCTTATTTTAATTTTAAAAAAATTTATCACATGTGAAGGCCGGTATGGGTGGTTTTTCTATACCACATTTGGTTGCTTATGTTATTCATAGGGTTTGAATTGAACATGTCGTTCTACCTGTTAATGAGCCTTTACAAAATGTCTAAACACTATAAGTGACAGAGTATGAATTCTCTGTCAACTCTGTTTCATCATGGGCTCATTAAGATCCTATTGGTTTCCCATCTGTCGCAAATCAGTGACAATTGGGAGAGTTTCCTGAACCGAAATGGATTCACCTAGGTGGACGATACATTAAGCCCTTATTTAATTGTAAATCCCAATTTGGACAGATGAGTGACCGAAACCCAAGTCTTCAATTCACTTTATGGCTCTGAATTTAATGAACCAGTTTCTATTGTTGATGAAACCCCTGTGGATAAGAAATTACCATGTATGTTTTCACCCAGGAAATCTTTGGAATAGGTAATTGGCGAATTCAAAGGGAAATATCCCCCTCTTCCTATGAATGAATCTAATATGAACAAAAATGATAAACCTGTTGTGAATAAATTCTGTAAGGGTAAGAAACATCAGAGCTCGGATTTAAATTTTAGGAATAAGAAGGTTGGTCGATTGATTTCTAAGAACTTAAGAAATCGAAAAAGAGATCATCTGAGATCGATCCCTACGATCGATATCGATGATCAGCGTTAAGATCAAGAGATAAATGATTTCTTGGCTCAGGAAAATCTGGACAACCTATGTCTTGTGGAAGAAAATTCTACCCAGGTTGAACAGTATGACTTCGTGACGAGATTACCCCCGTGTCTCAAAGCAAAAGAAGGTTTTGTATGTATCAATCATGAGCTGGAACAAGTTGTTGGTAGTATGGATTCCATTACACCAAAACCTGCAGGTGATTGGTAAACTCACCACCGTCAGTTTTCAAGGATCCACAAGAGGCGATTAGTCCCTTGTCATGATACACCGGCGAGTGTTGACTACTTGCAATTTTGTGAAACAATATCCCCCTCAGCGTGAGCCGAGTGTGTATCGAACTCATTACCTATAGATTTGATACCATTTGTTGGTAGCATGGCTGCCGTTACACCAAAACCCACAAGTGATTGGTGAACTCACCACCACCAGATTTCAAGGATCCACGAGAGGTGATTAGTCCCTTGTCACGATACACCAGGGAGCGTTGACTACTTGCAATTTTTTGCAACACAATCCATAGGGAAAAATGAAGTACCCATTGTCGACTGTATTCCACGTCAGTCTGCCATTGCCCCAGTTCCCTGTGACAATTTCTTAGATTAGATAGAGCATTATTATAGAGATATTCCTCTCTTATAGGCTCAAGTAAAACGCCTGAATGCTCTGAATTCTCTATTGGAATGAGAGAACCATGACTTGAAGGCACACACATAGAGGGAAAATAAAATATTCAAGAGGTCCGGGAATATAATCATTAAAAATACAACTAGTTTCAAAGCCATCATAAATTCGAAACTGTCAGATCCTTCATTTGCTAATTTCTAATGGTAAAAATGTTTTTGTTTGATTTTATGACATTCTGTTATGAAAGATCAAAATAGGTAGATTTAATTTTGATTTCATTTGCTAATAATAAGACTAGATACAAAATCTATGATTCTGTAGCCAATCTATTTTTGAATAATAGTTGGCATTGTTTTATGAATATCAAATCTATTTTTCTATCTATAGGAAATTGATGGTTATGATGTTGATTGCATGGAGCAAACACCTTGGGGAAGGCACTAGGGGAAATACTCTTCAATTTATGATTGAAAATCATAAATTGAAGAGTATTCGATGATGACCAACAGATCATCAACTTTTTGCATATGGAAGACACCTTCCAAGGTGTAGTCATTAATGAAGGCACTCATGATGAGAACCTTTGAAACTTCATGGTAATATCTGATCTTCAGTCTCCTGAATTGACATCCGAGCTGGTAAAATCTATCCCCATATCTTTTGTGAGACTAGAGAAATTTTATGACTTGCATGATAAATTTAGTGGGGCAGTCAATTGTAAAACTAACAGTTCCTCTTTGATCTATGAAACGATTAATTTAGGAACAAGGGATAATACTCAAAATATTAATCTGGGAAAGGGATGTTTCGAGCAAGAAAGATCCTCTTTTATAAAGTTATTTAAAGAATTTAAAGACATTTTTGCTTGGACGTATGATGACTTGAAAACATTTGACCCCAACATCATACAACATGTTATCCCTATGAAACCCCAGACTCAACCTTTTCAACAAAAAATGAGGAAGATGGATCCTAAATTGGAACCCACTGTTAAAAAGGAACTAAACAAATTACTAACTGCAAAGATAATTTTCCCAGTTAGGCAAGCACAATGGGTGTCTAATTTACTCCATGTAAGGAAGAAAAGTGGTGAAATTCGACTTTGTGTCAATTTTCGGAACTTAAACAAAGCATTTGATAAAGAAAACTACCATGTTCCTCCAATGGAACAAATTCTATGACAGGTGTCTGGCTCCGAAAGACTATCTCTGCTAGATGGTTTTTTAGGATACAACCAGGTCCCTATGTCTCCTTCAGACCATCTTAAAACCACTTTTCGTACCCCATGGGGCACTTATGCCTATAGGAAAATGCCTTTCAGAATGATAAACACCGGCGCCACTTTAGAGAGAGAAATGGATATTTCTTTTTGTGGCCTCATTAACCAGTCGGTCGTGGTCTATCTTGATGATGCCACCATCTTCTCTAAAAACAAGAAATATCACTTGTCTCACCCTAGGGCTGTCCTAGAACGATTCCACAAGTTCGACATATCTCTCAACCCTAAGAAATCGGTTTTTGTAGTAGAGTAGGGAAAACTTCTTGGGTTTATACTGTTTAAGGATGGAATTATTATTGACCCCAAAATAACTCAAGCTATTGCTAAAATCCCCCCTCCTTCCAAAAAATCCATGCAGTCTTTTTTGGGCAAGATTAATTTTGTCAGAAGGTTTGTCCCGAGCTTCTCAGAAATGGTTAGACCGTTACAAAATTTAATTTAAAAAGATGTTTTGTACCGTTGGGGACCACAATAATTTCAGGCCTTCGATTCAATTAGAAATCAATAATAGAGGCCCCTTCCTTGATGAGTCTCGATTTTTCTCAGGATTTCACTCTTTACACTTTTTCATCTGACTGATCTTATGCTGCTGTGATTACACAAAAAAACGTTGAAAGAAATAAGATACCCATTGCCTTCATGAGCTCATCTTTTAAAGAATAAAAGCTTAGTTACCCAAAAGTAGATAAAAATGCATATGTTATTTTCAAAGTAGTGAAACACTTCCAATCGTACCTGTTGAAATCTAGAACCAAGGTTATTGTTCCTTACCCAGCTGTAAGAACCCTGTTAGTACAAAAATAATTGGTTGAGAAAAGGGAAAATTGGAAGACATCACTACAGGAATATGATCTTGAAATAACCCCTGAAGAAATTGTTAGAGGTCAAGGCATGTGTAAACTAGTGGCTAATTCAGTTGAAGAACAAGAAATTCAAATAAACACCTTAACTGTGAATCAGCATAACGAAAAACAAATCAACTGTGCACAAGCTACTGCCAATTCTTTGTATGATAACATTAATTTTATTTAACGCATGGATCTTGTCCCCGCAATATTGATCCTAAAAACATAAAAGAACTTAAACTTAAATATGCATCTTTCCAGTTGATAAATGATGTATTATTTCGAAAGAATTTTGATGGTGTTTTTTTGCGTTGTTTAGAAAAGGAAGAGTCCGAAAAAGTGCTATTTGAACTTCATGCAGGTTAAGATGATGGTCACTTCGGTGGAGATACCACTGCTCACAAAGTGCTAAGAGTTGCGTACTATTGGCCTACCTTGTTTAAAGATTCCCATATGCTATCCCATAAATGCATAATCTGCCAAAATGCTGCAAGATGGGTGAAAAAGGAAACATTCCCTTTACAGCCTATTACTGTAGATACACCTTTTCAGCAATGGGGCCTATACATCATAGGACAAATTAATCCCTCTTCTTTACAAAAACAAAAGTATATCCTTAGAAAAACAGACTATTTTACAAGATGGTCTGAAGATGTACCTTTAAAAGTGGTAAACACAAGTCAGGTAGTATCTTTTCTGAACTCTCATATCATCACTCGATTCGACATCCCTGAATGTCTGGTTTTTGATAACTCCTCTTACTTTTCATCCCTTGATATGAATGTTTTTTCTCTGGAAAAATGGATTAAACTGAAGTATTCCTCAAGCTACTACCCTTAAGGAAATGGCTTAGCAGAATCAACAAATAAAAATTTAATCAAGATTATTAAAATGACAGTTTTAGAAAATCACAAGAATTGGCACAATGCACTGTATAATGCACTCTGGGCTGATCGGGTAATCCCAAAAGCCTTTGATGGTAATTCTCCTTTCTTCCTTGTCTATGTAAGAGAATCCATTATCCCCCTGCATGTCTTACTTCCTTCTCTGCAATTGTCACATAAGGTTCAAGAATAGGAGTACACTCCTCTAGAAAATCGAATAAATGCCTTATTAAAAATTGAGGAGGTGAGAACACAAGAAAATTAGAAACTGGATCAGCACCAACAAATTGTAAAAAGACGGTTTGATTCAAATTCATCTTCAGATAGTAATTTCGATGTTAGATATCTAGTTCTCAAGTGGGACAAATCCCATGAGGGTAAGGGGGAACATACCAAGTTCCAAAACTTGTGGCTGGGACCATTTGCAATTTCTAAAAAAATGGGTCCTAGCTCTTTCCGTCTGCATAATTTGGAGGGACAACCAGACACTTTACAAGTGAATGGACAGGACCTCAAGAGTTGTTTCACCTGATGATTTCTGTTCCACCCTTCTGTAAATATTTTGATGATTTCTTTTTCTTTTTATTTTGGTTCTTTTCATTTTACTTAAATATGGTTTGTTCTCTAAAAATAATTATGTCTGAGTCACCATTACATTTTTGCAAGGGAATCAGAATTCTCATTCATTAGAAATAATTGATAACTTCCCAAGAACTTGAGTAGTAAGTGCTAAAACTCCGATCAACAGAAGTAAGTTTTTGTTCCAATCAGTGTTTCTGGTTTCTCCTTGAAATTACAAGTAGATGCGATTATCATTAATAAACTTCTAACGATGTCCCTGTTTTAAAAAAAACAACTCAATTGTACCTCCCCATCCTTGAGATGGTTTCCTAACATAAATCTAAGTGTCCAAAGTGTGATGAAGGTCATCAAAAAAGGAGAATGATTTTTAAATGATCAAAATTTTTATTCCAAACAATGAGACTTTCAGTATCACCCCTCCCTCTTGAATATTATTAAGTTCTGCAAATTATAAACAAATTCTAGAGGGTTGAAAGCACTGTAATGTGTGGGAAGTGTATGTAAACCCTCCGAGATGTTGAACAATTTTGATGGAAGTGGGTAAATGCATGCATGATACCAAGGCAACTTCGTCTGTGTACTAAACAGGCCTGCTGGCAGCGAAGCGATGCTCTGTTTAATAAGATCCTCGAGCATGTTATTCAGTTTGATCAAAGTGAAAAGATGCCCCATATCATGAATGGATGACTCTTGGACACGATAGAGGTACTAGAGTGGGTCAAATGACATCCCTTCCGAGGCTATGGATGCATGTTGGCAACAGTGTCCCTGTCAACAGTATTGAAGTCGACTGCATAAACATCACTACACTTGTAATCTAAGTTAGATGTCGGATTAAATTTGTTTTTATATAGAAATACATATGATGCTAAACTGCGTTATTTCTAAGTTATGATCGGAATGCTTGACCTGTTGTTAACTGCTTCTAAAAATTCATTTCATCTGACCCCCCCTGACATGAATTTTTTGGTTATGCAGAGATAACTTTTTCGCCCAGTATGTCGCCATTATTGATAGCCACCAATTATTTTTTATTATTATCATAATCAAAGTCCCCACAAAATTTTTATATCTTTCTATAGCTACCATCGCCTTCCATTTTTTAATGTTTATGTTTCTGAGTTTTGAGGCGATGATTGGGTTAAACTTATCTTATTGAGTTTTTCATTTGCATTTTCATTTGTTTTGTTTTAAATTCATGACTGTAAGCATGAATTTAAATAAAAAATTGGTTTGGGTTTCATATCTTCTACCTTAGAAATGTCGCTTCGAAGGCACCCATATATGGATAACTTTGAAGTCTTATGAACTTATTGATTGATCCATTATCAAAATCTTTGTGTATTATGGGTATCGTGACTTCATTGGTTCTATAGTTGACCGATTGGATTAATTTGTGAAATGTTTGAATGCACTAAAAAGTTGGTTTAACATTCGATATAGTTCTCATGAAATAAAAAGCCATATCAACACTCATATCGCTTGGTACAGACATGTTGTACCTACGTTTTTGATCCACTTTGCTATCCCGAGTATTAATGAGATCATTCATTATGCAAAATGGGGTTTTGTACTGTTGGAGGGTTTGGTATTCATCGTGGGTAATGGCTTGTAGTTTTCCCCATCTCTTCTTTCCGAGCTATGCCAGTCCCCAAACTTTGTAGTTTTCATGCCATTACATTTTGCACAGACCTCTCTCTTCTCCTTGTCTTATATAAGATGAAACCTACCTCATGTGATATCCATTATATCCTTTTCATAGTGGTAATGGAACTTGTGGTTCATATCGAGCCGAACAATTTCAAAGCTCTTATTTCCCATGATGACGCCATAGAAAGCTTGAAGGCCCACGACTAGGATGTCTTCCTCAAGAAATTCAAAGGCTACAACCTCTCGGTTGCACAATCCTTTGCACATACTTTTGATGGTTTTAGGGCCAAGTTCGGGGATGTACAGTTGGAAATAACAGAGGATTTCATAAGTAGGGCGGCATGACTTCCATTGAAAGGAGAAAAGTGTTTTAAGAATGAAAAAATGGAGGATGTTCCATGGAGTTTGTTCATGGTTTCCCGCAAATCCACTTGCTGTGCAAAAGGTATTCCCATTTCTTTAATTTTAAAATAGTTTATCACATGTGAAGCCCGGTATGGGATGGTTTTTCTATACCACATTCGGTTTATTATGTTATTCATAGGGTTTGAATTGAACATGCCATTCTACGTGTTAATGAGCCTTTACAAAATGTCTAAACGCTATAAGCAATAGCGTATGAATTCTCTGTCGAGTCTGTTTCATCAGAGGCTCATTAAGATCCTATTGGTTTCCCATCTTTCACAAATCGGTGGCAATTGGGAGAGTTTCCTGAAACGAAATGGCTTCACCCAGGTCGATGATATAGTTAGCCCTCATTTAATTGTAAACCCCATTTTGGACAGACTAGTGACCGAAAGCCAGGTCTTCAATCCACTTGATGGCTCCGAATTTAATGAACTAGCTTCTATTGTTGATGAAACCCCTGTGGATAAGAAATTACCATGTATGTTTTCACCCAGAAAATATTTGGAATATGTAATTGGAAAATTAAAAGGGAAATATCCCCCTGTGCCTATGAACAAATCTAATATGAACAAAAATGATAAACCTGTTGTGAAGAAATTCCGTAAGCGTAAGAAACATCAGAGGTCAGTTTTAAATTTTAGGAATAAGAAGGTTGGTCGATTGTTTTATAGGAACTTAATAAATCAAAAAAGAGATCATCTGAGCTCGATCCATACGATCGATATCGATGATCAATGTTTAGATCAAGATATAAATGATTTCTTGGCTTAGGAAAATACGAACAACCTATGTCTTGTGGAAGAAAATACTACCCAGGTTTAACAGTATGACTTTGTGACTAGATTACCCCCATGTCTCAAAGGAAAAAAAGGTTTTGCAGGTATCAGTCATGACCTCGAACAAGCCATAGGGAAAAATGAAGTACTCGTTGTCGATTGTATTCCATGTCGGTCTGCCATTGCTCCAGTGCACTGTGACAGTTGCTTAGATTGGATAGAGCATTATTATAGATATATTTCTCTCTTACAGGCTCAAGTAAAACACATGGCTGCTCGGAATTCTCTATTGTAATGAGAGAACCATGACTTGAAGGCACACAGAGAGAGGGAAAATAAAAGATTCAGGAGGTCTGGGAATATAATCATTAAAAATACAACCAGTTTCAAAGCCATCATAAATTTGGAACTATTAGATCCTTCATTTTCTAATTTCTAATGTTAAAAATGATTTTGTTTGATTTTATGACATTCTGTTATGAAAGATCAAAATAGGTAGATTTAATTTTGATTTCATTTTCTAATAATAAGATTAGCTACAGAATCTATGATTCTGTAGCCAATCTATTTTTGAATAATAGTTGGCATTGTTTTCTGAATATCAAATCTATTTTTCTATCTATAGGAAATTGATGGTTATGATGTTGATTGCATGGAGCAAACACCTTGGTTCATATGCTCAATTATTTAGTAGTTTCTGCCTTTTATGTTTATAAAACTTTGGTTTATTTTTGACAAACCAACTCATGCATGAGTGGTTTCTAGTTTCTCTATTTTTGTAATATTATCTAATTTTTGTTGATTCAACTCTATGTTGTATGATAAGAGCATGTGAATCCTCAACTAGTTTAAATATTGGTCACTCTTATTAGTGAAGACATATTTGGTTTGGACACATTATGGACATATGACTTTCAAGACTGCTATGGAGAAGTTGTTCACTACTTGGCTTTAGACCAGCATGGCGCTTACCCATTATGTTTTTACTTTATCTTATGAAATGTTATTAGGTTTACACAACTTTAGTATGAATAGCGTATGGTATTTGTTAGAAAAACAGGACCGCAGAGCAATAAAATAAAACAAATGCAGAAACAAAAACACAGAAGACACACAATACAAGAGAGACACAGATTTACGTGGTTCACCCAGTGTGGGCTACGTCCACCAGAGAAATTTCCAGGTCCTTCCTTTATTATTATCCAGCAAAATGAAGGGATAAAACCTACAGCAAAACCCGCTGTAACTTCCTCTTCTTTCTCTCACAGTCTCCTCTCTCAGAATACAATATTCACCCTTGTACGTAGCCGCAATACATTTCCCTCATAAAAGAGGGTTTCCTTCTAGGGAAAAAACCCTAACATAATCTCTATCGTTGGATCTGCAACCTTATAATGAACGGTCCAGATTTACAATGAAAATTACAATATACTTTTATAAGGCAATTTTTGCTTCGGGGGCTTCGCCCCCGAACCCCCATCAAGGGACGCTGCTCCCAAACCCCCGTTGGGGGCCCGCTTGCCCCCAGACCCCCTGGACCCCGCAGAGGGGGTACCCCCCCTCTGCACTCCCCCGCGTGGAAGAGTGTACATACTTCTGGGGTGTAAATACTTCATGGGGTATAAACACGGCTGAAAGCAAGGACCTCTG
>ML782062.1:1864277-1890114 GCA_009831015.1 Picea engelmannii | reverse complement strand
GCGAGTTACCTTACGCTCTGATACCAGTTGTTAGAAAAACAGGACCGCAGAGCAATAAAATAAAACAAATGCAGAAAAAAAAACACAGAAGACACACAATACAAGAGAGACACAGATTTACGTGGTTCACCCAGTGTGGGCTATGTCCACCAGAGAAATTGCCAGGTCCTTCCTTTATTATTATCCAGCAAAATGAAGGGATAAAACCTACAACAAAACCCGTTGTAGCTTCCTCTTATTTCTCTCACAGTCTCCTCTCTCAGAATACAATATTCACCCTTGTACGTAGCCGCAATACATTTCCCTCATAAAAGAGGGTTGCCTTCTAGGGAAAAAACCCTAACATAATCTCTACCGTTAGATCTGCGACCTTATAATGAACGGTCCAGATTTATAATGAAAATTACAATATACTTTTATAAGGCAATTTTTGCTTCGGGGGCTTCGCCCTCGAACCCCCGCTGGGGGCCCGCTTGCCCCCAGACCCCCCAGCCGAGGGGATGGACCCCCCGGACCCTGCAGAGGGGGTACCCCCCCTCTGCACTCCTCCGCGTGGAAGAGTGTACATACTTCTGGGGTGTAAATACTTCATGGGGTATAAACACGGCTGAAAGCAAGGACCTATGAATCAGGAAGATAATCAGGCTCCACAACCAACAATATTTCATATTATTCAGCACTTTAATTTTGTCTGTAATTTTCCCTTCTATATTATATCTGTGATCAAATATTTCATTTAAATATTGTTGATTTATGCTAGATATTGGATGATGTATTATATGAATGCTTTGTATTGAGTTTCTTTCATTATAAGCGTTCATCATTATAAGATCACCATATCTGTATGCTTATCAGTATGCTATTATATTCTTGGTCCAAAGCACCTTTGAGTTTGTTCTGGGAGTATTAGCATCATTCTGCTACAGGTTTCCCTCATAACCAGGGCAACCAGGAATTTGAATTGCATAGGAGGATAAATTCACTTTAGTCGATTAATTTGAGGTTAGTTTACTTGTTCTTTAGTCAGATTATTTGTCATTGAAATATGAACAACTTGAATTAGATTTGACTATTTATTTGTTCTCATTTCAATCATATTCGATCAATATTCTTTAGTTTTTTTTTTTTTAAGGTTTTAAATATTAAACAGAAAACATAAAAATGTGTGTTCTTTCTTTATCTACTTTAGAAACACTTTCAAAAACATCTATTTCGCAAGATATCCTATAAATCTTGCAAGTTGTATAAACATTGTTTATAACCATATGCATATATCCATATTTCTATTTTGACGTTCATAAATTATTAAACTTATATCTTTAGTATCTTAGCTTCATATATTACTTTCATTTCTTTTATTATTTTTTGGACTTTAGTTGGTCAATAGAGCCATCAAACCCGTTAGGTCATTTCATTCCAAACGACTTGGGTTATTTAGACAACCCGGGTTCATATTTGATCTCCCAATTGACGGTGTGTCACTTACGCCTGTCAATAACACCTTAGTTAACTTATGTTGAATTGTTGTATTCCTTAATGGTTATGTCACATTGTGACATTAATTAAGGGCTATGTTTCATTGTGGTGTTTCCCAATTATTATGTTGGACTACAATGTTCCATAATTTGTATGCCACATTGTGACATTAGTTTTGGTTACCTTATGTCAAATTGCTATGTTCCTCAATGGTAATGTCACATTGCGATGTTTATCAAGGGTTATGTCACATTGAGACATTTGTTAGGGGTTATTTTTGATAGATACATTCATCAATGGTTATGTCTCATTGTAATGTTTGACTTGGTTGGATTATTCCTAGTCACTGCATTTCTCAATGGTTATCTTGCATGTCCACATTCATCAAGGGTTATGTCACATTGCAACTTATGTAAGGTATTATGTTGGATTGTGATGATCCTTGAAGGTAATTCAAAATGGATCTGAATAAGTGAAAGGTTGTAATACTTAGTATGTAAGTTAAATTCGACAATTAATGAGGTTATATAAAATATTAAAGATAATGCAAATGTAAACATAATTGCGATAAAAAAGAAGAAAAACTAGAATTAAATAAAATAGAAGTTGAAAAACAGGAGAGAAAATACTAAGGAATGAGAAATGAAAGGTCAAGCCTCTTGGCCTTCCCATTAACCTAGCTCTCCTTATTTCTTCTTGTAAATTTTCTCTCAAAAGGATTTTGACTAATTGTTGGCCAAAGAGAGGAGGATGCATTGAGATCCATGAGCTACATTGTAACTAGAGATTACCAAAATAAGACTGAGAAACCATTCGAAGTTGGTTTTCCTAGGTAAATATGGTGTCTTTGTGTATGGATTTCTATGTTGTTGTGGAGCAATACCTATTTGTGAATTGTTACTATTTTTTGTTTAATGTATTACTTTGAGTGTGTTAATGGTAAGAATTAAGAATGGCAAGGAGAAAATATTTTGTATAAGTTATTGTTGTTATTGGTTATGCTTAATATGCTATCTATATTTAAATTCGTGGTTAAAATGAAGACTTCCACATTGTATTTATGTTAGCTTCTCCTAGAAATTTGTTTTCTTATTAATACTCTGTATTCCAATGGTTTCCTGCTAATTTAATGGTGTGAAGATTCATTTAACGGGAATGCTCTAAGTTTTGCTTCATTTTTTCATTGCTCTTGGTTATTAAAGAGTCCCAATAGCTATGGGATGTATACCATTGGTTTATCTATGAGATTCAAGATCAATGTCTCAAAGAATATAGCTATTGCACTATTATAGAGAGTTTCCAAATATTTTATTTGTGTTTAATTCATTGTTGGAGAAGAAACAAATGTCATTATTTCTTTCCATGGTTGCAAAATTCCATATTATTGTTTTTCAAAGATTCAATTGTCTCCTTTAGGTTGTTGAGGGACCATATACTAGACAACAATTAGTAAACACCACTTTACAGGTTGTATGGGTCATTTATGATAATTTGGGGACTATACATGGGTTGTATGGGATATACACCCAACAACATAGCAGGTTGATTTCTCCATGGGGTCACCCTTCCTTCACTACATGCGATCATTTAGATTTTTTTGTTTTGTCTTATGTGAAGGAGTGGAAAATCATGCTACCAACCCAAGAGTTAAATGGTCAAACAAGTTTTTTGATTTTGTCTCGTGCATTCGACTCCAATGTGACTACAAAATTGTATAGTTTGGGTTATCATCATGGATTTCATATTTTAAATACGTTCAATTAATGAATGGTATATAACCTAGATTGGTGTATGATTGTATGCATAGGAAACTTGGAAGGATGAGATTTGAAGGAGGAATACCAGTCCATTTTGAATGCATTGTTAACCATATGCCATATACTGGTGCGTCTTCATCACTGACACATTTTTTAATTGATAAAATATATTTATATATTGAGAGGAGAATTACCTGTACTAAAACTTGAATTGAAGTGAGAGTTCATGCATATGGTATAGAAGAAGGTTTATTGAGTTGAGTTCATTGGTTATTCAAACATTGCATGCCAAGGTTGTTCCATTGAGCATAGAGATATAAACTTTGAGTATAATCATTATTAGTGATTGGTGTTTAACTCCAACAAGTCTCGCTGATAGTTGGCACCATTTGTTGGGTAGTCTTGTACAAATCATTGGACATTTTAGAGGTCTTCATTCATTAATAAATTGAGTTCAATCAGAATTGAATAGACACATAGAACCATGATAGCATCTCAACCTTGATCACTTTGATAGAATCTATATTAGTTGCATATTGATGAGCAAAGGCGTTTCATCAAAGGTAGAGTTCTTAGTGACATAGTATTTTCATTTTTAGATTTTTTATTGGATTGAATAATATTGTGTTAAATTAGATGGTTGATGTGTGTAGGTTATACTAGAGAGTATTCCATACCTCTAATATTGAAGAGTAGTTTCAATCAAAACTGAACTAATAATAGAGGCCTTATAGACTGATATCTCCATCTAAGTATAAGAACATAGAACACACATTTAATTATGCAAAGTATCCATGTTGGTTAAGTGAGTGGGCTATAAGTCCCTAAATAATGGATCATATGGTATCAAAGAGATTGAATGCTTGACCATGACATAACTTCTAGCACTTTGAAGAGAAAGTAGACACAATATGGGTAAAGAAAATAGAGAAAGTTTGGAAGTCTTGTAGGCCATCGATGTTTAACTTTGATAAGAGAACAAGAACTTGAAGGAAAATATATAAACACATGACCAGAGGATTTCAAAGATGAAGACAAACCTTGTGAAATTGATAAGATTTCTACCATCGCTAAAGAACCAATTTGATGAATGCCAAGACTCCCTCGCCATTATTATGGAAGAATGAGACAAGAGTAGATATTAGCTTGTACAACTGGGAAATAAGGTCATTCAATTCGATATATGGAAATAGGATAGTCTCGCTTAGACGATGAATCAACTACAACAAGAGTTGTTAGAGAAGAAAGAAGAATTGGAAAAACAAGAAGAAACTTCCCAAGAGCACAGAGAAGCACATCCACATTCCATTTCCATTACTAAAGCCAACACCATAGTTGAGACAAATATAGTAAGATCACCTTATTTAGAAATTTCTCAATAACCTTTTGGTGAAATTGAAACTCATACTAGAAGCATTGGTTCCAATATGTTAAGGTAGATGGTATAGGATGGACAAGGGATAGGAAAGAGAAGACAAGGCATACCAAGACCCATTGTAGTTTAATTAAGGTCCAAGAATGAAGGCTTGTGTTTCGATGGAAAAATAAAAAAGGCACAAAATAAAAGACCACAAATTTTTTGAAGGTAAAAGACATAGAATAATTGGCCCGCTCATCAAAAGATAGGGAAATAGAAAATGAAGATGGAATCACACTACCAATCCATCCTTCTTCTATAAAATTATGAAAGGGTGATGTTGAGAAAATTGAAAAGGCTTAGCCTACACTATTACTTGGAAGAAGGGCCAAGATAATCGGCCAGAGAAAGAAGGAGAGGAAGATCAAGAGGCCCACATCATATGAGGCATCCCTTTCTTGTCATTTTTGTAATAAGAAAGGAAATTGAGTTACCATTTGTTGGTACTTAGAGGTATGTTCATTATGGGAAGAAAGGCCATTAGAGGTAATCTTGCTAGGAGAAGCAAACCCCATGCCACAAGATAGATTTTTATCCAAGGAGGAATGAAAAGAAGACTCCCCCCCCAAAAAAAAATAAAAAATCATAGACATAGAGAGAATAATAGTATGTTAAGAATTCCAAACAATAGTTCCAATAAATTTTTCCACCACTACAAGTTGAATGGACGTTGGGAAGAAAATTATTGATGACTTCAATTGGAGATTCACCATAGGAATTCCACAACCAAGAGAACAGTGTGTAAGATGAAACCTAAAGGAGATAGATAAATCATTGCATCTCGAAATCAAGGAGTAGTATCTCTCCAAACAGTTATAGCAACACATGAAATTTATACCACCATTAAAGAGGATAGTAGGTTGATGCCAACAACTAAGGAAGCCCCATTCCACTTGTTACCTATGAAATTCCAAAAGAAGTTTCCCTTATTGGATATATATTAGAGGCTTTTGCATGGAGGTCAATAACCTTGAGTGTTCCTTTGAACTCCATGACATTCAATAAATAGAATTGAATGTTGAAATCCATGGATGTTGTGAGCATACAAAGGATGGCATTCGGTTGACATTGCCACAAAGATTGAGTGCTATGCAAGCATGTGAAACAACATATAAGTGTTTCATGTTGGAAGAAATTAATCCAAGTGAAAGAGGGTAATACACACTTCCTTTTATGGAGTTTTTGCGCGACGGGATAGATTCATGGGATTTCATTAATGAAGAAGACTAGAATTTGACTCGACTTTCATGATTGCCAATTTGGACCATGTCCAAGTTTGTGAATGAAAGCGATTTACATGTTGAACATGGGAAGGAGTTTTGATTGAAGAGTTTGTATCTAAAGCTTGCTCAAACACAAGAGTTAGTGAGTGGACTTCTGCACTATGGGAACAAGTGGGATAATAACTAGATCCATAGCCATAGTCAAAGTTAGAGCCACGAGCCAAAGCTAGAGTCAAATTCAGAGCCATGTTCCACATAAGAAGATATAAAACACATTGATCTATATTGGTTTCCTCTAAGATTTTGTAGATAAAAAAGTCTCTCAATGGGGAGATGTTATCCAAAATTGATCCAAACAAGCGGATGGTTGTAAGACTTAGTACCTAATTTCAATTCAAAAATTAATGAGGTTATATAAAATATTAAAGAAAATGAAAATATAAAATTAAGTGAGACAAAAGAGAGGAAAAACATGGATTAAATAAAATACAAAACGAAAATAGGAGAGAAAATATTGATGAATGAGAAATGAAAGGTGAGGCATGTTGGCCTTCCCATTACTCTAGTTCTCTCCATGTCTTGTAATTTCACTCTCAAAGTGATTTTGGTTGATTACTGGTCAAACAAAGGAGGATGCATAAACATACATGAGATGCATTGTAACCAAAGATTTCCAAAATAATTCTAAGGAATCATTCGAAACTATTTTTCCCATTTGGGTTTCGAGGGTAAATAAGGTGTCTTTGTGTACCAATTTATTTGTGGTTGCAGAGTGATTACTATGTGTAAAATGCTACTCTTATTTTGTTTAATGATTTCATTTGAGTGTAAATGGTGAGAATGAATAATGGAAAGGATAAAATATTGTGTATGAGTTATTGTTGTCCTTGGCTCTGCTTAATATATTGCATGTAGTTGAATTCATGGTTAAAATGGATACATCCCCATTGTATTTATTTTAGCTTCACTCAATAATTCATTTTCCTATTAATAATATATATTTTAATAGATGCCTCATAAATTCGATGATGTGAATATGCATTTAATGGAAATGTTATGAGTTTTGCTTCATGTTTTCATTCCTCTTGGACATTAAAGAATCCCAATATATCTGGAATGTGTACCATTGGTTTATCTTTGAGATTGAATATCAATGGCTCAAATAATATAACCATCACACTATCATAAAGAGTTTCCAATTTTGGATTTTGTGTTTAATTGACAGTTGGATAAGTAAAAACCATCATTTTTCTTTCCACAGATAAAAATGCCATATTATTGGTTTTTGAAGCTTAAATTGTTTCCTATAGACTTTTGAGGGACAATCCATTGCCTAACAACCAAGACACCACTCCACAAGCTGTAGAGGTTGTATTTGAATGTTTGGGTGTCGTATGGGTTGTCTTTGAATGTTTTGGGGGTCGTATGTGGGCCATACAAAACATATACCTATTTCTATAGTAGGTTGATTCCTCCATGGGGTATCCCTTCATTTACCTATAGATGAGCATTCAGAATTCATTTTTTTGTCTTATGTGGAGGAGTGGAAAATTGTGCCACCAACCTAAGACTTGAATGGTTAAACCATTTTTATTTTATTTTGTCTCCTGAATTAAAATCCAATGTGACTACAAAATTGTATAATTTCGGTTATAAGCATGGATTTCCTCTTTTAGTTATGTTCAATTAATGAATGGTATATAACCTATATTGGAGTATGATTGTGTGCATAGGAATATTAGAAGGACAGGCATTGAAGGAGACATACCATTCCATTGTGAATTCATTGTGAACCATATGCCATTTACTAGTGCATATTCATCCCTGACACTTCTTTTACTTCATAAAATATATTTACATATCAAGAGGTGCATTGCCTGTACTATAAATTAGCTTGAAGTTAGAGTTCACACATATGGTAATTTCAGCTAAAGTTTTATCGAGTTGAGTTCATTTATTATCCAAACATTGCATACCGAGCTAGTTCCATTGATCATAGAGGTATAACAATTGTGAATTATCAGTATATGTGGTTGGTGTTTAATCCAAAAAAGTATTGTAGATAGTTGGATGATCCAGGTGGAAATCGGTGGCCATCAACCTATTCCACTGGCTCAAAAAATGGGTTTCCACCTTGGTAATTTTTCTATAGTTTTTCGTGTCCTGAACTTATGGGGCCATTTTGAGGCCTTAAACGATGTGTTTTGGGCACAATAGCGCCCAAATGATAATCAAAGACATAGTTTGGGATGAATGGAATATATACTCCTAGGATAGACCTTTTTGAGGAGGTATAGAATTCCCAAAATGAAGATTGTATGAAAACGGTACGCCCTTGGGAAATTGATGTACCAACTACCCCCATCAGGGCCTACAAACCTTTTGGAATTTCATCTTCCGGGGTTAGGGTTTTGGATTTTATTTATGTTAAAAAGGCCTTTGGATTCTCATTGTAATCATCATAATATTCTTGCGAATGAGCGTAGTCATCACATCTCTTCTCAGATATAATCTGCCACCATTCTAGTGAGTCATTCACTCTGTAAATTTACAGTTTCTATACATTCTCTCATTAATAAAAATTGTGCATTACTGTATCTATGTGTTTATTGAAATATCTCTATATATTTCATTGCTATATATCTGCCTTCATTTTTTTCTCAAAATAATCTGGATCAATGGTATCGGGGTAGGCTACTCATTGTCGTTTCTTAGTGCATGTCCCCAACGAGGTAAGTGTATAGAGAGTTGGGTCTTGATATAGTTTCTCTTGAGGAAAACTTCTCTCACCATCTCAAGAGGCCTCCCATGGTAGAAGAGAAGAGGAAAAAGAGAGTAGAATATCCCATCAAGCTGTTGCACATGGAAGCCCTCATGCAACAGAGGAACAATATGTTGGAGAATTTTTCCCAAATCCTTCAACGATTGTCAAAAATAACAGACGCGTATTCATGAAGCAGTATCTTTGGAGACGCTATCCCATTCAAGGTACAATTTAATTTTTATATTCTTGTATTTGAAGGTTAGATCGATGCAGATGATATGGGAAAATGGTCAAAATTGTTAGAAAGTTATTTATCTATTCATAAATTTTCTAATAGAGAAAATATCACCTTTGCGCTCCTTAAATCTCTTCCCCATGTCAAACATTGGTGGGAAACTTAGTGGGAGACAAATTCCACAAAGGAGTATGGAATATTTGGGGCTGATCCCACTTGGGATTTTTTATGGATGTAGTCAAGGATCAATATTACCCTGTGGGAAACTATGATGATTAGTACATGAGATGGACCACGATGCATCAAAAGAGAGACCAAATAGTGCCAGATTTCACAAATACCTTCCATACCTTGCGCACCAAGATGGGTATCAAAGACCCTAAGGGAAATTTGGTTCTGAAATACCATGAGGCTCTACACAGGTACATCCAAATTGTAAAATAGAGTTTCTGGACATATCATCATTGGGAGACTCTTATAGATATGATTTAAAAATCAAGTAGATATTTAAGCAGCAGAACAAGCGGGAATTTGGGTCTGTAAATACACAACAACCAAAGTATGGTTAAGGAATCCCTAACTCATAGAACAATCAACCTCAAGACAACCGATCCAAGCCATGGGAAAATAAGGGCAACAGGGAAGAAGAAGAGGCACATTTGGAAGTGGTGCGACTTCAAAAAAATCCCTTGGAACAACACTGATGAATGTTGCTCAAAAAATTCATTGGTAGCTGAGATCAAAGAAACAAATCCGAGCCCCGACTCAGACTTTGGTTCATGCAATAATAAAAGGAGACAGATAATTGATACAAAACCCACTGCTATTGTCGTGACCGCAACAATCCAACCAGAAGAACTATAGGATCCTAAGGAGGGGGAACACATTTTTCATTCATAGATGTGGGTGAAGGGGAACCCCTTGCATTTATTGTTGATTGCAGAATCTAGAAGAAAATCATCTTAGCATAGGTCATCAAGTATTTGTATTTGATGACAACACCACACCCGCAACCATACAACATCGGATGGCTCCGCCAAGGATGAGATCTTCGTGTCAACCAACAATGTCTCCTTTCATACAACATCAAGCCCTTCAAGGATGAGGTACTATGTGATGTTTCCCCACTGTAAGTCCATGATGTTCTATTAGGCCAACCATATATGTCAAGACATCATGTTATTTATGAGTCTCGACCTTGTAGTGTCATTGTTACTATGGGGGGTCAACCCTACATGATACCAGATGTAGTTCATACTACTATACCAACAAAACATTGTCACAAAGTAATTTATCATATCAAAAAGTTTAGCCTCTTCACAACCTATTCATAAGATAAGGACACTGCAACCACTGTATCCTTGACCCAAGAAAATTCTATCCAATAGAAGTAGATCAAAATGATTGTATAAGAGCACCAAGATATTCCTAGTGCACATATGGGGGTGCCTCCATATTGCCCAGTCAAACAAAGTTATGATAAATCCATTCATATTCTCCATGCTTCATCTTCACCAACAGATTCCTCCCACACCCAGGAAGATCATGCAGTCATATTGATTAAACATATACAATCCCTCCAAAAACAAATTCATAACATCCTTCAACAAGCTAAGCAGGGAAGCTTCATTAGCACGAAAAACAACTCGCCAAGGTTCAGATTCAAAAAAATCTTTCCCAGGGACTTGATGCAATGAAGACCACTGCTTCCTAAGGGGGGAGGATTGATCTAGGTGGAAATAAATGGCCACCCACCTTTTCTACTATCTCAAAATATGGGTTTCCACCTTGGCAGTGTTTCTACAGTTTTTCAGGTCTTGAACTTCCGGGGCCGTTTTGAGGCCCTAAAAAACGTTTTTTGGCACGACTAGAAAAAAGTAATAATAAACTAGAATTTTTTTTGTAGAAAATAAATATAAACCAAGCATGTCTAGCACCGTTGGAAATAATGAAAAGGAAATTCAAGGAAAGACTAGACAAGCTAAGGAAAATTCAAATTTACATGCCCTAGATTATAATGTAATCGAGGACATGAAGAAGATCAAATCTAATATTTCCATGTTTGATATTTTCTCTCTCCCACAACAACATGAACTTCTACACAATGCTTTCAAACCCCATGATACTCAAATATAGACTACCACAGATGTTGAAATCTTATCCTCTAGAAATAATACACCAGAAATCTACATGGTAGAGATAACATCAACTATAGATCTAACAAGCATAGGTGCTTCTCTTTGCTAAAAAATATTTTTTTTTCCAAAAATAAAAATAAAAAACTAGGATCACCTAGTCAGATAGGACATATGTTAAACTGGAAGGTGAAATCAAAGATGTGTTAATTATACTGTCATCTGATCCCAGGGTTCATCAGACTATAGACATAGTTGTGGTAGACATACCAAAAAGTTATGTTTTTCTCTTGAGAAGAGATTGGTCGACAAAACGGCAAGGTTATTTCTCTACTGATTGGTCTCATTTATGGCTACCCTATAACAGCAAGGCTAATCAAATCTAGGTTAAAAATTGTTAGAAAAAGACTTGCCTCACCCTATGTAATCTTGCAGAGAGGGCCTTATTCCATTTACCTATGCAGACTTGTCTTCCATATTACTAGAATCTAGAGACAAAAATAAAAAAAATTCCACTTGTATGCATCTTGCTTCCTATACAAAAAGCGTATACGTAGGTTGCTCCACTACAACCCGTGTACATCGGGATTTGTGCTAGAAAATCAAAATTAAATTTCGGGTTTCCATGTAACGATAGGAGATATCTGATCCTTGGCATTCCATATACTAGAAATGTTCTGACTCGGCCCTTCAATTTCATTTTTAAGGTTATAAAGAGGCCAATCTTGAGCTATGGAAAAGGAGAAAGAATTCAACTTTGAGAGAAAGTTACTCTAGAGAAATTATTTACTTCATATTGAGTCTGCATACCTTTGTCCTTTAAGTCTGAACACAATGTTCAACCCCCAAGCTCTTCCCTTATTGATGGGGAACCTCATTGTCTCCCTTCTATGAGCTTGCCTTTGGTGGAGGATTGAAGTGGTGGAGGCTTAGATGGAAGGAACTTAGTTTCTCGATTTCGAACCATGTCGACACGGAAGTCTGTAATATTTTCACTTCTGCTGATCATTTATTAATCGAAATACTCTCTTCCCGTCCAATTAATGTCTTGCAAATATATGACTTATTATCCATTGGCATATTTTTTATGTATATTGGTGGATTATGCTATCTAATGTGATAACCTTTGATATTGCCACCATATGCTTGTCTTTGCTTGTTTGTTTAGAACTTGTTGCAGGTATATATAGATTTGGGTCAAAGTGCTCAATGGTGGACATCCTCAAACATCTGGATGAGGTAGGCCTCTTTATTATCTCCCTTGCACATTGGTTTATATAGAATATTGTTGGGATATAGTTGATTTCTATAGTCATTTCTGTCTATTGTGGTTCACCCTAGCCATAGAGATATTTTCCTCGTAAAATAATTGGTGACCATACTGGGGATGAATCTTCTTTATTAGGGTTTGAAGTACTTTTCTCCTTAAATTTCTCTCATTTTTATTGTGGGTCTTGTCGCATCATTGTTTGATAGCTCTTGTTCACTTTGGGTATGAGTTTTCAACCTTTCTCCCTTGCCTAGCCTAGTTTCAAAGCATATGTGCGTCTTTTTCCTTGACAATCGCATATACACGCAGGTTGTCTCACTGCAAGCTATGCATATACACTCTGTTTTCTTGAACAGTAGCATACATCAGTTTGCCTTGCCCTTTTTCCTGGTAGGGTGTTTGCTAGGTGGGATTTGATGCTTTTTGAGCCTTCTTGGGTTTCTGTAGTGCCTGCTAGGTGCTTATGGGATGACATAAAACCGTCTTTTGGTTGAATTTATGGGCGAAGTCTTTCTCTTCATATTTTCATTTTTACTGTCCTTGTACATTGGGCTGGGTGTTTTTTTGCTTGGTATCCTGCTTGAGTTATCTCTTTTTTATACACAGTAGGGTCATATATCAAGTGACTTTTTAGTCCATGCATTTTTAGTTTTGATATATTGAAAATACAAAAAAATAGGCATTTTGCATTGCTTGGCATTTTTGTCTTTACCATTAGCTTAGTGGATACAGTGAAATATTGTTTTTTACTTCTGAATTGCAGAGTTGAATTTGAAAATGCATCATTTTTAGAAGCATATGATTTTTTAGAAGCATTATTTTCATATTTACTTTTCTTGCAGATTCATAACACCATGAGTTTCACTACCATACCTTTTTGATTAATCACGACCATAAAATCAACTATATAATTTAAAATTTATTAGTAACGATTTAATTTTCTAGGGTGTACAAACTAGCCTAGGATTTAGTGCCTTGGAATAGTATTTTGTCAGTAAACATATCCAAGGAAATTAAATCAACATATGTGTATGAGACAGGGAGTGCAGAAATCCATTGTATAATTGGTAAGATCAAGAGGCTCCTCTCACACTGGAGTTAATCAAGAGGTCATGCGAAGTCGGTTGAAGGGATATCCCCCCGATACCTTCCTAGCGTCAAAGATATTTTTGGGGATCTATTTGTATCTAGGGATCTTGTTAGTTCCCTTACCTCCGTGAGAGGTGGTGCTTTCAAGGTTTCAGGGTTTGCTACCTTGCCCATACAGTGGACTTGACTTACAACTGCTCGCCTGTGCATCGATTATATGGTGCTTTATTAGTTTCTTGACTTAGGTGTCTCATAGGTTACTTGCAAGGGTTATTTTGCAGGTACCCTGGGTCAGATAAGGGTTAGAAAAAACACAACCTTTATGGAGGATTACTTCTCTAGGGGGATTTGACCATTTGGTTGTTAAGCCCATGAGGGCCCTTATAACTGATTTTGTTACCTCTGATCTTTATCAGGGAGTCTCAGGCCCCTCTTGGGTGAGACATACCTTCTTTAAGGAGGGAGGCCACTCAGCCACTTTACCCCGTTTGCATGGATATTGGCCATTTGAATTTGGTGTGATCTTTGATTATTAGTTGACCTTATGGGTCTATACTGAGTTGTCTTTATCATGGATAGTGGAGTCCCTTGGGCTCCCTCATTTAATTCTACCTCCCCCATGAAATTCACTCATTTCATGGGGACGAATCCATCCGCTTTTCATAATGGTATGCAAAATTATGACGCTCAGTCCATGCCTTGGGTCTCTAATCATTTTTCTCATGGTATGCCAAACATGTCTTCGCACTTGCCATCCTTTGTCTCACCTCCTTATGTGAATCCAGGTTTTGGGTCTATGGGCATGATGCCTTCTTATTATCCCTCTCCTTTTGGCGGGATTCATATCCCTCAAACACCTCTTACAATAGGAGGTTGGAATCTTCTTTCCTACGAATCCACTTTGCGAGAAGCAAGTGCCCAAATACGAAATCATTCTACATATTACATTCCATCCATTTATCCTTCTTTTGCCATGTCGGTTCCTACGAACACTTTTCCCATGGATGACCTCCATCTATCCTATGGTGTTTCATTTGGGGGAAGTTATTTTTATAGTATGGGAAACTCTCTTCACAAAGTTCCTTCGTCTAGGGGAAACATGTATCCTCACTCGAATAATACTTGTCATGCTTTTGTCTCTTTGCAGAAATATACTTCAGTATCGATGCCCTTACAACCCTTTATGAATCAATATGGAGGAGGATACTATCCTATCGAACAAGGACAAGGTGTAAACCAGGATCCTTCTTGGCTTGCAATTTCTCAAAACCAATCTTTCCTTAGACCTTGGTCTCAAATGCCGCAACTCACCACCACCACAAGTCCAGTCACCATAGGTCATATTGGCATTATATCACCAACCTTTGCTATTCATGTTGGAGATTGGTCGACGACCTCTGAAAGTCATGTTGAAGACCAACAACCATCTACTACAAGTCATGCTGGGGGAACAAGTCTTGTCATTGCTAGTCACACTACACATACATCACCAACCTCTACTATTCATGTTGGGGATTCATCACCAACCTCTACAAGTCACGTTGGAGATTTGTCACTAGCCACTGCAAGTCACATTGGGGGAATTCATACAATTGGGAAGCCTAGATGTGTCAAACATAAGGCCAGATTCCTTTGCAGGAGTTGCAAAGGAAGTCACCTTACTCATTTGTGTCCTACCACTAACGGGATACCACAAGCATGGTTCTCACTTGACGACCCTTCAGGTTCTGATTCACCTATGGTTTTCCCACACTCTGTTCCTTCTTTGGTTGATACATAATTCATGCCAATGAAATATTCGACTGACACCCCTCTTCCTTTAGGGGTTGATGCATCCGTTTACCTTGTTGTCTCACATCCCGTTCAACCAGTGGTCGTGTCGATGTAATCTTCGACCAACACCTCTCTTATGTTCGGGGGTGATGCGTCTCTTGACCTTGTTGTCTCATATCCTATTCATCCAGTGGTCGTGTCGATGCAATATTCAACCAAAACCTCTCCTATGTTCAGGGGTGATGCGTCTCTTGACCTTGTCTTGTATCCTGTTCAACCAATGGTCATGTTGATGCAATATTCAACGGACATTACTCCTATTTTTGGGGATGATGCATCTCTTGACCTTTTTTTCTTGCGTCCTATTCAACCAATGGTTGAACAAGTGGTCGTGTCGATGCAATCTTCAGTCGGCCCCACTCTTCTCTTGGAGAGTGAAAATTCTAAGGGAGTGGTCACGCCGATGCAATTTTCGGTTGATCCCTCTCTTCTAGTTCTAGTTCTATACCTTCTATGCCATGTCCTTAGCATTTCTAGTGCTATACCTTCTGCACAAGGGAGCATTCCACTCTCTTCGAGTATGCTTCCTCCAAGTCCTAGGGTGGTTTCCTTTGACTGGAATGATCTTGTAGATCCTCAAATTCCTTCTTCTACACACTTCCATATAAAGGGAATTCTTCGATATATTGTAGATAAGGTAACCTCTGCAAGTATTTTACCCTTCTTGACTTGGAAAGCTTTAGGTTTTCCCAAGCTTGTGTCAACTCTTTGTAAGTTGCTAACCTTTCACATAAGTCCTACATGGGAGCCTTGGCCTCCCCCATTACATGCTTCTTATAATGACATCCACAAGTCTGATTTGAGCTCTTTTTCGACTCGTCTAAAAAGATAAAATATTTTTGAGTGAATTTGTGCCTTTCACACTCGTTAAATTGGACTTGAAAGGTCATGAGTTTAATTTAATCCCTTTTCCAACGCATCTTCAAAAAGTGAAAATATTTTTTAGTGACTTGTACCTTTCACACTCGTTAAATTGGATTTGAAAGGTCATGAGTCTTAGTTAAGCTCTTTTCCGACTTGTTATAAAAAACTAAAAATATTGCTGAGTGAACTTGTATTTTTCACACTCGTAAATTGGTTTTGAAAATACATATATTTGGCACAAGTTTATCCCTTTTTCACACCAAGTAGACTAAAAGACATAAAAAAGGACATTTTTTGGCGTTAAGTTGTGATTTCATCTCATGCCCTTTCTTGCAGTATTGAGCCTATAGCTGGTTCTCGCTTTGCATTATAAACCGTTTGCCTTAGTAGTTTTTCATCCTCAACCAAGAAGAGCTTTGTTTATATCCTTCGCAGTTTGACACCCTATACCTAGGAGCGAACATTCCCCCAAGTTTCCATATCCTGCATGCACTTCCCTACATTGAGGATAGGTATGTTCCACTGCTAGAACTATTTTTTCTTACTTGCAACACTCGTTTCCTCCTCTATATCATAGCATTCATTTGTCTATGAAAAGACAAAAAAAGATGGGTGGGAAGGGAGTATTATCTTGTATTGGCAGCAATCGTGTCACCTTTGAATAGAGCACAAAATTATTTGAGTCCATTCATCATCATAATTTTGGGATTAGCATGGACTTAGGAAGCTGAGCTCGTTACAGAGTCTTCTCTATCGACTGGTTACTCTTCCAGTCCCTATAGAGAATTTCATTTATGCCTCATGCATCTCATGGTTTCATCATCAGGTCTATGCTGCCAGAGTCCTCCATATGTCTCATGCTCTTGTTCAAAGGAAATCTATCAACCTATGTCGGCCACTCCTCAGAACTCTTGACTTTGCATGTCAGCCATACCCTTAGTTTATCTAAGAATCACATGATATTGCAGTCCTATCATGCACCATGTCCCTACTTTCATCATTGGTAGGTAACCTTGAACCCAACAGTCTACATTTCATCATTGGTCATTGACTGGGTGGTTTCCATTGTGTTTGACAGAAATACATCTATTCACGCATTGGGATTCTTGTAGTGTCTTGGATTCCATTAGCCTTATTGGTGGTTTCCTTGCCTTTGTTAGCAGTTTTCATCATTGGTTGCTATTCAAAGCGTATTTTTTGTGTACCACTTGCACTTGGCACACGAAAAAGATGCACAGGGTCGTTGGTTTGTGAACATGTTCTTCATTCGATTTCCACCAAATCACAAATCTCCTACTTTGTAACTCGTTCTAACTGATGAGAGATTCCTTAATTCTGTCCTTTCAGCAAGTCTCTTTCCATCGACTTTAGCTCATTTATTCTGGAAACGAGACCTAGAGTATTATGAGTACCTTGAGGGTTGTAGTCATCAGTGGCAGGCTCTCTATCCATTGACAGTTGGGAATACATCAATGTCTTCTGATCGGTGGATTATTCAGGTGTTCGACACCGACTCCTCTATTCACACTTGTAAGAATGTACTCGGTTCCTTGATACCTACTTTCATTATCGGTAGGTTGTCTCATGTTTTTTAATGGTATACATCAATGACTGATAATAAAACGATGTCTCATTATGTTCGACCTCAACTCCTTTATTCACATAATGTAGACTTGTACCCTTGGCGGATTGTGTAGAAGACTTGAAGACATCACTATGTGGCCACAACTTTCCTGAGATATTATTTCCTTTTCATTGGACCAGTACCTATATGAACTCCATGATCATGGGAGATCAGATTGTACTCCATGGTATACAAATATCTTCAGATTGGTTTTGATACTAGTTCTACTGGGCCTTGTTCATGACTATGACAACTATTGGCATGTAACCACATTTGTATTTTCCTATTCATGGCCACAGACACTTGTTCGGTATATTTTCACATGGAGCTGCAGTGTATTTTTGGCAGCCATGTATTTAAAGTCAGTGAAAAAAGTAATGAGCAATTGATTCATTCAACTGGTTCTCTACCACTCCACTTCTAGGTTATTTATAATGTATTTCGGCCATCGCACATACTCCTCTAACCTCACACATTAGGGGGAATCTGTTAGAGAAATATTTTCCTCACTCTATGAAATCTTGTAGAGAGGGCCTTATTCCATTTCCCTATGCAGACTTGTCTTCCCTGTTACTAGAATCCAGAGACAAAAATACAATTTTTTCCACTTGTACGCATCTTGCTCCATATACAACAAGCCTATATGTAGGTTTCTCCACTACAACCCACGTACATCAAAATTTGTGCCAGAAAATCAAAATTAAATGTTGGTTTTCCATGTCACGACATGATATCTCTGATCCTTGGCCTTCCATATATTGGAAACATTCCGACTCGGCCCTTCAAATTCATTTTTAAGGTTATAAAGAGGCCAATCCAGGGCTATGGAAAATGAGAAAGAATTCAACTTTGAGAGCAAAGTTACTCTGGAGAAATTATTTACTACATATTGAGTCTGCATCCCTTTGTCCTTTAAGTATGAACATAGTGTTCAACCCCCAATCTCTTCCCTTATTGATGGAGAACCTCATTGTCTCCCTTCTATGATCTTTCCTTTGGTGGAGGATTGAAGTGGTGGAGGCCCAGCTAGAAGGAACATAGTTTCTCAGTTCTGAACCGTGCCGACACGAAAGTCTGTAATATTTTCACTTTTGCTGATCATTTATTAATAGAAATACTCTCTTCCCGTCCAATTGATGTCTTTCAAATATATGAATTATTATCCATTGGCATATTTTTTATGTATATTGATGGATTATTCTATCTAATGTGCTAACCTTTTATATTGTTGCCATATTCTTGTCTTTGCTTGTTTGTTGAGAACTTGTTTAAGGTATATATAGCTTTGAGTCAAAGTGCTCAACGATGGACATACTCGAACATCTGGACGAGGTAGGCCTCTTTCTTATCTCCCTTGCACATTGGTTTATATAGCATATTTTTGGGATAGAGTTGATTTCTGCAGTCATTTCCATCTGTTGTGGTTCACTCTAGACATAGAGATATTTTCCTCGTAACAATAGTGAAGCACACATTGATGGAATTGGAGGATAAAAAGAAGCCAATAATATTTGCTCATTCCGTTTTAGGGAATTATTTTTTTAAAATTGATTATGGTTTTTATGAAGACTAGACTTCTTAAATAACATTGGAACTAAAATCAGGCCTTCGTCCCATGAATACATAATGGAAACTATTTAGTACTTACTAACTTAGGATTTAGTTTGAATAACAATCTAAAATTCCTGACATGTGGACCATGTTCTTTGACGGCTCTAAAACACAGGATGGAGCCAGAATAGGATGTGTACTGATTGACCCCAACCAAGGAAAAATGATCATATCATGTCGTTTAGAGTTTGAATGCACCAACAACACTTTTGAATGTGAAGCCATAGTGCAAGGCATAAAAAAGGCCATTGAACTCAAGTTAAAATACTTTAAAGTGTTTGGTGATTTTGAGATCATTGTTCGATAGGTAAGAAATATTATTCACTTATTGTCTCCACATATAAAATCCTATCATCAAGAGGTATATGGAATGTTTTTTATTCATTTGATGTGTTTAATATTGATTCTATACCTCGTGATCAAAATGTAGATGCTGATATTTTGGCCAATGCAACATCTAGGTTTATGCCTCTTGACGATGTTTTTTTTATTGAAATGATGTTTAGGCCATCCGTACTTGATAATGTCATGATTTGGAGAGTGTTCAATAATGATTCTCAAATTATCAACTTTCTTACTAGTTCAAATACGTTCCAAGATTCAGTAATTGACGATGAGATAAATCAACATGAGTTGCAGAATTATCGAGAAAGAATTGATAAAGTAAAGATGAATTGTGTTCCAAATAACATTTTAACTCTTGAAAATTTGTTTGATTTACAATCCAAGTTTAGGAGGCCAACTAATACAAAGAAAACAACTCCAAAATGATGCATTTATTGGTCAATCTAGGAACATATGAGAAGCCTAAGTATGTTAACCTAGGCACCTTCTATTCAGATTGAGAAAAGCACACATTCACATAATTATTCGGGAAGTATCGAGATTTTTTTTTCTTGGACGTATGACGACTTAAAGACATATGATACATTAATTATACAACATTTGATCCCCATCAAAGAAGGGATTAAGCCATTTCAATATAAGCTTAGAAAGATACATCTGACTCTTGAACCTATGATACAAAAGGAACTCAAGAAGTTGTTAGATGCCCAAATAATTTTCAAAGTAAGACATTCAATTTGTGTATCTAATATGGTGCCCGTAAGGAAAAAGTCGGGAGAAATAATAATTTGTATGGATTTCCAGAATCCAAATCATGCTTCCAACAAACATAACGCTACAATAGAACAAGCAATTAACACCTAAAATAATGCTAGAATTTAGTGTATTTTACTTCATGAATCACACACCTTTTCTGGCGCAAAACTGGGTGCAATATGGAATTTTTATAAGTGTGCTAGATTTAGCACTGGAATTAGCACCAGATTTAGCACTGTTAGCAGGTAAATTGGTAGATGCGGACATGAACTAATCCCCTTAGATCCACCTAGATCTAGAACAAAACGAGACAGGACAAGACTCTTTCCCTAGGTTACGATCATTGAATTTAATTACCAAAGGAGGAATAGATAACATACCTTATGAATCACTTCCTTATGTCTTTGTTGGTCCTGCTTTGCTCCAATGCACCTATGAAATCATATCTGTAATAACACAAATCAACCAACGTGAAAGCAACAACAATGAAATTCAATGACAACCTAAACATGTGATCAAGGAGTCATGTAATAAAATATCGATCATTTATGGGAAAGAGACATGCCACCATATTATATTAATGAAAGATAGAAGATACAACCAAATCGCCTTGATGTTGCAAGTTCCCTTTCAGTGGCCCTTCGTTCTGACACACACATACATTTTCTATGACTTTTGTATGAAGATTTATCTCAAAATATTGATGGATGAATGGAGACCTCAAGCATCACTTTAAATAGGATTCTTCACAGTCTTCAACCTATTCTTTCCTCAATCTCTATGCTTCTTTATGCTTGTACCTCTAACCTTTTCCGTGAGAAGCCTATCATTATATAGGAGAAGCTAAAGTGGTTAAAGAGATGAGGATGATCCCATCAAATCAGAGAAGTCAGTAGGATCGTAACCACATGGACGCCACTTCATGCTTCCAGTAGATTCCACTTCTAGAAGTTGCTAGAACTTCTTTCCTATTTTAGTTTTAAAGCACCGCCGCGACCTAACTATATATCAGCCTGCGGAAATCCCACAGACTGGCTATAGTACAGCATGTGGAAATTAGGGATTTTCGCACTATGTAAAGGGAGCTGCTCGTGGCAGCCTTCCAAAAATGTATCTTGCAAGGGTGGAAAGAGGTGGATTTTCTCAGGCAAAAGATTATATTGGGAACCTGAACATATGTTTATGTAATCATCATTAGGGTTACCAAAATAATGTGTAACAAGCACTGGAAAAATAACACCAGAAATAGCGCTAGGTTTATCGCCAGGATTAGCGCCATAATTAGTGCCACGTTTAGCACCAGGAATAGTGCTAGAATTAGAGACAATTTTAGTGCCAAGGGTTGCTTCCAATTTTTATTCTAATATGCCTTCCAATTTTTCTTCCATTTTTGCGTTTGGTTTGGCTTCCCGTTTTTTGTTCATTTTTTCTTATGTTATGGCTTCAAATTTTTCTTCTAGTTTGGTGCTCGGAATAGAACCAGGTTTAGCGCTAGGTGTTGCTTCCATTTTTTCTTCTGATATTCCTTCCAATTTTGTTTCCATTTTGGATTCCAGTTTTGCTTCTGATATGGCTTTCAATTTTTCTTCTAGTTTGGATTTTGATTTGGATTCTAGTTTTACATCTAATTTTGCTTCCCATTTTGCTTCTGGTTTGTCTTCCAGTTTTTCTTCTGGTGTGGATTCTGATTTTGCTTCCAATCTAGCTTCCATTATTGCTTCCTTTCTTTCTTCCAAAATGCTTATTGTTTTTCTTACAATTATTAATTTAATATGTTTTATTTCAATTTAATTAGTTAAATGTATCATGTCTCTTAAATAACTTATATTATTATACAGTAAGTCATATAAATTCATTTGAAATATTTTATAGGATAACATTTATAAATATTTTTTTAGGGAAACAAACATCCTTACAAATTAACAACATCATTATGCTTATTAAATCTCCATCAAAATAGAATCTACAACATCTAGTATATATAAAATAACAAGATAATTATTATAACATGATCATCATCTATAATTAAAAAAAGTGAGTCAAATATCTATAGTTTAATTGAAATTGACAACATCCATCATGAACAGTAAATCGAAACCATCATACGTAATAAATATGCATCCAAAAATCATCAACCATTTTCAATATATAAAAATTGACGAGTCAATATTGATAATACCATAATCATATATAACTAAAACAAGTGAGTCAAATATATATGCCACTAGATCAATAACATCTAAAAATTATACATGTCCAACAATCGACATAAGTCAAAACTATACATCATGTACAAATGATATAAATAAAAATGATAAATTATGTAAGACAAAATGATACAAGTCAATATGATACGTCATGTCCAAACAATATAAGTCAACATGAAACATTTCAGAATGATACAACTCAATAATATGGTATTGGAGGCCATGAAAATGATGCATATGATAGTAACCATGAAAAGAGGCATTATAAAAATATATAAAAAATGATCCATGATGCAATCTATATGATCATGAATGTCACCGGCTGCTACCAACAACTGCCTCAACATCATCATCACCATCATGATCATGATCATCATGATCATCTGCATTGAAAATGGCATAATTGTCATCTGTATCTGTGTCATCATAAGCATCATATTCCATCTCATCATCGGACCCAACATCATGATCTGGATCTATTTGTTGAGGATGATCCAGATCTTCTGGAAGATCCTTGTTTTGCAAAAACAAACATTTAGAATGAAAATTTATTATTTATTTCATGAAATATTTAATTTCTCTATTATATATATAATATTACAACATATGAAATGAAACGATAATCATATTACATCATAACAAAGTGCATATACGATACTAAAATATTAAATAAGTTATAGCTAATATGTCCTTCCAATGATGTAAAACATTCAACAATTCTAATAAACGTTAGTAAATATCATAAAAAAATGATATGCCTAGCCTTGCCTTGTGTTGGAAGCCAACTCACTTTTTCCTATCGTCTATTAAGCTGCCTACACTAATGTATTGCAAACATCAACTTTTCGTCACAATTTTCAATAAACGACATTTTCATTTTTGCGACATTTGCACATTTGTCTTCGTTAAGTTTTCACGACTGTAAGCGTGAAAACTTCTCCTTTCGAAGTCGTATTTCGATCATTATTTAAACTGTCAATATCTCTTTTGTCATCATGCCTTTTGCGCTCACCTTTTATTGATCATTATACAACTGGCAAGATCCTCTAATCAGTTCTCATACTTCGATTGATTGTATAACTTGGTTTTATTGAGTTTGTAAGGCATTTAGCATTTGGATTTACACTTTATATGACTTGCCTAATCATTGATTCTGTGAAAGTGCATAGGGGTTATGATTAAATGTTTTATATGTCCTTTGATATGATCCTTATGTTAATCTTTTCATAACTTTTGGCTTGTCGACTATATGAATATTGTTTGGCACCTTGGTTAAACTTTTGATTATATACATTGGCGCATAGTTGATTTTGGGTTTTGATTTATATATCGGATGTTTAAATACTATGGCACAACGCTTGCGCGCATTGGCATACATAATTGATTTCATTAGTTCACATGAATCGATGGTTTAATTACTATTATGGAATGAAAAACTATGTAAATCGGTGGCTGTACTTTGACCATAATTGTTTTTCATGTTGGTGAATAACTCCACCACCTTCACATGCTTGCATTTATGCCTATCCCTTTTGCTCGTTCGTTGCTGTTAGCTCGGGTAGCTCTGCTCCTGTGTGTGTTGGTGAATCCAAACCCTTCCCTTACCATGTGTTCAGCTCCATGGCACCAGTCGTTCGAGTCGAGCCCAATGGCAATCAAGCCCTGTTAATGTTTGACAATGCCCGCCAAGATTTGGAAGACAATGGATGGCTTACCTTCATGAAATGATTTGAGGGTCTTAACCTTTGTGTAGCACGACAGTTTTCCATAACCTTCGATGGCTGTCGAGCCAAGGTGGGTGATATACAGTTAGAGATCAATGAGCAGTTTATCAGTCTTGCCACTGGGTTACCTGCTTTAGGATAGTGTTGTTTTAAGAATTGCAAGGTCAAGGAAGTGCCATGGACAATGTTGTTTCAATCGCGCAAAGTCACCTCTTGTGACAGAGGTATGCCCATATCTATGCTCAAACCACGATGGCATGACTTATTAATGTTAGTCAAATAGTTCGTGACCTATGAAGGTCGATACAGACTTGTGTTCCTTTATCACCTGCGTTTGCTGATGGTTTTTATAGGGTATCCTTTAAGAATGCCTTTCTACTTTCATCGTTCCCTGTATAAGATGTCGAAAAAGTTTAAGAGGTAGAAGGCTGAAAACAACCTGTTCCACCATGGGCTTATTAAGCTCATCATTGTTTATCATTTGAGTTTGCATGGTGATAGTTGGAGGGCTTTCATCGCCCGTAATGGCTTTGAAGACACCGACCCTGTACAGGTTGATAAACCTGTGGTAATTGAAACCAAGGCCGAACCGCCTGTACCCTTACACCTCCTACTGCCTAAACCATCGGATGAACCTCCTATTGACTTACCGGAAACTGTAACTAAGAGTGCAGAAGCTATTAAAAAACCTATGAGAAAAAATCCCAAGGCAAACCTTACTGCTAATGCCAAAGGGAAGAGGAATGGCCGACTCATTTTGAGAATGGCCAGAAACAAACCAAAACCCTCTGCCGAGTCCGACCCTATAGTTCTGAGTGAGGATTTTGATTCTGATGTTGAGCGTTTCTTGGCCAACGAATACCCCTAATCACAAGGTTTATGTTACGAGCCCCCTTTTTATTTTGTATCAAACCTTCCCCCCTCCCTAAGGAACGACCCTGAATACCCGGGTATTGAATTGCCTCATGAAACCCTTAGTCATTTGCCCAAACCCTCGCCTCCTCTATCTAAACCCACACAGTCACCCTGTGACCAATGCAATTCATGGTTAGAACGATATTATATTGATGTTTAGATACTCCAATCGAAGATTCAATCATTGGAAGGTCAGATTGTAGTGCTAACCAGTCAAAAAGCCAAGCTCCAAACAACAGATAAAAAGCAAAAGACAACGGGCTCAATCTTGTTCAAAAACATGGAATCAGCCATGGCTGTTGTAAATTCCAAGCTGGCATAATCAAGCAGTCTCGTCGCTACACAGGTATGGTTTTGTCATCATTTTGTTTTGTAAATAATCTAGGTTGATATAAGGGTGAAATCATGAAGGTGGGTTACACTTTTGCTTGTTTTATGAGAAAAAAAATTGTATTTTCACAAGTTATTCAACTTCCGACATATAAAAGTATTTTTTTTATTTAAAATTTCACTTTACAGTAAAAACAAAACTTGTGAAGAATTGTGTTAGCTTTCTAATGACTATTTTTCAATTTTTTTTTATCACGATTTG
>ML782062.1:1839374-1858934 GCA_009831015.1 Picea engelmannii | reverse complement strand
TGTGCAATGGCTGGAGGATTCATACAACAAGAATATTCAAGGGAATGGTAAGATCATGCTTACTTTGTTGTTAGATGATGATTATGAAGGTAAGTGTGATATGTTTCTATCATTTGTTGATATATTACCATTCTTATTAGTAAATCTTGATCTTGTTTCCATTGCAGGATTAGAGTTATTCCGATGGCTACATTGGAAGCATGACTTCACGTAGTATCCTAATGTGTTTAATAGTTAGGGTAGGTTTAGGAATAGGTTTTCTTTCAATTTGATTTCTCACTAATTCTCTTTGCAATAATGAAGTCATGTACACAAGTGGGCGCACCACGAGAACCATAATACGGCTGTTGTCAGGGAAGTCCCCTTGATCCTTTTCTCTTTACTCTTAATTGAACATTTATTTTCAAAAACGCAATATCATCATGAAAATCTTAAATGGAAAGTAAAGAGATAAATGAATCTGAATCAACACTGAMCCAAGGTACCATGAGTAGGACTGCTTTTCCATCAAATARGAATTTTTTTTTCTACTTCTCAGTTTCCCAAGGGATTGGTTGCATGAGGTTTTCAGATGCACCTTCTGTGCATATTTGTTTTTTGTTTTTCTTGTTTGAATTTCTTTGCTTTCCAATTTTTTCTTCGCTGGTGTGTTTTGATTTCTCCCTTATGCTTACTAGTTTTTGCTGTTGAAATACACATACCTGAATTTTTGAACTGTTCAGACAAGGAAAATAGAAAATTCCTTCGCTGAAATAACTTCTGAGAAATTTGTACAAACATCAATGGTATATTGCTGAAGTTTATATCTGTATTGGAAAAGTCTATTGTTTGAAATAAGTTAACTAATTTCGATCTCTGAGTAAAGCTTGCCATGATCATCTATTATCTTTTTACGCTGTCCCTATTCCATAAAGGAATGACTCAGAAGATGTCTCCCTGTCTTAGAAAGTTGCTTTTGTAAATAAAACATCTCTGGATCTTAATAAAGGACAATGCTAAAAAATTCTAATGAGGTCTGAAAAAATATGTTAAAATATCATGATTTTCAGCGTCACCCCGTTCAGATACATATCTATGAAAAAGAAAAAAAAGTGAATTATTAATAAGAGCTGTGGGAAGTGCTTGTAAACCCGCCGGGACACTGAACAGGTCTGCTGGTAGTGGGTAAATGCATGCATGGCGCCAAGACAACTTTGCCGGGGTACTGAACAGGCCTGCTGGCAACAAAGAAATGTTGGGTATATGAAAATTTGCAAAAAAGAAACCTCTTTAATGTCCTTTATTTTGATCCAAAACTTCTTGACAGGATACAGATGTCAGAGTGGGTTAAATGGCAACCCTGTCGAGGCTATGGACGCCTGCTGGCAGCAGTGGCCATTCCAACAATATTGGATATTTTATCTTTAATATCGTGACTTGCTAGTCTTAAGTTTGTTAGCAGTTTTCATCTTTTGAAACACTGCTAGAAAAGATGGTTAATAATGATGTTTATATGATTTTCTGGTTGTTGTTTTTGAGTTAAAATTTTCTTTGTTGTCCTAATATGAATTTGTTCCTTTTGCAGAGATAACTGCTTCTACCAGTGTGTCACCATTGTTGGTAGCCAACTCACTTTTTCCTATCGTCTATTAAGCTGCCTACACTAATGTCTTGCAAACATCAACTTTTCGTCACAATTTTCAATAAACGACATTTTCATTTTTGCGACATTTGCACATTTGTCTTCGTTAAGTTTTCACGACTGTAAGTGTGAAAACTTCTCCTTTCGAAGTCGTATTTCGATCATTATTTAAACTGTCAATATCTCTTTTGTCATCATGCCTTTTGTGCTCACCTTTTATTTATCATTATACAACTGGCAAGATCCTCTAATCAGTTCTCATACTTCGATTGATTGTATAACTTGGTTTTATTGAGTTTGTAAGGCATTTAGCATTTGGATTTACACTTTATATGACTTGCCTGATCATTGATTCTGTGAAAGTGCATAGGGGTTATGATTAAATGTTTTATATGTCCTTTGATATGATCCTTATGTTAATMTTTTCATAACTTTTGGCTTGTCGACTATATGAATATTGTTTGGCACCTTGGTTAAACTTTTGATTATATACATTGGCGCATAGTTGATTTTGGGTTTTGATTTATATATTGGATGTTTAAATACTATGGCACACCACTTGCGTGCATTGGCATACACATTTGATTTCATTAGTTCACATGACTCGATGGTTGAATTACTATTATGGAATGAACACCTATGTAAATCGACGACTGTACTTTGACCATAATTGTTTTGCATGTTGGTGAATAACTCCACCACCTTCGCATGCTTGCATTTATGCCTATCCCTTTTGCTTGTTCGTTTTTGTTAGCTCGGGTAGCTCTGCTCCTGTGTGTGTTGGTGAATCCAAACCCTTCCCTTACCATGTGTTCGTCTCCATGGCACTAGTCATTCGAGTCGAGCCCAATAACAATCAAGCCCTGTTAATTTTTGACAATGCCCGCCAAGATTTGGAAGACAATGGATGGCTTACCTTCGTGAAACGATTTGAGGGTTTTAACCTTTGTGTAGCGTGACAGTTTTCCATAACCTTTGATGGCTGTCGAGCCAAGGTGGGCGATATACAGTTAGAGATCAATGAACATTTTATCAGTCTTGCCACAGGGTTACCTGCTTCAGGACAACATTGGTTTAAGAATTGCAAGATCGAGGAAGTGCCATGGACATTGTTGTTTCAATCACTCAAAGTCACCTCTTGTGATAGAGGTATGCCCATATCTATGCTCAAACCACGATGGCATGACTTATTAATGATATTCAAGTAGTTCGTGACCTGTGAAGGTCGATACGGACTTGTGTTCCTTTATCACCTGCGTTTGCTGATGGTTTTTATAGGGTATCCTGTAAGCATGCCTTTCTACTTTCATCATTCCCTGTATAAGATGTCGAAAAAGTTTAAGAGGCAGAAGGCTGACATGAGCCTGTTCCACCATGGGCTTATTAAGCTCATCGTCGTTTATCATTTGAGTTTGCATGGTGATAGTTGGAGGGCTTTCATCGCCCGTAATGGTTTTGAAGACACCGACCCTGTACAGGTTGATAAACCTGTGGTAATTGAAACCAAGGCCGAACTGCGTGTACCCTTAAACCTCCTACTGCCTAAACCCTCGGCTGACCCTCCTATTGACTTACCTGACACTATAACTAAGAGTGCAGAAGCAATCAAAAAGCCTATGAGCAAAAAGCCCAAGGAAAACCTTACTGCTAATGCTAAAGGGAAAAGGAATGCCCGACTCATTTCAAGAATGGCCAGAAACAAACCAAAACCCTCTGCCGAGTCCGACCCTATAGTTCTGAGTGAGGATTTCGATTCTGATGTTGAGCGTTTCTTGGCCAGCGAATACCCCTACTTGCAAGGTTTATGTTCCGAGCCCCCTTTTGATTTTGTATCAAACCTTCCCCCCTGCCTAAGGAACGACCCTGACTACCTAGGTATTGAATTTCCTCGTGAAACCCTCAGTCATTTTCCCAAACCCTCGCCTGCTCTGTCTAAACCCACACAGTCACCCTATGACCAATGCAATTCATGGTTAGAACGATATTATATTGATGTTCCGATACTCCAATCGAAGATTCAATCATTGGAAGATCAGATTGCAGTGCTAACCAGTCAAAAAGCCAAGCTCCAAACAACAGATAAAAAGCAAAAGACAACCGGCTCAATCTTGTTCAAAAACGTGGAATTAACCACGACTGTTGTAAATTCCAAGCTGGCATAATCAAGCAGTCTCGTCGCTACACAGGTATGGTTTTGTCATCGTTTTGTTTTGTAAATAATCTAGGTTGATATAATGATTTGAATTCAGTTTTTTTAAATAGTTATGTTTACATCTTGAATGACTCTGTTATAATGCGTGCATTCTATATATAGCTTTGCTTTGAATAAAAATAAATTTTGATTCGATATACGATCTCATCTTTCCCAGTATAGCAATCGATAGATCTTGATTGGATTTGAGTGGTCTGTGTTTAGATTTGATTGATTGGTTTGCCTCATTAAGCTGACAAAATGAATAGTTTGTCTTCGACTGGATTGGTTTGTATCCGATTTGAAAAGGAGATTTTTCATACCCAGTTTAGAACACAATCATGTTCGTATTTGATTTTGTTATGATCTATATGCTATGGTTGGTAAACGATTTGATTAAGTTTGGTTGTTACGATATGCTCTTTTCAAAATTGAGATATTGCTTTGTTCGATTCTAGTTTGGGAAACGAACTACCCTGTTTTATAAAAATATGTTGATTTAAGTCTGTGCAGGTGTGCCCGAATCTTGGAATGGATTTGATTCGTGACAACTATGCTAAACCTCAGCTAATTGATTCATTTGATTGGAACGATTTTGTTTTGATCAAAGTTGATCAACCCTGTTTTCCCAAATTGGCCATAACAAATTATGAATTCTATTGCCAATCAATCAAGCCTGTTATGATCTTATTTTAAATTGATTTTCGCGCCAAGTTTAAATTGATCTATTTGCGGCATGAACCGTTTGATGTATCAACTCAGTCATAACGATTGGAATAATCTTGTCAAAGTCATGTTCCCTGTTGATAAGGCAGCGTAATAGTTGCTTCCCATTTGTTTTGATTATAATCGTTTCAGTTGATATCAAAACGATTTCACAACTATTGATTTCGATTGGTTATGAAACAAATTGATTGACTATGTTATTTTTACCAAATTCGGTTTCGATTCGTTTGAATGTAATCGATCTTTCTTACCCCTGTTTGCAAAAATGAATGATCAGATATCTCGTACGCATTTTGTTACACTTTGTTACGTTTTCGTGTGCTGTGTCAACACAACCATAATGAATTGTAAACGATCTTGTTCGATTCGATCAATCTCCTATTGGTAAAATGATGTAACAAACACATAAGATTGGTTTTTATTGATTGCATTGGATATCAAATGGTTTCTCGACTGTCTGATCATGATTCTTTTAGACCCGATTCTGCGGTGATTAACGAAAAGAGTTGAATGATTTTATGATTATGTTTTGATTTCAAATGGTTTATCAAGCTCCAATTGAATAAATCATTTTCGAATGGTTATTGGATGATAATTGAATTAAATATCCTTAAAAGATTTTTAATTAATTTCAATTCTGATTTTGTATCTTTATTTAGACTAGCTACAGAATCAGAGGATTCTATAGCTAGGTCTGTAGATTTAGATTTTCATTATTTTCTTTAATAAATATCCTTCTAATTTGTTCATTTTTGGTCCTTTTCAGGTGAATTTGAATTGCATGGGATTTGATGGAAAGTTTAGAGGATATTTGGATGTTTTAATTTTATTTTAGTTTCCTAGTTTAGACAACTTTGGGATATCTCCCAGATTTCATGTAAACAATTTTATAACTTCCACAGGGAGGTTTTACCCTGTGGAAAACCTTTAAATAATTATTATTTTTTGTAATAAGGATCATCCTCATTCGTGGGAGAACAAGGATATGGAATTTTAATACAAACTGAGACAGAAGTTGATGTTTTGATACAACTTTAGCTTTTCATAATATCAATCTTTTGTTTCATGTTTAGTTTATGAATTTGCATTTGATTAATGACTACTTTAACTATCTTAGTCTTTTGCAAATGATATGAATTAATTAATATGATCCATGTCTGATTTCTTCCATTATTTAAAAAACATAGCAATTACTTGATTCAGTGTATGAATGACATATTTCTCTTCTTCATCAATTGGATTATTCTGTATAAGTCTTTGCATAACAAGTTTACCTAATTGTAGAGATTTATAAATCATATAATTGTTATGATTTTTATGTCTTGTTTGTCCTGTAAACAAACTCAAAGAGCATTGCAGCTATCGTTTACAAGAAGCTTCTGGATTATTCAGTGCAGGTTTCCTCCGTCCGATCTGCTAAAAAGTCATCCTACACAGGACAAATCTTGAGCATTTCCAGGTCAATTTGTTATTTATTTGTTTAGTATATTTATTAGTAATTTAGTTTAGTTATTTTTCTGTTTCTTTTCTTGTTCATAAAATTATAAAAATCAAAAAATACCTTCTTCTGTCTTAGGGCAGGATATTAATGAGTTTCTCAGGTTTTATTTAAATCTGTAAATTGTAGATATTGTATATTTTGTGAATAAGTTATATTTTTGTCAGTAGTTAGATAGTTAATTAGTTAGAGTTAGTATAGTTAGTAGATTGTATATAATAGAATAGTTAGATTAGTTTAGTTTGTTTAATAGTTAGTTTTAGATTAGATTAGTTAGTTAGTTTGTTTTATTTGTTTTAATTAGATTAGTTAGATTAGTTAGTTTAGATTAGTTGTGTTTTTTTTGTTTTCTTAGGATCTTAGATCGGCTAACGGAGCCGCTAAACCCGTCAGGGTGGTTCATCCCAAACGGCTTGGGTTATTAGACAACCCCGGACCAGTTCCACTCTCTCAGTTGACGGACGGTCAATTTCGCCCGTCAACACCTTGACATGCCATGCCTTGCATTGACATGCCTTTACCTGACATGCCATGCCTTACCTTTCCTTGACATGCCATGCCTTTCCTTGACATGCCATGCCTAGCTTTTCCATGCCTTGCCTTGACAAGCAATGCCTTGTCTTGACATGTCTTGTCTTGTCTTTCCTTGGCATGCCATGCCTTGCCTTACCTTGACATGCCATGCCTTGCCTTTCCTTGACATGCCTTAATTCCTTTCCTTGAAATAAATTTCCTTGACATGCCTTTCCTTGAATTGACATGCCATTTCCTTGACATGATCATAAAAAAATGATATGTCTAGCCTTGCCTTGACATGCCATGCCTTGCATTGACATTCCTTTCCTTGACATTCCATGCCTTGTCTTTCCTTGATATGCCATGCCTTGGCTTGAAATGCCATGCCTATCCTTGTCATACCTTTCCTTGACAAGCCATTCCTTGCCTTAACATGTCTTTCCTTTCCTTGTCATGCTTTTCCATGCGTTGTCATCCCTTACGATGACTTGCCTTAAAATGCCTTGCCTTGCCATGCATTCCCTTGCCTTGCCTTGTCATTCCTCTCCTTGACATGCCATGAATTTCCTTGACATTCCTTTCCATGCCTTACCTTTCCATGCCTTTCCTTGACATGCCTTGCCTTGCCTTGCCTTTCCATGCCTTTCCCTGACATGCCTTTCATTGAATTAACACATGAATTTCCTTGATAGACCTTGCTTTGCATTGACATGTCTTTCCTTGACATTCCATGCCTTTCATTGACATGAATTTCCTTGACATGCCATGCCTTCCATTGACTTACCTTGCCTTGACATGCCATGCATTGCCTTTCCTTGACATGACATGCCTAGCCTGACCATGCCTTGCGTTGACAAGCCATGCATTTCCTTGACATGTCTTGCCTTTTCTTTCCATGCTTCACTGACATGTCTTTCCTTGCATTGACAGACCTTGCCTTGCCTTAAATTGAGATTCCTTTCCTTGCCATTCCTTTCCATGCCTTTCCTTGACATGTCTTTCCTTTCCTTGACATGTCATTCTATGCCTTTTCTTGACATGCCATGCCTAGCATGGCCATTCCTTGCCTTGACAATCCATGCCTCGTCTTGCCATGCCTTGCCATGCCTTGCCTTGGAAATCCATGCCTTGCCTTGACAAGCCATGCCTTGCGTTGACAAAGCCATGCCTTGCCTTGACATGTATTACCTTGCCTTGACATGCCATTCTTTGCCATGTGTTTTCATTCCTTACCATGACTTTCCTTGCAATGCCTTACCTATCCATGCATTCCCTTTCCTTGACATGCCATGCCTTGTCTTGACATTCCTTGTCTTACCTTTCCTTGCCTTGACTTTCCCTGACATTCCTTACCTTGTCTTGACATGCCTTGTCTTAATAGACCTTGCCTTGCATTGGCATGCGTTTCCTTGAAATTCCATGCCTTGCATTGACATTCCTTTCCTTGACATTCCATGCCTTGCATTGACATGCCTTTCCTTGACATGCCATGCCTTTCCTTTTCTTGACATTCCATGCCTATCCTTGCCATGCCTTGCCTTGAAAAACCATGCCTTGCCTTGACATGTCTTTCCTTACCTTCACATGCCATCCCTTGCCTTGCCTTGACATGCAATTCCTTGCCTTTCCATGCCATGCCTTTCCTTGACATGCCTTTGCTTTCTTTGACATGCCAAAAATGCTCAATTGGAAGTATTGGGTGACATAAATTCATCAATTGAGACTTGCACCAGGGCCAAATGCTTCAGTTTGCAATCCAAAAAATATTATTGTTCAATATGGACGCATTGAGACTGTAATAACATATAAAAACATTTATGAAGAGCTAGATGTTGATGAAAAATGCTTGTATTGTTCCATAATGGTTGCATGGAATCTTCTTGGGATATGTTTTGGCCCTTGACCAAGTTTTGGAGATCCTTGGTCATGTTTGACCTCTTTTGGGACTTCGACAAGCTGGTCAAAGGCGAAGCGGAAGTCGAATCAGAGATCGTGGGATCTCAACCCATTTTTAGGACAATCTTGGGATTAGGGTTTATGTAATGGGTATGGGATGTCGGCCCATGGGTTTATCCATGTTTGGGCCCATTTTGTAATGTATAAATATATATCTACGCGATGTAGGAAGAGGCCAATGCGCTAAGTACGAATACTTGTGGATGCTTTGTGCATACTATGTGTTAAGAACTTGCAGAGCTAAGTGACAGTGATTGTAAGATGGCTTTGTACTAAAACCTAGCTCGGGGAAGGAGGATCTGGTGAGGTGCGCATAGATCTCTTGTCCTATGCAGAGTGGGTTTTGAGGCTTTGTGCATGTAAGGATATTGACAAAAGATAATAAAGAAGATGAAGAGTTGGTGGACGTAGCCCCACACTGGGGTGAACCACATATATCCTATGTTATGGTTTCTTTGTGCATTATGGTTGTTGTATTGTTCATATGATTTAAGTAATGGATGTTTATATGAATCTAGTATGATGGATTAGTTCTTAAATGATGTGAATAAATGCTAGATCTGATCTTTTTCCATGTGCTAAGCGCTTAGATGTGTTAGATCTGGTAGAATACTACGTTGTTATGTAATTAGGGTTTGGATATGCGATGTGAATAAGGGTTAATTACTAATGAATGTTAACTGCTAAGTGCTTTGTTAAGTGGTATAATCACAGAGCTATGTCCCATCTAAGTTGCAGACATTTGATTCCTACAACCACCCCTACCTCTACCTCGGGTGAGACTTCATCTACTTCACAAGTGTTGCTGAAAGGGATGGTAGTTAGGGTTTTGTTGGTGCGTTGTTGAATCGTTGAACCTTGGGTCTACCCCTGTGCCAACAAATGGTTTTGTTTCCGGGGCCTGAAACTGTGATTGCTGGGAACTGAAGAAAAGAAAGCTTTGTGCATAGATTTGTGCTTTAGTGTGTAGTATTGAATTGCGAAGCTCTGTGATAAGAAGATAAGTCCGATCTGAAGAAAAGAGGTAAGATATTGAAGCTTTGTTCTCTGAGAAAGGTAAGATAAGTGATTTTTTTTTTCGAAAGAATGAATCCAGGTATGTTAAATTTTGTCCTTGTCTGAAAACTAGGGCACAATTAGAAGAAAGAATATTTGATATGAATAGATTTGATAGAAGCAATGAAAGATATGTTATTCCTATGCATAGAAAGAATATTTGGACTAACAAATGGATGCAGGATCCTAGAAATAATTTTTTTGCAGGTTAGTTACAATGATCACAGTGCGCAGTACATGAAAGGTTGGGGATAATTTAAGAGAAAGAGATTATTAACCCTTTGTTACAGTTGCAGAAGATCGGGACATATTGCTAAGGAATGTCTTGGTAGAAGACCTAGTTTCCTTTGTTGTAAAACTATGGACCATGAAGTTTTGGATTGTCTTAGAATGATTGCTAAAGTTTAAAAGATGAATATGAAACAAGAGAACTATGACATAGGCCAAGAAACTAAGGATATGATAGAAACCCAGAAAGAATCAGAGACTGTATTACTACAGATGAAAGAAATCTTGAATGACCACAAAAATATCAACTTATCAGAGGTCTTAAAAGAGAAAGAGTACATAGAAACAAGAATAGGAGACTTTGACATAGACTGTGTCCTGGATGAGGAAACATAGGTGAATATCATGACAAAAAGAACTTGGGAAATTTTGGGAAAGCCTGCTATGGTTCCTTCATTAGGAGGAATGTGATTATTTAGAGGAAAGTTGATAACCCTATGTGGAAAACTTACCCAGATATCTATGAGTGCTCATGGCACTTCGACAGAAGAAGAATTTGAGATCATTAAGTTTATTGAGAACAACACCCCATTTTCTATCTTGCTAGGAAAAACCTAGATTGAGAAAGATCAGATATGAAGGAAACAAGAAGAGGAGGATCTAGAAAAAGAAAAGAAAGAACTAAAAGATTTCATGGCTAGGAGAATAGCACACTTATTGGAAGAACAAGAGAACTAGTCGAAGCTATTAAAGACCAAAGATATGGATGTCGAAGTTGAAAGGACACAGAAAGACTGGAGACACCTGTCGGTACAAGAGAGTAGAAAACCTACCCCAGAAAAAGAAGAAGTATTACCCTTGAACCCTATGAAAGACCCTCCATAGTATGAAGTTATCATGCCAAGAGGAGATAAGAACGATAATGGAAAGAGGAAACCAGTGATTCATATCACAGGAAAGAAGGCCATAAAGCTCAATAAGAAGAGGGAAAAGTTAGAAAAATTGCAATAAGTTCCATTGAATGCTTCGCAGAAGAAAGGTTTCCATAACTCAAACTTCATCGGAATATCAGTAAAAAATAGATTGTAACTTCGCCATGACGAAGCAATATGACCATTGGAGGAAATATGATAGTTCAATCGACACTCCCAAACGGTTAGGAAAGTAGTTATGGCCCGAAATTTCGCCATTAGACTACTGAGACCGTGCCATAACAGATGGAATTGCATTGAATAAGACTTTGTGACCTGTTCAAAGAAATTGTTACGAAAATATCTATTTATCCCATTGAGTGTTGCACCGAGAACACTTTTTCCAATTGTGACTATCCGATCCCACAAAGAACTAGTTGATTTTGCACAGTGATCATTGAGACCTCGCCATCCATTCTGTTACATTGAGTATTGTTCATTGACCTAAGATATCAGATCTCGAGTGTGCATGTCAGACGCAATTAGCGCAACATAAAAAGTCATCGAAGAGATTCGAATAGACCTCATGGACAATAAGGTGATGTTTGCAAGCATCCAAGCCTCATCGACGCGAGGACTGCAAGCCTCCCTGTTGACTACTCGTGGATCTGGACCATCCCAAGCGACGATCGAGAAAATAGAAAAGCATTGTGATGAATTGGCGAATGAGAATCTAATTCCCTCCATCCTACTCGACTACATACCACCCCTGGCAAGTGTGGTGAGTCGTGATAGTGTCCCAAGGGAATTTGACTACACAGTCATCACTGTGTACCTCCTGAAGGGAATACAAGCAGTCAGACTGAAGTTGGAAGGTATTCCAACCTTGAAGATCACTGACTATAACCTAGGAGATCGCAGGAGATATGGCATGCTCGCACCTCACAAATATTTTACCAAGACCAAGGGGAAGAAATCGAAGATCATCCCTTAGCCATGGACTATGGACATCGCGAGGTCCACTATCTTCAATGCGATGAAGATACCACATTTTGGAAGGCAACAAGAGGTTAACATGTGGGTTAAGCTCCTGCTTTCATGCTTCCATGGAGGGTATCTATGGTTATATAGATGCATCACTGTTGATCTGGCACTGATCCATAGGATCACCAGATTGAGCATGCAGGGACCAGACCCACAATACTTTTATCTAGAGAAGGCTGGAGGCCACGCCCTAGCATAAAATATCAAAGACACCTATGAAGATGTAGAGAAAGGGACGCAAGGATAAAAGGTAGCCTCCATTCAGAATGGCACAGTGCACCTTACTTTCCAGTTGATTGCTGGTAAGCTAGTCCAAAAGAACAAACCCACGCAGGTTGCAAGGTTTTTTGTTGACCTCGTAGGAAAATGTGTGGAAGGTTTACAGATGAACTGGGCCAGTTACCTAGTCAATCAGTTAGAAATGAATTATCGCGAAGCTCAAGATCAAGGCTATGAGTTCCATTTTAGCTCGTTGCTGATCCTCATCACATTCACTTCTTGGGAGATTCCAGAAGGTGCGACCTTCTTTGACATTGAGACTTTCGAGCCACTAGCTGCAAAGTTCACGATGCTCTGGTATTCATGCGATATGGGGAAAAACTGGCAGTCCAATGTATCATTCCATACCTACTACCTACAACTAAAGAGGGATATTGATTCTTTCCCTCATATGACGCCTAATACCCTGGACATGTTTAGGCCCCTTATGAAGTTCCACATAGATAGGCATTTTATTTATATTACTTCATGTGCAGACGGAAGTAAAGAAGAGCTTTAGTCCTACTACAAGCTCATAGAGGAGGACCTGGAAGAAATCACAAAGGAATGGCCTGCAGAGTTCCTTATACCAGTCGACCAAACAACACTGTTCGATCCCAACCTCATTGGAATTCTGGTGGTTACTCGCGAAGAGTATGATGCACCCAACAGTAGCAGGAAGAAAAAGAAGGAAGATGTACAGGAAATACACATCACATCGGAAGAGACTACATCATATTCACCTAGTGAAGGAGGAGATGAAGAAGTGGACAAAGAAGAGAAAGAAGGGGAATAAGACAAGCTGAAGCAAGGCGAAGTAACACCAGCTAGGAACCCCCTTGAATAGGTAGAGACATCCAAGAAAATAAAGGTCTCCCTAATGAAACCTACATCACCAAAGAAGTCCAAAGAAAGTAAGACAAAGCTATAGACTATACTCATGGTTGATGACTTCGACTTCATTATCGCAGTTGTATCAGATGCCTCGAAAGATATTTTGCAGAGAACTAAAGACAAAAAAGAAACCATGTATGGAAGGATTGAAGCAGAGCTTAGAGGAGTACAACAAGCCCTTCACTCCAGCTGTGCAGTGTCTGTTGCACGCTTTCCACCAGAAGAACCAGAGTTGGGAGATGAGCCTTCCAACTCCATAGAATAGCTAATGTGACCAAAGCTCACCTTCATCGCATGGAGGAAGAAAAAGAACAAGCCACAATGGCCCTGAAGCAAGAATAAGAGGAAATCATAGAGAAAATCCAAGTTGCACAACAAGAGAAGGATGACCTCCAAATAAATTTTGAAGAGGATAGAGCACATATCCAACAAGAGAAAGAATAGTTGCTCATGGAGAAGGTTGGAGTTAAAGTAGCAGTTCGAAGAGCACTTCACTCTGTGATGGGCTTATAGGAAATGGAGGAAGACATGGTGGAGAGTCAAGTGGTGAATCTTACGGAAGCTGTTCAACAATGTCAATAGAGAATAGCAGAGGTGGAGATACAAATAGTGCCAAGCACTCTGTAGGAAGTGCGAGACCAGAGAGAAGCAACTTCTCGGAGCACAGTTGAAAGAATCAAAGCATTAGCTGTGGAATTCAAACAGCTAAGCAGTCACAGTGAGCAGACTTATGAATGCCTTACCAAGGACCCTGAATTGAAAACACTTGAGTCGTAGCTCTAGGAAGTAAAGCAACAAGAAAAAATAGTACAAGCGTAGTTAAATCCCTTGTCATCGGTCGAGTGAATGAAAATATCCCTAAAACAATGCACAACTCAACAACATGTCCTTGACATACAAAGCAAAGTCATGGAAGTGACTCAGAAGCTCTAGCCAGTAAAGGATGTAGCTTGCCTACTTTTTGAGGATATTAAAGGCTGAGGAGAAGAGCTAGAACAAGTAGTCACTTCAGTAGAAAAACACTTAGAGGGACTTGTGAACGAGGCAGTTATTCAAGAGTTTTCTAAGTAGGAGGCCTTGGCGCAACAATAGGTTGAAGCATCTTGAGACAAGCTCGAGGATTTTGAGGTAGAGTTACCTAGACCAGAGTGACTCGGGACGAGTCACAGGTGAGTGTTGGGGGATTTTTGTCCCTTGACCAAGTTTTTGAGATCCTTGGTCATGTTTCATCTCTTTTGGGACTTTGACAGACTAGTCGAAGGTAGAGCGCAAGTCGAAGTAGAGATCGCTGGATCTCGACCCCTTTTTAGGACAACTTTGGGATTATGGTTTATGTAACGGGTATGGGATGTTGGCCCATGAGTTTACCCATGTTTGGGCCCATTTTGTAATGTATAAATAGATATATAGGCAATTTGGGAAGAGGCCAATGAGCTAAGTGCGAATAGTTGTGGATGCTTTGTGCATACTATGTGTTAAGAACTTGTAGAGCTAAGTGCAAGTGATTGTAAGAAGTTTTTGTGCTAAAACGTAGCTCGGGGAAGGAGGATCTAGCGAGGTGCACGTAGATCTCCTGTCCTATGCAGAGTGGGTTCTGAGGATTTTTGCATGTAAGGAGATTGACAGAAGATAATAAAGAAGATGAAGAGTTGGTGGACGTAGCTCCACACTGGGGTGAACCACGTATATCCTATGTTATGGTTGCTTTGTGCATTATGGTTGCTGTATTGTTCATATGATTTAAGTAATGAATGTTTATATGAATCTAGTATGATATCTTAGTGCTTAAATGATGTGAATAAATGATAGATATGATCTTTTTCCATGTGCTAAGTGTTTAGATGTGTTAGATATGGTAGAATAATCCGTTGTTACATAATTAGGGTTTGGATCTGCGATGTGAATAAGGGTTAGTTACTGATGAATGCTAACTTCTAAGTGCTTTTTTAAGTAGTATAATCACATATCTGTGTCCTAGCTAGGTTGCAGACATTTGATTCCTACAACCACCCCTGCCTCTACCTTAGGTGAGACTTCATCTGTAACTTCGCAGGTGTTGCCGAAAGGGCCGGTAGTTAGGTTTTTGTTGGTGCACTGTTGAAGCAATGAACCCTGGGTTTTCCCCTGTGCCAACAATATGGAACCCCAACACTGTACAATGGACCAATTTGCTTGATACTCTGTATGTTGTCAATTCTAGGGACACTTTACTTGATGTTGGTCACTTCATAAAAGTTTGAGCAATAGGAAAGAGCCTAAGAAAATCCTACACATTGTTATTGCACACTTTCCTACAATATAAAACCAAAATATAAGATAGAAAATTAACGTTCCCAAAAGAGAAAAGTTGGAAATGCAATGCAAATACATGAGGGTTGAAGATATAAAAATTTTTAAGCTTAAAATGACATGGAAATTTTAGATTTTTTCATGAGGGATGAAAATACTACTAAATTGGAAACCACTATTATGGATGAACGCACTACTAATAGGTATTACTAGTTTGGGGGAGATTCTGGCTCCAATAACAATTTCTATTGTAGGGGTACTTGTGCCAATAATTGGAATTTCAATAAAATCATATCCATCATCGACTAAAATACCCAAAGGGGAATTTGCACTACCAATAGGCATGCCTATATCGGTGTTGTTTTATCCATTAATTGGAAAACCAATGTTGGTAGGGTTTCCTCCAACAACGATCGATGAACTGACAATATTTCCCATGGGAAAGATAGGAACTTTATTATTATGTACAAATGACATAGGAGTGTTCATTGGAAGGAATGAGTTAACCAATAGAAGAAGATGATATTTTGAATTAGTGATCAGAGGGTTGAAAATTGTTAGAGTGGTATATACATCCTTAATGATTTTTGGATAAAAATATCGTTGAGGGAGGGGAGGAGAAACCTCTTCGCCTCTCAGGGGGAACCCTTATTGTTGATTAAGGTTGTTTGTCATTGATGTCAACCCTTGAATAAAGCCTCGTAGCACAAATGTTTGGGTAATGGACCCAATATTGTTTGATGTAAATATGACTTATTATTGTTTTTTCATGGTTGATAAGAAGTAAATATGGATGAACTCCAAAGTGGTCCCCTTATGGTGAAAGCCCTCATGAGAAGACGCTTTGTGGAGTAAGAGAACCCATGCTTAATTGTGGAATAATGAGATGAAGGAAAGTGAATTTGTCAAGGAAAATATCCTATATGGATAGTGCTTGTCATGTCATTTCTGGTGGTATGTGGAATGTCACATAATTCATCATGGTTAGAGAGTTATGGCCATGAGAAGTTGGAGACCCTAGGTTTGGGTAATGGACCCAATTTTGTTTGATGGATAACAATATGAGTTATGATATATTTTCAGATATTACTATTCTATATGGATAGTACATGTCATGCCATTTCTGTTGGTATGTAGAACGTCACATAAATCCTCACGGTTTGAGAGTTATGGCCTTATGAAGTTGGAGGACCCTCATATGTCATCTAGAAGCCCCAAAAGCTCAAAGTAATCAAAGTGGTTTAAGAGATTTTAAAAGGTAAATAATAAAGTGAAGTGATGAGTGTATTATAATTTAAATTGAATACAAAATAAATAATTTCAATAATAAATTTAATGGAGAAATTAGAAGTGGACCCAACCCTAAAATAAGGAAAGTGGGCCAAGTGACCTAGAAGATGTTTTTAAGAAAGTTACTTGGAGAGTATAAATAAGAGGCAAGCCTCTCTCATTTGAATCACACTTGAGAATATTGAATTTATATAGGTGTCCAAGGTAAAAAATTTATATCTAAGCCGAAATTCTGAGGAAAGTGACGAAAAGAAAGCCGAAATGCAAGGAAGGATAAATTTTTTTGATGGTGCTTTCTAAGGTATGTTATTTACAGGTCATCTCACCATTTTCACTATAACTTTTTTTCTATAATGATTCTTATCCTAAAATTTCTATGCAAGTGATAAAAAATATCCAAGTATCTGTGGTTAAAAATTTAGCTTGTGGGTCATTGTATTTTTGGAGTTACACTCCATGGAATATAGGGTTTGTGGATAGTCCTGAAACTAGTCAAAATCAGGTGTTTCGGGTAAAAACATCATAACTTATTCATAAAAGATCCAAATTCAGTGAGATAAAATGTGTTGGTTAGGGTACAGTCTGTAGTATGTTGTGTAATATTTTCATATCATTTCACTAAATATTTTGTGCAGGGCACACTCTACAAGGTCTCTCTCTAGAATAAGCCAGAATTCAACAAGGTATGCCATTTTTTCTATAAATCCTTTTCTGAGAGGTTCCAAGTAGTGAAACTTGGAGGAATTCCATAAAAATCACTGAATAACATTGTGTATCAGTTTCAGTTCTTTATACATTACAGGTTGAAAGTTATGATTACTTCAAGTTAGGGTTGTTGACTAATCCAAAACTAGGCATGTGAGACTAAAGAAAAGTTAGATGAAAATGCTAGTCTCTTGTTTTTAAAGTTAAGGAAGGTTTGCAAGAATGTGATCATATAAACCAGGTCTATTACAGAGCTACAAATCATATTTGGATTATGAAACTGATGAGGGATTTTGGTTGTGGTACATGTTGAGTACATGGTTGAGACAAATAGTTGATGAGTTGGCACACATACATGAGGTGTATAGTTGATGATGTTGGTACATATTGATGAGTCATAGTTGATGAGTAGTTGACACATGATTGGTACATAATTTATACATGGTTGTATGCACTTGTTTATGGTACAGGTTGATTACAGGTTGGTGCATGGTTGATGCACTTGTTTATGTTACAGGTTGGTGCATGGTTGATGCATTTGTTTATGGTACAGGTTGATTACAGGTTGGTGAATGGTTGATGCACTTGTTTATGGTACAGGTTAATTACAGGTTGAGGTACAGGTTGATGCATGGTTCAGATTTATTGGTACAGGTTTACAACGGTATATCTCACAGTGATAGTTTGACAGTGGTTCCATCATTTTACTTCTACTTCAGGGTGGCAGGACGGGGCAAGGATAGGTGGTTGTAGCCAACTTCTGGTTGTAGACAGAGAACATAGGGGGTTGTAGCCTCCTTTTGGTTGTAGCCAAAGAATTGGGGAGTTGGAGCTTCCCTCAGGTTGTAGCCTGAGAAACTAAGGGGTTGGAGCCTCCTTCCAGTTGCAGCTGGAAAGAAAAGGAAGTTGGTGCTCCCAATGAATGTAATTCTTCAGGAAATATAAGAAAAATGATTTCGTGGTTTTCTCCCGATTTGGGTTTCCACGTAAAACACTGGTGTACTGTGTATGTGTATGATTGTTCATTTGTTCATTGCTTATTTACTCTGCAATTATTCGATGATAATGATTCATTGATATAACACTTGGATTATATGGTTAAAGGGATTAAATTGCTCTATTATTGATTCACCCCCTCTCCCAGTAATCCAACAATTGGTATCTGAGCAAGGTTCCTTCAGGAAACAATTTAACCACTAGAAGGAGATCATGGATTATTCTGAGAATGGAGTACCAATGTTTAATGGTCAGAATGGTTTTAAGTATGAGATGTGGAGCAGAAGGACATAAGTATTTTTACAGGCACAAGGACATTATATTTGGCTATTAGTTGTTACTGGATATGATAGATCAAAAAGGGAAAAGACTACAACCAAGAAGGAATTGAAGAAGAATAACAAAGTAGAAATGGATTTCATCTGGGAAGGATTACCTAAAGCGGTAAGAGAAAAGGTTGGTAAATGTTCATCAGCCAAATAACTTTGGGATAAGTTACATGACATATATTCTTCACCCATCGCAAATTCAGAAAATGCCAAAGAAGATGCAAATATAGAACAAGAAGAAAGATTCTTATCATGTCAGTTAGATTCAGAAGAGGAAGAGTATGATGAAGTAGAAGTTGATTACAAAGAAAAATTGATCAGTTCAATTAAATATCTAAGGAAATAAAGAGAATAAAACAACTCATCCAAGAAAGAATTGATGAAGCAAAAGAAAAGTGTTCAAGGTTCTGAAAAGGATCAGCGGGTCATCAAGAATTTAAGAGCTCAACTAGAAGAGGCCAATAGAATTGAAGAAACTCTAGAATATCAAAAGAAATGTTTAGAAGCCAACATAGCAACACAAAAGGAAGACACAAAAAAGAGAGAAAAGATATTGATGGATCATCTCAAGGAAAGAACCAATGATTTAAACCAACTTGAGGAAGAGTTTGGTCAAGAAGAGAGAAGAATGGAAGAAGAAATAATTGCATTGAAAATCCAATTTGAAGAAGCAAAGAGAACAGAAGAAGTCATGAAGTCTCAGATAATGAAGAAAGAAGAAGAGGTTGAGAATCTTGAAGAAGAAGAGGTTGAGAATCTTGAAGAAGAAGTTGTCACACTAAGAGTCAAAATCGACAAGCTCAACAAGAAAGTTGAAGAGATAGAAACATCCACATTAGTTGTAGAGAATGAAGAGAAGCACTCTACGTTGCTAGAAAAGAAGAATGAAAAAAATAGAAAGAGTTATGCAGAAGTACTCAAAGGAAGGAATCATGGTCAACCATAATCTAAGAAAACTATTGAAGATACATCTTCAAGAATACCATCCATGTTCAAGCCACAAAAAGGCTTCAATCATGATCATGATCAGTCAAAGAAAAAATTCAGAAGGA
>ML782062.1:1824509-1836975 GCA_009831015.1 Picea engelmannii | reverse complement strand
AACCCAAAAAAGATGCAGATCAACAGGCTCGTGATCAGACTTAAATCCATATTTTGTGTGAAGGTGAGGATCCAAATTCCTCGGACGTTGCACAATGCAGTCCAGTAGGCCTCTTAGAAGAGAAGAATTTGAGCGTGGGATTCAGGGCATGACTCCTACAAGAGTGTCTGGAATGACGACGTCTAATGCACATCAACATCAGACGCCAACTAGACATGAGATCTTGGTATCAAGATATGTCTTTAGAACCCCTGTTCACGACCCCACAACAATGGGTTCCTCAACAGAAAACTCCTATAGGGGACTGTCGTTGTCAACCATAGTTAGGATTGTCAACAGATCAAACCAGGATCTTAGGCTGCTAGGCCATAAACTTCTACTTTCGGGCTAAGAGTACTAGATCAGAGATGAGTGTTGGACGTGTGGAGAGCCACATTACTAGTAGGACTGTCTGGTTGAGAGGACCATAATGGTCAGATCAACAAGACCCACTACAATTCAAGGTTAGGGCAATGCCCATTGGATTCTTGCAACAATGAATACTCGCCAAGAAAAGCACCGTTCCATTGTGCTCAGGGCATAGGTTACCATCGCCAACCAAACATTTAGTTTTTGCTAGATCTCGGTGCTACAGAGAGCTTTATTTCTTGCTCCATGCTAAAGGGATTTAGGTAAAGGCATTGAACTAGATGAGTTTAGATTCGTCGAAATGGCTTTGGGTGCCAACCAGATGGTTGATGAAAGGGGGTATGAACTATCACTTTAACCTGGGGATTAGGTAACAAATTCTGACCTACGTCACGATCTTAAGATATTATGATGGCATGATCAGTACAAACTAGTGGGACTCACATGATGTGATACTCAATAGTAAGATGAAGTGATTGAGTTGGACTGATGATGAGGGACAAAGATGTGTGATTGTAGGAAGGAACCAAGGAGTTTCCATATGTTTCATCTATTCCCTACAACTTCGGAAGAGCATGCATAAGGGATGTAAGATATATGCTATCCTTGCGTTGAACAGAAAAGACGTGGCAAAGACACTAAAACACCTTCCGGTAGTATGAGAACTTGAAGCCACGATTCCCAGAATAATTACCAAGTGTGCCCCCGAAGCCAAGATGGAATTTTCCATAGAAATAATATCTAGAACTAAACCAATAACAGGAACACCTTATCAGATGTCGACCCCTGAGTTACAAGATTTGAAAATGCAACTGAGGGAGTTGTTGGACCTAGGAATTTACGTCCAAGTGTGTCACCTTGGGGTGTGACTATTATACTTATACAGAAGAAGGATGGGTTGTGGAAGAATCTATGTTTACTACAATCTTTGAATGAGGCATCATTCAGGAACCCGTATGAGTTTGCAATCATATAAATTTTTGTTGATCAAATGAAAGCACGACATCGTATTCAATATTGATTGGAGATCATGTTATCACTAGTTACGAATTAAAGAGGACTATATTCCTAAGACCTCTTTCAAAACATGGTTCGGACACTACGGGTTTAATGTTGGGCCGTGGGGATGAACAAAGTCTCCAGGGGTAATCTTGAGCTTGATGAAAGGGGTGTTCCATGAATACTTGGACAAATTTATTCAAGTATTCATTTACAAACATTTGCGCTTGGTACTACTATGTTTACGAGAGAAGGAATTATACAGGAAACTGTCGAAATGATCTTTTTACCTATCAAGGACTCATTATCTAGGGCATGTTATCTCCGGTGAAGGTATCACTATGGATCCCGCGAAGATAGAGGCTATTAGGGAATGGCCTACGCTGATGAGCGTACCAAAAGTACGTAACTTCGTGAGTTTAGCTGGATATTATCAATAGTTCATCAACGGTTTTTTGAAAATAGAAATGTGATTACAAAATTTCAGAAGAAGAACAATAAGTTTGTGTGGACTGAGAAATGCATGGAAGCATTTCGAAGGCTCCATGATATGTTGACGACAACGACGATACTAAAATTCCATGACATGGATGAAGACTTCTTGGTGTGCATTGATGCATCCAAGGAAGGCTTAGGCAGAATATTAATGCAAGACAGTGAAGGGATTGCTTACACCTCAAGAAAGATAAGAAGGCATGAGGATAACTACACAACATAGGAATTGGAGTTAATAGTGATTGTGTATGCCCAGATAATGTGGAGACACTACCTGATGGGATGGAAATTCGAACTAGAAATGGACCACTATGGTTTACAACACATTTTTACGCAAAGTGACTTGAACGAGCGAGAAATGAATTGGTCAGAACTGCTTAGCAAGTACGATTTTAAGATTAACTACATAAAAGGAACAATGAGAAGAGTTGTGTATGCATTGTGTCAGAGACCACACATATTTTCGGAGATACCTCTTCAGATGAATATTCGTGAAAAGACTCTAACTATGCAGCACAACGACGACTTGTATAAAGTGGTTAAGAAATTCTATTGGAAAAAACACCATGTTGGTACCAACATTGAGGGATATACTGTGGACAATGATGGATCATGGAGATATAATAACCATATTTACTTACCTCCCAATGATGAATTGAGAAGTTTTGATATTATACAAAGATCATAGAGCAATGTGCATGGCTTATTGAGGAGTCATGAAGATGAGGACAAACCTTAAGCCCTTATTCTTCTGGAAGGGATAAAGGTGGACATTGTCAATCAAATATGTGGTGAGATGTCTAGAATATCGGTAGGTTAAGGTTGAACTTAGACATCCAACAGGATTTATACAACCACACACTATTCTGGAATCGAAATGGGAGGTCGTTTCATTGGAATTCATTGAGGAAATTACTACTGATGGAAAGAAGGCACGACTTGATTTTCGTGATAGTTGACACTCTGACAAAGAGTTCACATTTTGTCCTTGTGTGTATGATGCATTAGGCGCTAGGTATAGCTAGAGTTTATATCAGTGAGATATTGAGAGTACCAGATGTATCAAGGGAACCATATATGATAAGGGAATCGGTGTTTGCAAGATGATTTTGGATGACTTTCCCAAGAGGCCTTGGAAACACCACTAAACCTTAGTACAACATGTCCCTGAGATAGATAGGATGACCGAAGGAATGAACCAAATTTGGAAGGTTGTGTTGTGTATGTGTGTGTTGGATGAATAAAAACGTTGGGAATAGTTCTTGCCATTGATCGATTTTGCGTGCAACAACTATCAAGGTACCGTTTGGATGGAACCATTGAGTTTCTCTATGGGCAACTATATCAGATGCCTTTGAGTTGGGATAGACTCAAGGATGGGGTCCTGGTAGGACCAAAATCAATCCAAGAAATGGAAGAACAAGTATAAACGATACGAAAAAGGGTTGGAATAAGCACAAGATCAGTATAAGGGTTTTTTCGATGCGCATCACATGACCATAATTATGAAGGGCCTAATAGCTAACCATTAATCATTCCTTAAGGCATTGCGTGAAGTTTATCTTCTATATGTGTGCGACTTTAGGTTAGTGATCCTATGCATGTAATTTACTTGAGTTCTTGGAAGAAGTTGGGCGAGGGTGCACTCACTACAGAGCCAATCTGCTTTTTGGACCATCGCATTTGACAGCTACGACATTGAACTATAGATAAGGTCAAGGTCTAGTGGGACAATTATAGTCCACACTCGGCTACTTGGGAGGATGCATATGATATGAGTCAACAGTTTCCATTTTTGTTTGATAGCTAGACATTTAGATATTGTCAGATACGGTATTGGTGCACTTGTATACTATGAAACTTTGGGACGAAGTTTTAAAAAAGAGGGGGTGTGTGTAACATCCCTCTCTTGTTCTCACCTGATGTGACTTATTCATTGAGGACACTTGCGTGCAAGTGATCTGGTTCATTATATGATTTTTTTTTCTCTTATGTATTATGATGATGTTGTGGATATGATGATATGTTATTTGATTATATATATATCGACAAGTTCTCTTGACTAGTTTCTCCTGAGTGTGTAGGAATCTTGACATATTGAGGATGTCGATGGCATCGATGGACCTCCTTGGATTCCAGATTGAGTTAAGGAGTGGAATGTATATGATTTGAGTATTTCTGTTATTTGATATGTGACATATGATTGGTATATTATGATGTTGTTTATGGATTGCTGACATGTTTCATTGATGGATGCATGCTAACGATTTCTTTCTAATCAGAATCACATTTGGAGTAAAGGGGCCATGCATGAAAATCAGAGATATTGAGGGAGACGTGTGGCAACAACCCTGCCACATCCTACTAGCACTCTCGCCCTGACTCGAACTGTAGGTTAATTATTACCTAGTTTAAGATATCCACAATGTCGTGAGGGTGAGAAATAATGTATGGTCCATATTCATGAGAGTCTCTTAGTCTCCCACAAGGTCACCTAATGGAGTATTAACTCCAAGGGCTTGAATTCTACCAAAATCAGTCAAAAAACGAGTGGCACCCTTGGAGCACGTAGTGCGTCTTGAAGCGCATGTCGCATAAATGAAACATGAATAAAGGCGAGTGCCACCCTTGGAGAATGTAGTGCGTCTTGAAGGGCACATCATGGTTTTAACACTAGCGAGTCAATGAACCTAGGTACCTAGAAAACAATATATGATTTTGACTTGGTCAGCCTTAAAATAAATGTTGTATGAGTAAAGTTTAATAATTTTAAAATTTGCCTTAAAAACATTTTTTCTAAGCCTAATTAAAATAAATGTTGTGTGAGTCAAATTTTAAAAAATAAAGGAGAAATAATTTATCCAAAAAGATTAATTGCTAGCTATGTGCAAAACTTGATAATTTATAAATTAGAACAAAAAGGGAAAACTTAAATACAAAAAGAATGTGGAACATAGAAGGGATTGTAGTCTATAGAACTTTCCAAATTTGATCTCAACTAAGATTTAAGAAATGTGTTAGTCATTAAGGAAATGTGAAGGAATAAAGGGACATCGAGGGGGATTTTTAGGAACGCTTTTAGATGGGTGAGAGAAATTGGCAAATTAATTTTATTAATTAAATGAATTTCTGGTGCAACTAAGGGATCGGGTGACAAGTGTATGGGGGAGGATATTCCTAATAAAATTTTAATAAAAAGAATTAAATGTGCATTTTGACAACTAGACACTAAGAGAACATTATAAAAGAAATGACAGAGGAGGGGAATGGATCACGACTGACATGCATAAGGTTGTGCTGTCATATTTTTCTTGACTAATTTTTCTTGTGGGAGTTGGCATACCCAACTGGAATTGAGAGTGGTAGCTTGACCTTTTGAGGCAAGGTGGGAGCTAGATTTTCATTGGTTTGTGTGCATGGACCCTTTGCGGTTTGAGGGGATCAGGGGGAAGAATAATACCCCTAGCGTTGGATGGGAGGTACTGGCGAGGTCTCAACGATTAGAAAGTGAGAGTGGAGAGGATCGCCAGCAGCCGAATATCATCGACAAGTCTATCCATCGATTAAGGTACCCATGTTTAAAATTGCAGTGGTAATTTAGTTAAATTTTTTTATATGGATTTATATGTTGATGAAATGTGAAATGGAGTTTTGATGTGTTGAGAATTCTTGCTTGATGTTGTTAGTTTAGAATAACTTAGATGGATGGTCTCTATGGAATTAAATTTTCAACCGTTGTCTCCCTTCCACAATCCTTGCTTAAGAGTAAAGAATAAATTTTGATGAAAATACTAGTTTCCTCCCTAGCGACCCACAGGTTCTGAGTTTAACCATCCAATTTATTTAAACGCTGAAGCTCTGAAATTTTATTAATATAGCTCATGGATATAAATTTACGAAGTTGTAGTTTACAGTGTAGAAGCGTTCAAATTTTAAATTGTTTTTGAACATGCAGATACGATATAAATTTTAAAGAACTGTAATTACAGAGAAAAGCATTATTGCTTCAATTTCTTGAATGGATACTCTCTGAAATGCATATCAGGAATTTAATTAATAACAGTTAACAAATGGATTATATTCAGATATTTATATAATACAATTCAGTAATGGATTAGAAGTTTAATCACAAAAATACAGATCGACCTTTTCCCTTTAAAAAGAAGGTTTATTAACTAGATTACTGAAATTCTAATTTCCAAAACTTCCTCCCAAGAAGCTCCTCTACGATTTATCCTCATCGCCCGAGTTTGAAGCGAGAAGGAGTTTCCTGAATGGAAGCCTGGCATGTCTAAAACCTTCTACCCAACCTTGAATGAGTTCATGTCTTCCCTTCACGAATGCAATGTTATCCTCGCGTTCTTCCTTGAGGAGAACTTGAGCCCCATTGCTTACCATTTCCCAACAAAAGGTTTCACCTCTTTGTTTCCCAAGGAGTAACTCTGTGTGTTCGCTTTTTAATCTCCCCAACGAATTAGCTACTCTCAGCTACCCTCCTTCTCTACTTTTTCCTTTTATCTCAGCGTGTAGTAAGTGAAGCTCTGAGCTAGAAAGCCATAGTGGAGCTCCGTTCTGGTACCTTCACCCAACAAGAAAATTCTACCTTGCTTGGATTTTTTCCCAGCTCCCTGGTATTACCATTATGTGGGTGAAGGTCACTCCTCTCGCCTTCTTCCTCATAGTTTATCCTTAGGTTCCCTCACATTTCTATCCCCAGGATTTCCGTGTTGAAACTCTAACAGTCGTTCGCGCAACGCATGTTTCCCTCAACCAATTTCCTTTTATCTTATGTGGAAAAAAAACATCTTGGGTTCCTCTGCTAGGTGTTTCCAGTATTTCTTCCATTCAACGATCCGCCTGTCGCCTCGCTGAGAGGGCGTGAGCTTCTGGATGCTATGACATCGCTTGTCAGACGTTCTTTGACAAGATTTGCGCGAAGATAATATATTTAATATACATTTAAGTTTTGTTTCTATAAAATTTAGATGAAAGATAATTATAGATTTATTAAATCGTAAGAAATATTAAATAATCATATAAAATACAAAACTTAAATTTTATATCACATTAAATGTGGGAAAAAGTAAATAATTTTTTCTTATGAGCATTTATTTTGAATGAGATTGGAACTCTAAATTATATAAGAGATTATCATTTGAATGCAATTTAGATTTTAGAGGAGTTTGATATCTTAGTGTGCCTTGAAAAGTTGATAATTAATGAAGTAATGTAAAAAGGGGTTGATTCCCTTGCGCTTAAATTTTGTTGTTGATGATAGATCGTCGATTATGATATTGATGATTGGAATTGTTGATTATGTTTATGATGCAACAAGGATATTAAAAATCATAGTCTTTCCATCTGATTGCCTTCGTTAGTAATTGTTTTCTCGTGAGCCATTTAAACTGGATTGTTTACACTTGCACCCCTAGAATAGCGATGACAGGTGAATGATTAAGTGATTGTATTTTTCTTGCATCATGTAAATATAGATATTCTCTTGCACTAGGGTTTATGCCGGTGATAAAGAATTTGGATTGCTTGCGCTTTAGAATGAATGTTGATGTGTAAATGATTAAGTTTTTCACTTATTTGCGTCAGGGAATGGTGTTGTTGTGTAATGTTTTAGTAAATGGGATTATCGTGCCATGGATAATGTAGTTGTATAAACAATTAATAATTAGAAAATCTTGCGTCTTGAAAATTAACATTGATAGATGATCGGTTGTGATTTTGCTTAGTCACGCGTCTTGAATTTAAAATTGATATATGATGGGTTTTATTAATTGTATTCTCTTGCACCTTGCGTAATAAACTCGATAACTCTTGCATCTTGAATTGTTGTGGGGTAAATGATGGATTAATTGAGAATAACTCTCGCACACACATTGATTTTTATATGTTGAAGGATTATCGTTTTAAAAGTTGATTCACACGCGCAGAGATTATTTTATGTTGATGAATTTATGTTTTAGAACATGATTCATGTGCACATTAATTATTTTATGTTGATGGATGGCTGTGGCTGTAGTCTGTTCTTGCGTGCTGTAATGGCATTGACGTGTGAACACTAGCAATTAAATGCTTTGCGCCTTGAAAATAAGACATATTTAATTACTTTGCGTCTTATCTTGTGTCGTTATATGAATGATGAATGATCAAGTTGTCATCTCACCTGTGCCAGGATTTTTATGATGATGCATGACTGGTTAAGTAATAATATTTACGTGAGCACATTAATTTAGTGGTGTATGATTGCTTCGCCATTTTTCCTTGCACCTCAAAATTAATGATAATGGTGTTGAATTTATGTTATTTATTTACTCGCATAATGAAATTAATTGATGTTTAATCTCATGCCATTTCTTAAGTTGACATGAGAATGTTCATGAATTATTACTCTCGCAGGTGGCGACTATTTAATGTTGATGTATGATTGAAAACGATGATGGTTACCCATGTGCCATGTTTAATTGTGAATTAGAATTGATGAATTGATGGTACTTATGAGATGTGTTGAAGGTAAGATTTTTACTGTATTGTATCATTATTAATGGTAGAATGCAATGATGTTGGGTTGTTGTAATTATTATGTTAATACATTGATGTGTGTGTCATGATTCATGGTGACAATATGTCGGCCATGTGTCGTATTGGATTATTAATTCTTTAGTATTGTTTCGTTAATTTATGTGATTGATGTGTCGACGATGTTGACTATTTATTATGATGTTTTCATTTCCTAACGCGGCAAAAAAAAAAGTTTACCTATCATACGTCATTTTTGTTGTCGTAATGGCGGGGGGCATTACACAGACTTCTACAACCCTTACCTATTCCTGAATGGAAATGGGAAATTATAAGTATGGATTTTATAATTGGTTTACCAAAAAGAAACAAACAAAACGATTCAATAATGGTTGTTATAGAGAAATTGAGTAAAGTAGCTCACTTTATACTAGTTAAATCCACCTATAAGGCCATTAATATAGCATATATTTTTATGAAAGAAATATTTTGATTACATGGAATACCTAAACTTGTAATCTCATATAGAGACATAAAATTTATAGACAACTTTTGGAAGGCTTTATTCAAAGGTTTAGACACAGAGTTGAACTTTAGTACTACCTACCATCCTCAGATAGATGAGCAGATTGAAAGAACTAACAAAATATTAGAGGATATGATTAGAATGTATGTAATGGACAAACCTAACAAATGGGATGCATATTTATATTTGGTAGAATTTGTATATAATAATAATTATCAGGCCTCAATTAAACTTAGTCCTTTTGAAATTCTGTATGGAAGAAAATGTAACACTTATGTTTCCTGGATTAATCTTGTCGATAGACTAATGATAAGACATGAAATGTTAAAGGAAATGGAGCTAACCGTGAAACAGGTACAATAAAATTTGAAAATCGTTGAGGATAGAAAAAAGAGTTATGCAGATTCCAAAATAAATCCAAGAGAGTTCAATGTTGGGGATCATGTGTATATAAGAGTAAAGCCTAAAAGAAGCTTCTAAAGTCTTGGTAGGTATACTAAATTAGCTCCTAGATATTTTTGCCCATTCAAGGTACTTGCTCTTATCTAAAAATGAAGAAGACTTGTATTCTTGAAAATATTTGCAAGTAAAATTTATGTGTTAAAATATAAACGGATCAATTTGCAACACAACTTTTATGAAAATTACTCTTCAAAGATGCATATAAACATCAACAATAAACAATGAACAGAAAACACAACACATCAAATGATAAAGGAGTTCACGCCTCTCTTGGGCTACATCTCCTGGTCCAGCTTCCAATGGATCACTTTTATTATTTGCTCAAAGTGCTCAAAAATGTGCTTTACAATGCTAAAAATGCCAAATAGACTGCTCCAATGGATTCAGAACGTCCAAAAACCCCTATTTGGGGTTTTTCGGCACCTCGTTTGGCCAAAAATTGAAGAAGATAGGCTTCCTGGAAGTCCCCCTTCAAACTTGCTCTCTCTACATCTACAAATTGCACCCTTGTTGGCTCAACCTAGCCCCCACGCGCATTTAAGCGTAAAAACTCAGCACCAGACGCAACCGCACAAACAGTGCAAACTGTAGGACGGTTACGGGTGCACCTAGCCCCTAACCGTCAAAGGCGAGGTCATGTGGCCCATGTGACGACGCGCAAACACAAACATAGGCCCCCGTTTCCACAAGCCAATGGTTAAAGGACAAGTGGCAGGTCGTTTGTATAACCGTTGAACCGAATTCAAATCCAATCAAAATGCATACCCGCACACACACATATGGTAATACATATGGTCATATTGTTATAATGTATGCGATCGGGGGCTGGGGCTAAGCCCCAGCCCGGACCCCCGCGCCAATACATAACAAACTCAAACTTAAATAAATATGAAACCATATATATAACAAGGATTATGGTGTGGCACATTGGTAATGCAAACTTTTCAAAGGTTGTACTCGTGGGTGGAGGTCACGGGGTCGAACCCGGTGGACTCCAATAAAGTTTTATACAAGCAACTAGGAACATGGTGCCACGTGGCAGCCCATGATTGGGCCACGTGGCACCGTACAACCAACCAAATACTGCCACATGTCGCAATGTCATTCATCCACATCTGCCAACTGTCTGCCACTCAGCCCTGCCACGTGTCATACAGACTGCCATGTCAGCAGCCGTACGGATTGTATGGACTGTACAGTCAGCATCAATTTTTTTTGCATGTTTTCCATTTCGAACAGAACGCGATATCTCTCGCTCCCAACGCCCGTTTGAACCCAAATGAGTTGCGTTGGGTTCGTAACAATGAGGCCTACTCTCTTGTTCGATTTGAAGTGATTCCGAGCACTTTGAAATTTTGAGCAAAATTTGATTCCCTGGATCACACCTCTCCATTGGAAAGCTTTTGGACCTCCAAAAGACTATTTTCAGTCTATCTAAAGATGAGGGTATAGTTCCCTCACCTTTCCAACCTCAATCCACTTGGATTTGCTTGGATTTGTACCTTTAATACCAACTCGAAGATACTCCACATTTCCTCATTTTGAAGTTCACATTCTCCTGTCAAGGATGGTGTCTTCATGCAGTTCTGTAAGATATTCTGGGGAAAAATCATCTATAGAAGGAATCTGAATATTCTCTCCTTGATCATCAATCAAAGGAGGCTCATACAATTTCAAATTCTTAACATTAACAACTGCATACATTTGCATATAAGGAGGCAAATCTAAATGAAAGGCATTGTTACCAATCTTGAAAGGACCATATCGAATTGGTTTCAATTTTTTACCTTCTCCTTTAAGCCTCTCCTTACTAATGTAAAGCCAAACTTCATCTCCAACTTGGAAATAGTGATCAACACAGTGCTTGTCATGTCACGTCTTGTACTTGGCTTGACTCTTTTCCAACTGCTCTTGCACCATCTGATATCCTTCCCAAAGATAAAATCTAAAGGAGATTTGGGAAAATAGCCAAAACATGCTTCAAATGGCGACGTTTGAGTTGAAGAGTGCTTAGCTCGATTGTAAGCATGTTGAATGTAGTGTAAATGCTCATCCCAAATCTTAGGATGCTTACTGCAATAACCACGAAGAAGATGCACCACCATTCTATTTACCACTTCTGTCTGACCATCTGTTTTCGGATGAAAAGTTGTGCTCTTTTTCAGTTTGGTGTCTATGAGTGCCCATAAACTCGACCAAAAACTTCCAACAAATCGAGAATCCCAATCAGAAATAATGGATTTAGGCAATCCAAAATGCACCTGGAAACATTTTGAAAGAACATTTGTGTCGTTTTCTTAGCTGTAACCTGCTTCTTACAAGGCATCAAAATACACATTTTTCTAAATTGATCAACCACAACATAAATATAATCATGATTTCGTCTAGACATAGGTAGACCTCCTACAAAGTCCATAGAAATACTTTCCCAAGGACAAGAAGGAACCGAAAGTGGAGTATACAAACCCAACTTTCGATTGCTAGGTTTACTTGTGGCACATAACAAACATCCTCGAACATATCTCGAAACACTTTCATTCAGTTTAGGCCAATAGCAGTACCTTTGCAAATTAGCCACTGTCTTGCCTACACCAAAATGACCAACAATAAGAGAAGAATGGGCTTCTCTTATGATGTTGATTCTTTCCCCCTTTGGAATACATAGCTTGCCAAGATGATACAAAAGATTATCATGCACATGGTAATCCAATTCCTCAACATGGTTAGAATGAAACAAAGTTTCATATACTTGTTTAAAATCAGTATCTAAAGCATATTGCTCAACATAACTCTCATGCATGATAGGACTATGCTTAAGAATAACTGAAGCACTAATAATAGGCCTTGAAATCATATCAACAACTTTGTTATAAATGCCCTTCTTATACCTTATGACTAAGTGGATTTGTTGTAGAAAACCCATCCATCTGAAGTGCCTAGCTTGTTGTAGCTTTGTTTGTGATTGTAAGTATTGCAGTGGTTGATGATCGGTGTGAACAATGGTTTCTTTCCCCAACAAATAATGTTTCCATTTTTTCACACTTTGTA
>ML782062.1:1792513-1822537 GCA_009831015.1 Picea engelmannii | reverse complement strand
AATTTCTCAGCATTTACTTCTCCATTGTACATTGGCAATTCGAATTTAATATCAAGCTTTAACATAAGAATTTGTGAAGGAGTTTTACCATGTCCTTTTGGAGAATTCGGAAGAGGTCTTGAATTGGTAGAAGAAGAAGAAGATGGAGGTGAGGGTGGTGGAGAAGCACCATTCCCTCCATTTCCATTTCGAGTTTTATCACCACTATCTCCCTTGTGCTTTGAAGGGTTGGAGCCTTCACCTTGCAATCCTGTATTCCTTTCCATCAAGATTTCCATCATCTCTCTCATTTCCATGACAGCCTTTCTGAGATCTTCATCTTCTGCAGGAACATGTTCATGACTCTCTTCATGATCCATACTTGGTGAATGCCTCCTTGAAACTTGCGGTGATGATATAAGCTTCCTCCTTGAAGGATGAGAACTTGGCTCCACAATTTGACCTTCTCCTCTTGTGATTTTCAACCTTGTGAACATCATAAAACAAAACACTTGCAAATAATCAAGTCTTCAAAAACATATGCTCTGATACCAATTTGATCTAAAAATGAAGAAGACTTGTATTCTTGAAAATATTTGCAAGTAAAATTTATGTGTTAAAATGCAAACGGATCAATTTGCAGCACAACTTTTATGAAAATTACTCTTCAAAGATGCATATAAATAGCAGTAATAAACAATGAAAAAAAAACACATAACACAACAAATGATAAAGGAGTTCACCCCTCTCTTGGGCTACATCTCCTGGTCCAACTTCCAATGGATCATTTGTATTATTTGCTCAAAGTTCTCAAAAATGTGCTTTACAATGCTCAAAATTCTAAATAGACTGCTCCAATGGCTTCAGAATGTCCAAAAACCCCTGGTTGGGTTTTTTCGGCACCTCGTTTGGCCAAAAATTGAAGAAGATGGGCTTCCTGGAAGTCCCCCTTCAAACTTGCTGTCTCTGCATCTACAAATTGCACCCTTGTTGGCTCAACCTAGCCCCCATGCACATTTAAGCGTAAAAACTCAGCATCGGACGCAACCGCACAAATGGTGCGAACTGTGGGATGGTTACAGGCGCACCTAGCCCCTAACCGTCAAAGGCAAGGTCATGTGGCCCATGTGACCATGCGCAAACGCAAACATAGGCCCCCGTTTCCACAAGCCAATGGTTAAAGGACAAGTGGTGTGTCGTTTGTATAACCGTTGAACCGAATTCAAATCCAACCAAAACGTATACCCGCGCGCGAACATATGGTAATACATATGGTCATATTGTTATAATGTATGCGATCAGGGGTTGGGGCTAAGCCCCAGCCCGGACCCCTGCGCTAATACATAACAAAATCAAACTTAAATAAATATGAAACCATATATATAACAAGGATTATGTTGTGGCGCGTTGGTAATGCAAAATTTTCAAAGGTTGTACTCGTGGGTGGAGGTCACAGGGTCGAACCCGGTGGACTCCAATAAAGTTTTATACAAGAAACCAATAACATGGTGCCATGTCGCAGCCCATGACTGGGCCACATGGCACCGTACAACCAACCAAATACTGCCACGTGTCACAATGTCATTTGTCCACATCTACCAACTGTCTGCCACTCAGCCCTGCCACGTGTCGTATAGACTGCCACGTCAGCATCCCTTTTTTTTGCATGTTTTCTATTTCAAACAGAACGCGATATCTCTCACTCTTGATGTTCGTTTGAATCGATTCCGAGCAGTTTGAATTTTTGAGCAAAATTTGATCCCCTGGATCATGCTTGAATAAGGCCGATAACATCTCAACTTGCACTTCCAACTACGGTAAAAGTACATGATGTATTCCATGTTTCATTATTAAAAAGATATATACATGATCCTACTCACATTGTGGATTGGAATGTGATACAAGTGGAACCTGAGGGCAAGTTCCTAGTAGAGATGGATCCCATTCTAGACAAGAGGGAACTTATACTATGGAATCGAGCCATCAGACAAGTAAATGTGCAATGGAGGCACCCTAGTCCCGAAGATGCTACCTGGGAAATGGAGGATCATATGAGAGAAGCTTATCTATTTCTATTCCATAATGATCCATGTTAAGTTTAAATGGACACCGAGGATGATGCTAGGTTCTAAGAGGGGGTGGATTTGATGCCCTGAAGTTTTAAATTCCAAACAATTCGAATTATTATTATTTTGATATTCAAGTTATTTTCAAACATTGTATAATATTTTAAGATCACATTGAAAAACTCACGTAATTATTATTTTATTGTTAATAAAATAAAAAATAATATCATGTGTTGAGTAGACTGTTAAAAGAGGAAGTTACAAATCCTTAGAGGGTGACCAAGTGGTAGCATAGGAGCAAGTTGTGGGAGTCTAGTTGATTTTGACTCAAAAAAGGAAAGACAAGTCACATATTTCTAGGAGATCTGAAATGGACAAGTGTAGAAGCGATATTGATAGGTGTTCAATGAGAAAGAGGCTAAAACAAGTCTCTAAGGCATAGCCAATTTTTATAAACTAACAAAAGAAAAGAATGGGATGTCATTCCAAAAAGGAGATGTAATCTCTGAAATTTGCATGACACCAAGAAATCCCATAGAACTTGTCTCCTGAATTTTGCAAAGAAACAAAGAAGTTCTTAGCCTCTCTGGATCCAAAAACTTAGCTCGAGGGTGATAGAGTGGAAGAAGATTACTGCTCTAGTCTATGGTAGGGAGGAACAATCTATTCCACATGTGATTTCCGCAATTATTCTAAAAGTTACATGTTTTTTTGTTTTTTTAATCAACTGGTATAATTGTGATTGTTGTAACTGTATATTAGATGAGTAGAATAAGAATTCTTACTCTGTTGAAATTTCTGGTTGTATATACATTATTGGTATACTTAGATTCTATTGTTATCTGTTTATTAGTATTATCAGAATGCACATTATTTTAGGTTTAAAGAAATTAGATATCACAGTTAAAATGTACATAGAATTCTGAGATATTACAAACTAATATTAAATGACAAACGAGATATTCTCATGACTTTACCAAGAATACTTGAAAATGAAAATAAAATGATAACGAAATACACCTAAAGGAATAGAGGAATTAAATTGTTTTAGTTCAACAAATCCTTTACTTTCAAACTGATAATAATACAGGGTACAAGTCGACTTTGTTACAGTCTCATACATAGTAGATATGTTATATGAAATAAACAAAGTTAAAAAGGAATAAAATTATGCACAGTCTCTTTCACATTCATATCTAAAAAAATATATTTAACTAGATCTAATAGAATAAACTGAAGTGGAACTCGAAGCACCTCCTCATAGGTACGATATATTTTCCATGGGTACTATATATATATATAACCCTGCAACAAATAGAAACGGGTAGTCATTACCATGTAAGAAAGTGTAAAAATTAAGTATTAACCCAGGTAATAAAAAAAGCATAAAAAAATAATAATTACCATAGAAAAAAGAGAAACAAATGAGGTCCTATCCATGCCTTGAGATTATATTGTCAATGGTATGGCTCTGTAATCATGAAAGAGAAGTAAGATTAAAACAAGCATGCATATTTAAATAAAAAAAATAAGAAGAAGAATTATATATATAATTATAGGAAGAGAATTATCGTTTGTATCCTTGCGAGAACCTTTATTCATTCTCGTCATCAACTGAATCCTCGATGTGATATCCAGTCCAAGATTGATGGGTACCCTCGTAATTAAACAAGGCCTGTAATTAATATAGATATCCATAATTTAAAACAATGATATATATATATATATATATATATATATATATATATATATGATGATGATGATGATGATGATGATGGTGATGATGAAGGAAAATGAAAAATAACTAGAAATCGCACTCACAGGCACAATATAACTTGTGAACTAAAATTATTGCAACAAATCTATGCAGAGGTTATGAATCTATAAATAGTAATAGAGATTTAAAACTTTATCAATTTCAAACAATGAAAAACCATAGAACTCTACGAGATTAGAGAAGCCATAATTCCTTGTGAAATTAAAACACAGGTTTAATCCCAAACATGATATAATGTTACATTTTTCTAATAAATTCAAGTGGGTCTGATGGCCTTCCATTCAAATAAATTATAGAACAATTAATCCACACAAGGAAACTAAAAATAAGATATTACATGACAATATCTCACTCAATGATACAAATTGATAAGCTAAAAAACAGAAATGAAACGGGTTTGATAGTAACTCCGTTAGGAGAAAGTAAATGACTAAAACCCTAAGTATGAATTGGGTATGATAGTAAATTTATCAAGCCAAAATATCATAAACTGGAATAGGTTCAATAGTAGAACATTACACATAAATTTATGGAGTAAAAACTTAGAAACCAAATGGTTTGACAGTAAGTATATTATAAACTAGAAACTCAGAAGTAGAAATGGGATAGAAAGTAATAATGTAGGTGAAAAATAAGAGACAAATATGAAATATATTATCCATGTAGTCACTAAACAATCCGAGTAAAAATCATATGAAAAATGATAAGAAACGTACTTGTAACCTCACAACATCAATGGAGTTCAAAAGTAATGCATTCGACGTCTCCATAGTAAGTCACAACATAACAAAAAAACTAGTAAGGTTTGAGAAAAATCGACGGAAAACCAAATGGTTATCACAAGAGCCAGAAGAACTGCAAAGGAAACTCAATAAGACAAATGAACGAAAAAATAGGCCTTGGTTGTAATTATCCAGAAGGATTAACCCTAGGTAAGTAGGTAACACCTGTATACACATAAAAATGCCACAAAGATTGGGGAAGGGTTCGAGACAGTTATGTCACGAGACCTTCGACAATTGTTTCAAAAAAACACGTCAACAATGGTTGGCATCCCAAATTTAATCGAAAGGTTAACTAGTTTTTAGCACTGTAATATCCATAATAACCAAGGTTAAGTTGTAAACTCCAATAAATTTAATAACCAGTCGAATCAAACAACAAATGTTCCATGGGAAAAACAAGTAAGCAAGTTTATTATTGAGTATATGAAATTTGTGGCCAAGAATTAAACTATAATCACTATATATACATGTTCCATGAGATTTTAACAAGTAACAATTGTTGCAAAAAAAGTGTTATGGAATAAACCTTATCAAATGTTTAAATCATAACACTTAAGTATAAGTTGGATTATGATCATGAACCTGGGACTGTGTCCATGGTCATGATCATAATGAACAATGTTTTTAATAAACAATTGGATTTACATAACTAATATGATGTTGTGGTATGAATCACAAAGAGTATTTAAGCCAACAATCGAAACCATGTATCATAAATTAAGACCACGGGTCTAGAGTGTTATGACATTTACACTAAAGTTAAGTCATAACACATGCTCACCATGTGATAAACATTGGACGATGTAATGCATATATATATATATATATATATATATATATATATATATATACAATAAAATTAAAATATGGTAATGCCTACAATGTAGAGTAGGTCTCGAACCATTCTCATAAACAAACAAACCATAAAAGGAATATACAATAAACTATCTGAAGGTAGAATGAATCTCAACTTGTATATGAATCATAAGAAAACAATCTTGCATATATTGAGAAAACAAATACTATGACCTTAGATAAAGTTTATGTTCTAATACTCAAGCATGAAACCAATAAGGCCATTCAAGGGCATAATTAGTATAATGAACATGATTTTTGTTTTTATGTAAAACGATGATTGACAAGATGAATCCAAATCTTAATCATAAAGTAAGGAAGGTTGATCATACACATTCAGATTAGAAATATGTGTGATAAAACGTTTTTAATTTTTTATGTATATTAAGGGTATGTTACATCTTCATAGCTCAACTCAACACCATTTGCACATGGTATATTTAATTAGATAATTCATAAATATATATCAAGACATACACATAATTAATGTCATCATGTCATCACATGTATCCACATTCCTTTCCAACATAAGCATAATTCTAATATATTCATATAAAAAAAGTGATGCATTTCAATAGCATAAGTAATGCAGAATAGGACATTAGTCCACAAGGTTTCCACTTACTGAACCTGTGACATGTAGGTTCGTGTGATATTGAAAAATACCTCTAATTTCACTAAATATTGATAACTACCTCTCAAAAACCATTTTTTCAATCCCCTCCCAATACATATTTCAAATTGAAAAAAAATAAAAAAAATTAACAAAATTCAACTATTTATCCCCTATTTTTACGAGTTATCCCTTTTTATACCCCCAAATACCTATAAAACCCCCTTATTCTGTATCTTCTTTCCCCAATTTATATAACATATTGACTATATTTTTCACATTTAAATACCCCTTTTTATTATTTAATCCTTGGGTAAAGTATAAACAGTCACCTGAAGAAGCATTGCACACCACACCTTAAAATTTTGAACTAGGTGGCCATAGATGATGAAAATGGATGTCATAGATGATGGAAAAAGTATGGAGGTTGTAGTTGAAAATGATGTTGAACGAAAATGCAAGAAACACTCCAAAGTGTCTAGCTCTAAAGATTGCAAAACAAGGTTGGTCATAGAGCTAAACGCCCAACGACACTCTAAAATTATTTGCATGATTAGCCCAAATTCACTACTTAAGGTGAAGAAAAATAGGTACAAAAAATAAATTCCATCATGGAAAACATGAGTCCTGAAAAACATGACCATGATAGGTACCCATGAAAAAGTGGGGAATCAATTCTCTTAATATATCTAGCCCATGAAAGAAAACAAGAATGTAAAAAAGGCATCAAATATGGTGTGCAACCAACCATTGGAAACATAGAGAAACGATCTTCTCAACACATCAAACAATACAAAACATGGAAACTTTATTGAAAATTTATGGTAAAATAACTTTCTATAACCTCCAAAATACAATAAATTAGTGAACAATCGTGCCATGAATCTCCATAAAACACAAAGTCCACATGCATATGAGAATTTCTAAATTTGTTTGATTGAACAAACATAATAGCTAATGGATTTGAACCCAAGATCCTCTTTCGACCACAAAAAAATGTCCCAATATCCCCCTCCATATCCACTTGAAAACAATGGAACCATAAAATATTAAGCTCATGAGCATGGTGAATGTGTTGTCCTTTGCTTCTACGTTATGGTCTAGCCTTTAGAAAATGCCTCCAAGCATTTGTTTGTGCGATGGAGGCATGAGATCCATCATTTCCATGGCCCCACCTATAGCTCCAATTTCCAAGGTAGGGAATCAAATAGACATTATTATCAATTTATCCTTTCCAAGATCCAAAGTAAAAGAAATAGGTAAGACAATGGGGCTCTAGGTAGCTCCACCCATGGCCTCTCCTAGAAAGGAGGATAAAAACACAAGAAGAAATAACAGAGTGATGGTTATAACTAGATTCACCCCCCCACCTTCACACCCAAATCAAAGGCTATGATCGAAGTCCTTGATCCCATGCATAATGCCCCAAACACTCATAGAAACATTATTGGGGCATCCTGGATCGCCAACCTCACAATGCCCATATTTTATTCGGGAAAAAAATGGATTCATGACAATGGGATTTCAAAATTCCTGATCTCATATATGTAAATGGGTTACAATAGACACACCAAATGCTTAACAAAACACACTATAAAATACCAGGAGCCAAACTTGCGACTTTTAAATCAATTGAAATTTCTTTCCCACATCTATATCAGAAGCTTCATGTATCACAAAAGAAATTTTAAAATGTGTTATAGTATTAACTCATAGATGTGACATGATGTAATCATGGAGCTCATGACTTGAATTGTTGAATAAGTAACCAAATGAGATGACCTATATGAGTAAGTTAGCAATAAGTAATGCACTCCATGTCAAAGAAGTGGTCGAGTGCATGGCTCGAGAAGATAAGGAGATAATGATAAGTTGCTTATGGTAGTTGATAGGATGAATTGTTCGGTATGTGTTATATTATTTTCACAATTTTGGATCCCCCCATTAGGGGTTTTGGGGGTGGATCCCCCGAAATGTTTTCCTAGGTCCTTATTCGCCAAATTTTTGGGCGGTCCTTCACCTTTGGCAGGGTTGATTTTTCTACTTTGATGGTTTAGTGGCACATGGTATTTAAACCCTTGGTTTTATAATTCTCTTTAAGGAATTAAGGTTGTAATCTCATCTGATTCAATGGATTAGGGGGTTTTAGATGCTGTGGGTTTCTATAAATTGTATTGTAAATAATGAAGATGTATGATGAATAAAATTAGAGGTGTGGCTCTAAAATAGGTTGCTAGTTTTCTCAGTTGGGTTTCCAGTGTAAATCTCTATGTATATATGTGATTGCATTTTTTTTCTTTTTAATGTTAAAAATTTGTGTGTGGATTGCATTAATGTAAAAGGTTTAAAAATTACATTTGGTATCAAAGTAGTTATTGAATTTAGGCGGATTCCTTTTTGGTTAAGGTTTTGTCTTGGGTCTATGATAAACCTTGTTATAGTGGCAGATTTTTGGTATTGATTCTTTTGATGAAAAGAAAAAAATGAGCAATTAAAAAACAAAGATAGAAAAATTTAACGGGAAATGTTTTGAGTTGTGGAAGCTCAATATGGAATATATTTTGGTAGACAAAGATCTATGGGTTGATGTAGATCTAGGTATTTCACCCATGGGAATTACAATAGAAGAATAGATAAAGTTGTATTAGAAGGAAAAAAACACAATCTGGTTGTGTCTCTCATATTCAGTATTAGTGAATGTGTCAGGGGAAGCTACAACCAAGGAATTATGGAATAAGTTAAGGGATTTGTATCAGTCTAAGTCCCTAAAAAAGAAACGTTTCCTATGGAAGAAGTTGTACAACATGAGGATCAAAGATGGAGACTTAGTATTAAAGAATTTGAATGTATTCAATATTGTGGTAAGTTAGTTATTGTTTGTTGATATTAATATTTTTGATGAAGATATGCATTAGTTTATTGTTCTCTTTACCAGACTCATGGCATAGTCTGGTTGTGTCCATAGGAATTAATGAAATTAATTCAAGTTTCGATGATGTGGTATCATACATGTTTTCAGAGGAGATCAAGCAGAAAAACATGGAAAGCATGAGCACAAAGAACAAATGCCTTATTTATAAGTGGGCACTCCCAAGAAAGAAATAAAAATAAGTCCTCAAGTGAGAGACCTAAATATAGAGGAAGATCTAAATCTCTAGGAAAATTCATAAAGGTATGTTGGATATGTGGAAAATAAGGGAATTACAAGAAACAATGTAGATCAAAAAGTGTTGAGAGAAGTAAGGAATCTGATGATGCCCCTCTATAGAAGATAAAAACTTCGTAGATGAAGGAGGGGACGTGTACTTGGATTCTTCAATAACACATGCATATCATGAGGCATGGTTGGTCAACTCAGGTGCATAGTTTCATATGACTCCTCACAGGGTGTGGTTTTGCGAGTCTGAAATGTATGATGGGGGAGATGCTTTTCTAAGAGATGACTAGACATCCAAAATCGCAGGACAAGGAAAATTTAGGTTGAATCTCATGGATGATAGGATTACAACATTTCTTGGTGTTCTACACATCCTAGGATTGGCCCTGAATATTGTTTTTTATAAGCAGGATGGTTCAAGGAGAAATGGTGTTTCTAAGGGGAGTTCATATTGGAACTCTGTATAAGATGCTAGGAAACACTATTAGTGATGGGTAAAATAATTACATTGTGACGGGGAAAAAAGACTGTTGTAGCTTTAAAGACTGTGACATATCGAGGAGAAAGGGGCCTCGATTACTACATGCCAAAGGTATGGTTGAACGTATGTTTAATTTATCTCTAGATATTGGTTTATGTGAACATTTCTTGTATGGGAAGGAAAAATGATTAAGATTCTCCTCTAGTTCTATGAGGGTAGGGGGAATTTTACAATTGGGGCATAGTGATGTGTTTGGACCTATGAAGATTCCATCACTAGGTAAATCTACATACTATGTCTCATTTATAAATAACTTCATGTGGAATACATGGACTTTTTTACTTAGGAATAGATCTGAAGTATTTGAAATATTTAAAGAGTTTAAGGCTTGTTCAGAAAATGTCGGAAGAACCATAGTGCTTTTGAAACGTCGACAAGCTCTCAAAAGCACTGTGGTTCTTCCGACATTTTCTGAACAAATCTCTCACCACAGAAACCTAAATGATCAGTTTAAGGCTATTGTGGAAAATTAGATAGAGAAAAAAATTAAGGCTCTAAGGATGGATAATGGTGGAGAATTCTAAAGGAATGAATTCAAGAAATTATGTAAAAAATGTAGTATATCAAGGTAGAAGACTACTCCATACACACCTTAGTATAATGGAGTTGTATAAAGGATGAACAAGATATTAATGGAAAGAGAAAAGAAGCATGTTGAATGGTGTTGGGTTGGGACATGAATTTTGGGAAAATGTTGTGGACACTGCATGTTACCTGGTAATCGATCACCCTCATCAACATTGGATGAAATGACTCCACATGAGGTATGGACTGGTAAGAAATCGTCTCACACACATCTCAAGGTTTTTGAATAGGTGGCATTGACATTTTCTATAACATCCCACTCTTTCAAGCACACGTTATTGACTTATTCTTTGATGACAATTGAGTGCAAGTGATCCAATTTTAGTATATGGTTGTATGTTCTCTTATGGATTCTTATGATGATTTTGATGGATTATGATGTTATATCATTATATATATGATATTGACGAGCCTCCCCTGAGTGTGAAGGACACTTGACAGATTGAGGATGCCACTGGTATCAATGGACCTCCTTGGACTCCGTATAGAGTTAGGGAGTGGAATGTATTGGTTTAGTTATTTTTATTTATGAATATGTGACATATGATCGGGTATATTATGGATCATTGACAGTGTTTCATTGATGGATGCAGGATGACGATTACTTTCTAATCAGACTCACATAAGGAGTAAAGGGGCCATGCACAACAACCAAATATTGAGGGAGAGGTGTGGCAACAACCCTGTCACAGCCTACTATCACTCTCACCGTGGCTCAAATTGTAGTTTAACGATTACCTAGTTCGAGATATCCACAATGTCGTGAGGGAATACTAAGATAGTTTCTCACGAAGATTCTAAGGGGCACACAATAAGGCAGGGTTCTTATTCCTTAGAGGCCCTTAGTCTCTCACAAGGTTGGTTGAATGGAGTATTGAATCCAAGGGTTGGAAAACTACCAAAAACAGTTAAAGGTGAGTGGCATGCTTGGAGCACACAGTGCATCTTGAAGGGCATGTCACGTAAATTAAAATTGAATCAAATCTGAATGGCACCCTTGGAGGATAGAGTGCGTCTTGAAGGGAACGTCGCAGTATAAAAAAAAATGAGTTAATGAATCTAGGTGGCCTAGAAAACTTGAGCGAATGTTAAACCTTAAAACCTTGAGAACCTATCAAATTAATTAATTAACTAAAGAATGAACTTTTTTAAGAATAATCCCTAAGGGTCTAGGTGTTTGAAAATAAATATTTAACTAAGCCTAAGTCTAAGTGAGTCAGAAGACTAAAAACTAAAAATTTTGAATTAAATGATGAGGGGATGAAATAAATCAAATTAAGAATAAATGAACATAAAAATAAATCCTAAGGAATGATTATTACACTTGTGCAAGTAAATACTAAATTAGAATTTTAGTTGAGAAATGAATAAATCATAAATGTGTAAGCATAGAAATGTATCTAGCCTAGTCTAACAAAGTAACTTTCTTAAATTAAACACAACTAAGTTTTAGAAATGTGTCACTCATTAAAAGGGAAATAGAGGGAATCAAAGGACAACTAGGAATAATTTTAGGAGCGCTTTTAGAATGGGTTAGAGAAGTTGACATTTAATTTCAATAAATTGTGGATTTATTAGTGCAACTAAGGAAACAAGTGACAAGTATATGGGGGAAATAATTCCTAATTCAATTTTTAAAAAATGAATTTAATGTGCAAATGGAAAGTGGTCACCAAGAAAAATTCTATAAAAGAAATGGCTGAGAGGAGGAAGGGGGGGTCACTGGTATGAGTAAGGTTATGCTGCAAAAATTATGACTGATTTTACTTGTGAGAGTTGGCATACCCAACTCGAGAAAGAGAGTGGTAGCTCTACCTTGCGAGGGAGTTGGGAGCTAGAGTATTCTGGTTGTGGTTGTAGATGGCTCATTTGCGGATCGGGGGCCTAAGGGGGAAGAAGAGTACCCCTAGCGTTGGATGGGAGGTACCGGTGAGGTCTCAACAATTATAAAGCAAGAGCAAGGGTGAAAGCCAATTGGCAAAGAACATCATCAATCCCATCTTTGTTGGTTACAATAACCTTAATTGAGTTTTGCAGTGTATTAAATTTTTATGGTGTATATAGTATTTCAATTGTTGTATGTTTAATGAATTCTGACATTGGTTCAACGATTTCTTGATGAATTTCACTGAATAACGAATTTATGGAAATAATTGATCTTTTATTCCCAACTTAGTCTTGGAACTTTGTGTTATCCCTTTACCTTTTAAATCCGTTCTCCTTATATTTTTCTTGTTCGCCGCTACTTGGAAATTTTAGATTGGGGTTATTGTAACCCGTTAAAACGCTTCTTGGATATTTATTTAGTGGTGAATCCCTTAGTCACTGCCTAATATGAAATCTATTCTTATTCCAACTATTTGTTGTTATTCGAATTTTATTATGGGGTTGATATAAACATTTAAGATGATACCCTTAATAATCATTCTCAGAGGTGAATCGTTCCCAGAACTTAGGGTCCTTTATTTGGGAGGCGTAAACTTTTCGATACACTCGATGGAGAAACTGTGAGAACCTTCTCTCACACAGTTTTCATGCTATCATGCGTTGCAAGACCCCTTGCATGCGGGGATCTCGCTTGGGGGCATTGCGTGGTTAAGAAACCCTTAAACATTATTCCGTCATAGCGCCAGATTAAGCTACGAATCTCGGTATTGTTGATCACCAGATTACTCGTTGTAAAACACATGATCTATCTACTTTTCTGCGAAGAGGAATTGTGTGATGTCTATTGGCGAGTATCCGACCTCTTCCCTTGATGCATTATGCATTCAGTTACTACCAGCCTTACACTCTCTTTCCTCCATTTTTTGTGCAAAAAAACCTCTAATCCGAGTGAATATATAATTGTATATAATTGTTGAAGATCAGGCGGATTTATCCCTTCCCTCCTAACATTCGTAATGATTAAGTTACTTTTGGGACAAAATCTTTGTTTAAGTAACATTCTATTGGAACTCTTATTATAGCTAACAAGAACAAAAACTGTTTAAATAGCCTTCTATTTTTTTGTTTAGAAACATTCTATTTTGAAACCCATGCATAGGTTGTTCTTCATTAAGAACAAAGTTTTAGTCAAGTTTAACATGATTGACCTTACACTTGGCGCCTTGAGAGTTCGAGTTTTTCCGGTGACTGATCTAATTACTAGGGATACACACTTTCATGTTGATTGAATACTCATCAACTTCTTCTTTGGCCCGTTCCATTAAACCTTCAATGAATAATTACACCGAAAGGTGTACACCTATTGACAATGGGCACATTTAATATGTTTTTAGTACTTAATCAGTTTTGTATGGACAAGATTAAATATTGTTGGAATATTCTTAGTTGTCCCAATAAATCAATGGTTGTGATTTCAACCACTAACTTCCTCACTATTATAAAGACATTCATTTACATGTTTATTTTTTTACTTTTACTTAATCATATTTAAAATTTACTATGATGGCGCCCAAAGGGGTTGGATCCAATGGTGGAAAGCGAGGAGTTTTTCACCATTGGGCAAGGTTCAATTCCCGTGAGGGCTTTACCTAGAGCCATGGGGACACCTTGAGGTAGTGGTCGAACGTGTGGTTGCACCCAGAGATACTATATTAAATGGCATCGTGACCCGTGCACACATAAGTGGATCAAAGCCCACCCCCATGTCCTTCAAATTTTAAAGGCCCCCGGGGGGCAGCTCAATTGGTAAGTGCCGTGAAAATGAAGTTCCATGAGGTTTCGACTTCAACTCCCCCCGACTTACAATGTGTGCCGCGTAAGGGGCATTGTGGGCACACCTGGAGGTTATAGTGGTAGCAGTTGGATAACACGACCACGTGTAACGCGAGCACGTGCCCAACTAGTTGTTGATTCTGCCAGACATAAAAAAAATAAAAAAATTACTATGATGGCTAGCTGATTGCCACCTCTGAGTGATTAATGTTTCATTTTCTAAAGAGCCCAAGTTTACCAGCCACGATTTTTACTCCAACTATTATTTATTGGGCGATATTTTCCTGCATGGAGCTCTTACCGGGTCGTATTACCGCGTTGGAGCTCTTACCACGTCATATTATCGTGTTGGTTATTTAATGCATAGGGTTCTGAAGTTATTTAATGCCCAGGGCATGGTTATTTCGGTGTTCACCAACCACGGGTGACTTGTGGCTGTGCTAGGATATTTATTGATCTCTAGGCGTTTTCAGTAGTTGAATCCTTAACTTCCTTTAAGTAGTTGGGATCTAACTCCTTACTTATTTTTTCGTAATTTATGATAGTGGTATGAGACTCGATCTAAGGGAAAACTCTAATTCTTAGTCCCAAAAACACTTTGACAATTTTTAATCTCATCTTAGACCTGCGTAAATTCTTGCATAAAATCCAACTTGATCTTGTTTTTCCTTAAAGTTAACGAGATATATGTTACTTTTATTCTTGTATAAACATAAATCATGAGTAAATATGATGGGAATATTATACCTCGAGAGGGGGGTAGGGTATGTATACCTCCGTAGACTTTATCAGTCAAATCGTTGGGCGAAGGGGGGTCCCTTGTCCCACAAACAAGGGGGTTTCATACACCAATTTGGCGTGGCTTGGCCGTGACCTTAAAAATAAATTATTATTATTATTATTATAATTTATTAGCATCAGTTAAAGTGAAAAAAAGGTAGCAATATTGAGATATATTTTAATTTATTCTTGCACATGTTTAAATTATGTGTAAATATGATGAAGAAATCATTATTTAATAATAATAGTTAAAGTAAATAAGATACATAAATACTAAGATATAAATTGTCTTTATTCTTGCAAGGGTTTAAATCATGAATAAATATGATGAGGAATTCATAATTTAATAACCATAGTTAAAGTTAAGAAGAGACATCAATATTGGAATATATTTCATTTTATTCTTGTATACACTTAAATTATGTGTAATTATGATGAAGAAGTATAAATTAAATAATAATAGTTAAATGGAAGAATTAGTATTGATAATAGATCATTTAAGTTATAGGGTTTATAATTATATGAGTATGCAATGTTTAAGTAAGTACATATTCACCTTGTTTGTTTTATAAATATACTAGTTGATATTAAATATTCAACGTTTTATGTAAGTACATATTTACTTGAAGTAAGACTTTTAATGTCATTGGAATATACGAATTTCAATCTATTGTTTTAGACCTCAACCTATAGAAAATAAAGCACATAATTTACTCCCAACAATTATTGACCCAACTCGTTTTTCTTGAATCAATGAATGGAATAACACTAGTGATGAATGGTGGTATTAGATATTATACTTCTTGCATGCAATAAAATATAATGTAATGAACGATTGTTGTAGATATTAGACTTCTTGCGCGAAATGAAAATTTAATGTGATGAATAATTGAATTCATGTGATTAGATTTCCTCGCGCAATGAATAAAATTGATGATTTCTCATGTGCCTTGATCGATGTGATGGATGATTACATTTATGTGATTGAGATTTTTCACCATGAATATAACTGAGAATTTCTCTTGCGCCATGATCAATTGATGATTAGGATTGATTGATTGATCTAGTTGATGTTAGACTAGATTGTTAGTGGGATGTAGACACCTCCTTGTTCCTCAGAACAGTTGCCATCCTTGGGACCTTAAATGGTCAAAATCAATTGGATCCTAGGCTTGAGCATTGCTTATGTGTCCTAGAGGTCCTAACCTTGCAGGGTAGGTTGAGAGGGTAGTCATTTTAATATTAATGTTATCTGGTTGATCATTGTTTATAAATTGTTTCTATTTGATTGTGATGTGCCAAGTAGAGACACTATTTATGTTGTGTGTTGCTATCCTTTGTTGATGCGTTGAATGTGTTGTTATTGATTTCAATGATGAGTAGTTGCTAATTCTTTTACTTATGACATCGTTAATTTTTTGTTTCTATGATTTATATTGTTGGCATTATATTACTAATGCATTTTTATTTTTTACCTTTTATGCTTTTCTTTCCTAGATGTAACGGAGGGGCCGTTACATATGGTATCAGAGCGGGTTCAACCCTACAACTTAGGATCATTACAATTTCCACTCTATTAAACACTTGGTTAATAATTTATCACTAATTAAATTGAATTGTGTCTCTCCTGGTAATCATGGTTAGAGAACGTTGTAGAGGTAGATGACCTGGTGCTAGGGGAGGAGGAACAATGCCTCCAATAGCATCCACGCCAGAGGGGTCTCACCCCAAGGAGAAGAACAAGTCACTAGACATGAGAAGATTGTTGTGGGGGATGTGGTTGGGTTGATGAGGTCCTTTCATAGGATGTCAAAGACCTTGATTAAGCGTATGGATAGAGATGATGTCAGGGCGCCTGTACCCCCTGAAGGTCCACAATGTGTCCCAACTGGTACTAGTAGCATTCAGAGAGAACTCGAGAAGGTAAACTTTCCCTATCAAGTTCCACTGACAACGTAGCCATCGAGGCATGCTTGGAGAACATGGCGATTTGCTTCACACTTCACAACTACACCTCCAACATGAAAGTCTGCATGGCAGTATTTCAGCTGAAGGGAGCGCTCTTCTATGGTGGAAGATGCTCCTGCCACAAATGAACATGGTCGTCGAAGATGTGTCATGAAATTTTTTCTAGGAGCGGTTCCGGGAGAGGTATTTGTCCAAGGAATTCATTGAGCACCACCTCAACGAGTTCAATGCCTTGCAACATGTTGGTCGTATAGTGTCTGAGTATGAGGCCCATTACATGGAGCTGCTTAGGTATGCTCCAGATATGAACACTCAGAAGCTCAAGGTCAACAAGTTTGTTAAGGCTGAAAACAAACTTGTTGACCTTGAGCATACCTAAGTCTGTTGAACGAGCCTAAATTATTTATACTGTTGACGACGTTGTTGCTGGTGCTATGGTCCCCTGTAGGGAGTCCACTTTTGAGGCGTCGGTCGCCATGGTGTCGTCAACTTGGATCATCTCGGATTACCTCGAAACCGTGATGAATGTCTAGCTGGTGTCTGATGTTGCTCTGCACCAGATGTCATATGTCCCGTCGATCTCAAAGGAGTCCTTCCTTGACTCCCTTTGATCATCTCTTCCTCAGCTATGAAAGCCTTTTGGAATGCATCGTGCAATGCCTGAGGAATTAGGATCTAGGAGTTTGCAAATAAAGATTTAACTAAGCCTAAGTCTAAGTGAGTCAGAAGACTAAAAACTAAAAATTTTGAATTAAATGATGAGGGGATCAAATAAATCAAATTAAGAATAAATGAAAATAAAAATAAATCCTAAGGAATGACTATTACAAGTGTGCAAGTAAATACTAAATTAGAATTTTAGTTCAAAATGAATAAATCATAAATGTGTAAGCATAGAAATGTATCTAATCTAGTCTAACTAAAGAACTTTCTTAAATTAAATACAACTAAGTTTTAGAAAGACTTCACTCATTAAAAGGGAAATAGAGGGAATAAAGGGATAGTTAGAAGAAATTTTATGAGTGTTTTTAGGATGGGTGAGGGAAGTTGACATTTAATTTAATTAAATTGTGGATTTATTAGTGTGACTAAGGGAACAAGTGACTGTGGGAAATAATTCCTAATTAACTTATTAAAAAATGAATTTAATGTGCAAATGACAAGTGGTCACTAAGAAAAATTCTATAAAAGAAATGATTGAGAGGAGGAAGGGGGGCTGACTAGTATGAGTAAGGTCATGCTGCAAAAAATCTGATTGATTTTACTGGTGAGAATTGTGATAACCATCTCGAGAAAGAGAGTGGTAGCTCTACCTTGCGAAGGAGTTGGGACCTAGAGTATTCTGGTTGTGGTTGTGTGTGGCCCCTTTGCGGCTCGGGAGGTTAAGGGGAAAAACGATTACCCCGAGCTCTGCTGGTTACGGTAACCTTAATTGAGTTTTGTAGTGTATTAAGTTTTTATGGTGTATATAGTATTGCGATTGTTGTATGATTAATGGATTCTGACATTGATTCGACAATTTCTTGATGAATTTGAGTGAATAACGAATTTCTGGAAAGAATTGCTCTTTTATTCCCAACTTAATCTTGGAACTTCGTGTTGTCCCTTTACCTTGTAAATCTGTTCTCCTTATATTTTTCTTCTTCGCTGCTACTTGGAACTTTTATGTTGGGGTTGTTATAACCCCAACATACCCTTGATAATCATTCTCAGGCGAATTGTTCCCTGAACTTAGGGTCCTTTATTTGGGAGGCGTAGACTCTTCGATACACCCAATGGAGAAATCGTGAGGACCTTGGCTCACACAGTTTTCGCTGTCACTCGTTGCAAGACCCCTTGCATGCGGGGATCTCGCTTGGGGGAACTGCGTGGTTAAGAAACCCTTAAACTTTATTCCGTCTAAGCTACGAATCTGGGTATCGTTGTTCACCGGATTAATCGCTTGGGGGAACTGTCAGATTAAGCTTCGAATCTGTGTATCGTTGATCACCGGATTACTCACTGTCAAACATGTGATCTATCTATTGTTCTTGCAAGAGGCCTTATGTGATGTGTGTTAGCCGGTATCTGATCTCTTCCCTTGATGCACTATGCGTTTCCTCCATTTTTTGTGCAGAAAAACCTCTAACCCCGAGTGAATATATAATTATATATAATTGTTGAAGAACATGTGTCTTTCGCCCTTCCCTTCCCTCCTAACTTTTGTAATGATTGAGTTACTTTCGGACAAAATCTCTGTTTAAGTAACATTCTATTGGAACTCTTATTATAGTTAACAAGAACACGAACTGTTTAATTAGCCTTCTATTTTTTGTTTAACAGCATTCTATTTTGAAACCCATGCATAGGTTTTTCTTCATTAAGAACGGAGTTTTAGTCAAATTTAACATGATTGACCTTACCCTTGGCGCCTTGAGCATTCGGGTTTTGCCAATGACTGATCTAATTACCAGGGATACACACTTGGCTGCTTATTGAATACTCACCAGCTTCTTCTTTGGCCAGTTCCATTAAACCTTCGATCAGTAAGTATTGATGTCCATGTACTTTTAGTAGTTGAATCCTTAACTTTTTAGTTGGAATCTAACTCTTTATTTATTTTTGCATAATTTATGGTGAGGCTATGCTTATAATTTATGGTGAGGCTATGCTTGGCACTTCTATGATATGGACAATTCAAGCAGTCATAGTTCACTTAGAAGTAAAGACACAGTTTACCTAGAGGTGAAAACAGATCTTCACAAAGTGGGAAGGAAAATAATCAGTTGAGAAGATCTTCAAGACAGATTATCTATTTATGACATTGGTATGCGATTGGATCTAAGGGGAACTCTAATTCTTACTCCCCAAAACGCTTTGACAATTTTTAATCTCATCTTAGACCTGCGTAAATGCTTGCCTAAAATCAAACTTGATCTTGTTTTTCCTTAAAGTTAACCAGATATATGTTACTTTTATTCTTGTGAAAACATAAATCGTGAGTAAATATGACGGGGATATTATAATGTATTAACATGAGTTAAAGTGAATAAGAGGTAGCAATATTGAGATATATTTTAATTTATTCTTGCACAGGTTTAAATTATGTGTAAAATGACGAAGAAATACTGAGATATAAAGAAGAGACATGATTGAATAATAATAGTTAAAGTAAAGAAGAGACATTAATATTGAGATATAAATTATTTTTATTCTTGCAAGGGTTTAAATCATGAATAAATATGTTGAGGAATTCATAATTTAATAACCAGAGTTAAAGTGAAGAAGAGACATCAATATTGGAATATATTTCATTTTAATCTTGTATAAGCTTAAATTAATGAAAAAGTATAAATTAAATAATAAGAGTTAAATGGAAGAATTAGTATTGATAGTAGATCATGCAAGTTATAGGGTTTTTAATTATATGAGTATGCATTGAAGAAGAGACATCAATATTGTAATATATTGTGTTTTATTATTGTATAAGCTTAAATTATGTGTAATTATGATGAAGAAGTATAAATTAAATATAAGCTTAAATTATGATGAAGAAGTATAAATTAAATAATAAGAGTTAAATGGAAAAATTAGTATTGATAGTAGATCATGCAAGTTATAGGGTTTTTAATTATATGAGTATGCATTGAAGAAGAGACATCAATATTGTAATATATTGTGTTTTATTTTTGTATAAGCTTAAATTATGTGTAATTATGATGAAGAAGTATAAATTAAATAATAACAGTTAAGTTAAATGAAAGACTTAATATTATAGTAGATCATGCAAGTTATAGGGTTTTTAATTATATGAGTATGTAATGTTTAAGTAAGTACATATTCACCTTGTTTTATAAATATACTAGTTGATACCAGATATTCAAATGTTTTATGTAAGTACATATTTACTTGAAGTAAGACTTCTAATGTCATTGGAATACATGAATGTCAATCTACTGTTTTATCCTTCAACCTATACAAAATAAAACACATAATTTACTCCCAATAATTAATAATTATTGACCCAACTCCTTTTTCTTGAAACAATGGATGGAATAACACTAGTGATTAATGATGGCATTAAATATTAGACTTCTTGTGTGTAATAAAATATAATGTAATGAACGATTGTTGTAGATATTAGATTTCTTGTGTGAAATGAAAATTTAATGTGATGAATGATTGAATTCATGTGATTAGATTTCCTCGTGCAATGAATGAAATTGATAATTTCTCTTGCACCTTAATCGATATGACGGATGATTTTGTTTATGTGATTGGGATTTTGCACCATGAATATAACTGATAATTTCTCTTGCACCATGATTAATTGATGATTATGATTGATTGATTGATCTAGTTGATGTTGGACTTGATTGTTAGTGGGATGTAGAAACCTCCTTGTTCCTGAGAACAATTGTCATCTCTGAGACCTTAAATGGTCAAAATCAATTGGATCTTGGGATTGAGCTTTGCTTATGTGTCCTAGAGGTCCTAACCTTGCATGGTAGGTTGGGAAGGTAGTCATTTTGATATTAATTATCTCGTTGATCATTGTTTATAAATTGTTTGAATTTGATTGTAACGTGGTAAGTGACGACACTATTTATGTTGTGTGTCGCTATCCTTTGTTGATGCGTTGAATGCGTCGTTATTGATTTCAGTGATGAGTAGTTGGTAATGCGTTTACTTATAATGTCATTGATTTTGCGTTACTATGATTTAGATTGTTTCCATTAAATTCCTAATGCAATTTTTTTTACCTTTTATGCTTCGCTTTCCTAGTCGTAACGGTGGGGGCGTTACATTTTCAATCCTTGAAACATGGAAGCTCTCACTTGAGATGTGTTTCTTGTTGTTTCGAAGGAGGAAATGTATCAATACATAGTACAAATATGGGTCATTAGACATGCATAAAAACAATATCTCTTTTATATAAGATTGTTGTAATCATTTTGTTTTTAAATTAATATATTAATTTCTAGTTACTGTGCGCTTTCGTGAATTACATGTTTTGATTTTACAAGAGCTTAGTTCATGCGATGTTTTCTGAGTAGCATTCCTAAGATAGAATTCCCCCTTGAGGAGTAGTGCATTGCTCATTTCCTTTCCTCTTGGCACTGTTTTCTTATTCAGTTGCAAGACTTTACATTTTTGTTCATTTATTTTATGAAAGTTCATTTATTTCTGTTTACACAAGATAACTAACACAACAAACATAAATTGAATAAATGATTATTATTTCTACAACAGGAACTATCATTTCCTTACATGATTGAAATATTGTGATTAACAAACTACTAGATTAATGATCCTAAGTGTTTAAGATTATCCTTTTATCTTTATTAATTTATTTTTCGTCATTAGAAAATACTTTGTTATTTTTACAGCTTTTTGCAACTGAACATAAAACTTTGTTTCTACAATTACAATTTTTCCTTATGCATAAATATATAAATCTAATAACTGCATATATTTTGCATTGCACTTCATTAATTTATGATCCCAATTTAAAATAGCAGAGTTCACCTTTTGAACTATCTAACACTTATCACATATTTTTTCTTAAGACTTTTTTCGATAAAAAAAATACCTAACCTTACACTTTATTGCAACTTAACTTATTGGATAAATAGTGACATTGGTCATAATGAGATATTTAAACTTAAATCATAAGCATATTGTAGCCCTCATATGTACATGGTCATCTTTACAAAACTAAGTACATGATTAATAATACGAATAGGTAACATCGCATGATTAACAGTACGAATAGGTAACATCATAAGATGTAACATGACACATTATAGCTCATGTCAACACCATTCGCACATGATATATTTAATTAGACGATTCATAAATATATATCGAGACATATACATATAGTGTGAGTGGGCTTAATGGTTAAGAACATGTTTCATCTTAAGAGGTCACAAGTTCAAATCGAGAGGGGGGTAGGGTATGTATACCTCCGTAAACTTTACCAGTCAAATATATTTATTATTATAATAAATGTCATCACGTCAACACATGTATCTATATTCCTTTCCAACATAAACATAAGTATTGCAAAATTTTCATCAAAAAATTAATCCATTTTAATAGCATAAGTGTCATATAATAGGACATCACTCTACAAGGTCTCCACTTAGTGAATTTATGATAAGTAGATTTGTGGGATATTAAATAATATCTTTAATTTCATTAGATATTGACAAATACCTTCCATAAATGTTCTTTTGGATCTCCTCCCAATACATCTTTCAAATTAAAACAAAAACCTTATTTTTACTAGATATCCCCTTTCTTTTTATAAGTTATCACTTTTTATACCCCAATGCCTATAACTCACCTTACTTTGCATCATCTTTGCATCATCATCTTATTCCAACTGTTCGCTGCTATTCAAATTTTATTATGAGATTGATATACACATTTAAGATGATACCCTTGATAATCATTCTCAGGCGAATCGTTCCCTGAACTTAGGGTCCTTTATTTGGGAGGCGTAGAGTCTTCGATACACCCGATGGAGAAATCGTGAGGACCTTGGCTCACACAGTTTTCTCCGTCACTCGTTGCAAGACCCCTTGCATGCGGGGATGTCGCTTGGGGGAACTGCTTGGTTAAGAAACCCTTAAACTTTATTCCGTCTAAGCTACGAATCTGGTTATCGTTGATCACCGGATTAATCGCTTGGGGGAACTGTCAGATTAAGCTACGAATCTGTGTATCGTTGATCACCGGATTACTCACTGTCAAACATGTGATCATGTGATCTATCTATTGTTCTTCCAAGAGGCCTTATGTGATGTGTGTTAGCGGGTATCTGACCTCTTCCCTTGATGCACTATGCGTTTCCTCCATTTTTTGTGCAGAAAAACCTCTAACCCCGAGTGAATATATAATTGTTGAAGAACATGTGTCTTTCGCCCTTCCCTTCCATTCCCTCCTAACTTTTGTAATGATTGAGTTACTTTCGGGAGAAAATCTCTGTTTAAGTAACATTCTGTTGGAACTATTATTATAGTTAACAAGAACACGAACTGTTTAAATCGCCTTCTATTTTTCGTTTAACAGCATTCTATTTTGAAACCCATGCATAGGTTTTTCTTCATTAAGAACGGAGTTTTAGTCAAATTTAACATGATTGACCTTACCCTTGGCGCCTTGAGCATTCGGGTTTTGCCAATGTCTGATCTAATTACCAGGGATACACACTTGGCTGCTTATTGAATACTCACCAGCTTCTTCTTTGGCCAGTTCCATTAAACCTTCGATCAGTAAGTATTGATGTCCATGTACTTTTAATAGTTGAATCCTTAACTTTTTAGTAGTTGGGATCTAAGTCCTTACTTATTTTTGCGTAATTTATGACATTGGTATGCGATTGGATCTAAGGGGAACTCTAATTCTTACTCCCCAAAAGGCTTTGACAATTTATAATCTCATCTTAGACCTGCGTAAATGCTTGCCTAAAATCAAACTTGATCTTGTTTTTCCTTAAAGTTATCCAGATATATGTTACTTTTATTCTTGCATAAACATAAATCATGAGTAAATTTGATGGGGATATTATAATTTATTAACATCAGTTAAAGTGAATAAGAGGTAGCAATATTGAGATATATTTTAATTTATTCTTGCACAGGTTTAAATTATGTGTAAACTAACGAAGAAATACTGAGATATAAAGAAGAGACCTGATTTAATAATAATAGTTAAAGTAAAGAAGAGACATTAATACTGAGATATAAATTATTTTTATTCTTGCAAGGGTTTAAATCATGAATAAATATGTTGAGGAATTCATAATTTAATAACCAGAGTTAAAGTGAAGAAGAGACATCAATATTGGAATATATTTCATTTTATTCTTGTATAAACTTAAATTATGTGTAATTATGATGAAGAAGTATAAATTAAATAATAAGAGTTAAATGGAAGAATTAGTTTTGATAGTAGATCATGCAAGTTATAGTATTTTTAATTATATGAGTATGCATTGAAGAAGAGACATCAATATTGGAATATATTTCGTTTTATTCTTGTATAAACTTAAATTATGTGTAATTATGATGAAGAAGTATAAATTAAATAATCACACTTAAATGGAAAAATTAGTATTGATAGTAGATCATGCCACTTATAGGGTTTTTAATTATATGAGTATGCATGGAAGAAGAGACATCAATATTGTAATATATTTCGTTTTATTCTTGTATAAGCTTAAATTATGTGTAATTATGATGAAGAAGTATAAATTAAATAATAACAGTTAAGTTAAATGAAAGACTTAGTATTATAGTAGATCATGCAAGTTATAGGGTTTTTTTTAATTATATGAGTATGCAATGTTTAAGTAAGTACATATTCACCTTGTTTTATAAATATACTAGTTGATACCAGATATTTAAATGTTTTATGTAAGTACATATTTACTTGAAGTAAGACTTCTAATGTCATTGGAATACATGAATTTCAATCTATTGTTTTAGCCTTCAATTTATACAAAATAAAACACATAATTTACTCCAAATAATTATTGACCCAACTCATTTTTCTGGAAATATTGGATGGAGTAACACTAGTGATTAATGATGGTATTAAATATTAGACTTTTTGCGCGTAATAAAATATAATGTAATGAACGATTGTTGTAGATATTAGATTTCTTGCACGAAATGAAAATTTAATGTGATGAATGATTGAATTCATGTGATTAGATTTCCTTGTGCAATGAATAAAATTGATGATTTCTTTTGCACCTTAATCGATATGATGGATGATTTCGTTTATGTGATTGGGATTTTGCGCCATGAATATAACTAATAATTTCTCTTGCGCCATGATTAATTGATGATTAGGATTGATTGATTGATCTAGTTGATGTTGGACTTGATTGTTAGTGGGATGTAGACACCTCCTTGTTCCTCAGAACAATTGTCATCCTTGAGACCTTAAATGGTCAAAATCAATTGGATCCTGGGCTTCAGCATTGCTTATGTGTCCTGGAGGTCCTAACCTTGCATGGTAGGTTGGGAAGCTAGTCATTTTAATATTAATTATCTCGTTGATCATTGTTTATAAATTGTTTGAATTTGATTGTAATGTGGTAAGCAACGACGCTATTTATGTTGTGTGTCACTATCCTTTGTTGATGCATTAAATGCGTTGTTATTGATTTCAGTGATGAGTAGTTGGTAATGCGTTTACTTATGATGTCGTTGATTTTGCATTACTATGATTTAGATTGTTGGTGTTATATTCCTAATGCAATTTTTTTTTTACCTTTTATTCTTCCCTTTTCTAGTCGTAACGGTGGGGGCATTACATTTTCAATCCTTGAAACATGGAAGCTCTCACTTGAGATGTGTTTCTTGTTGTTTGGAAGGAGGAATTGTATCAATACATAGTACAAATATGGGTCATTAGACATGCATAAAAACAATATCTCTTTTATATAAGATTTTTGTAATCATTTTGTTTTTAAATTGATATATTAATTTCTAGTTACTGTGCACTTTCGTGAATTACATGTTTTGAGTTTACAAGAGCTTAGTTCATATGATGTCTTATGAGTAGCATTCCTGAGATAGAATTCCCCCTTGAGGAGTAGTGCATTGATCATTTCCTTTCCTCTCGGCACGGTTTGCTTATTCAGTTGCAAGACTTTACATTTCTGTTAATTTCTCTTATGAAAATTCATTTATTTCTGTTTACACAAGATAACTAACACAACAAACATAAATTGAATAAATGATTATTATTTCTATAGCATGAACTATCATTTCCTTAAATGATTGAAATATTGTCATTAACAAACTACTAGATTAATGATCCTAAGTGTTTAAAATTATCCTTGTATCTTTATTAATCTATTTTTCGTCATTAGAAAATACTTTTTTATTTTTACATCTTTTTGCAGCTGAACATAAAACTTTGTTTCTACAATTACAATTTTTCCTTATGCATAAATATATAGATCTAATAACTGCATATATTTTGCATTGCACTTCATTAATTTATGATCCCAAACTAATAATTTAAAGTACCTTTTAAACTGTCTAACACTTATCACATATTTTTTCTTAAGACTTTTTTCGATAAAAAAAATTACCTAACCTTACACTTTATTGCAACTTATTGGATAAATAGTGGCATTGTTCATAATGACATATTTAAACTTAAATCATAAGCATATTGTAGCCCTTAATAAATAGTGACATTGGTCATAATGAGATATTTAAACTTAAATCATAAGCATATTGTAGCCCTCATATCTCATGCTACCATCATATGAATCAATAATTGTTAGTGGACATTATATATCGATATACTCCCTTGGGTCACGAGAAACAATGAGAAATAAATCCCCATGGAGTTTCTTATGTACATGGCCATCTTTACAAAACTAAGTACATGATTAACAATACGAATATGTAACATCACATGATTAACACTACGAATAGGTAACATCATAAGATGTAACATGACACATCATAGCTCATGTCAACACCATTCGCACATACGAATATGTAACATCACATGATTAACACTACGAATAGGTAACATCATAAGATGTAACATGACACATCATAGCTCATGTCAACACCATTCGCACATGATATATTTAATTAGACGATTCATAAACATATATCGAGACATACATATATAGCCTGAGTGGGCCTAATGATTAAGAACATGTGTTTCCTCTTAAGAGGCCATGAGTTCAAATTCAGAGGGGGTAGGGTATGTATACCTCTGTAGACTTTACCGATCAAATGGCGGATGGGGGTCCCTTGTCCCACAAACAAGGGGGTCTCATACACCAATTTGGTGTGGCTTGGCTGTGACCTTAAACATAGATTATTATTATTATAATAAACGTCATTCTTTTCCAACATAAACATAAGTATAACAAAATTTTCATCAAAAAATTAATCCATTTTAATAGCATAAGTGTAGTATAATAGGACATCATTCTACAAGGTCTCCACTTAGTGAATTTATGATAAGTAGGTTTGTGGGATATTAAATAATATCTTTAATTTCACTAGATATTGACAAATACCTTCCATAAATGTTCTTTTGGATCTCCTCCCAATACATCTTTCAAATTAAAAATAAAACCTTATTTTTACTAGATATCCCCTATTTTTATAAGTTATCACTTTTTATACCCCCAATACATATAACTCACTCTTACTTTGTATCATCTTATTCCCCCAATTTCTATAACATATTGACTCTATTTTTCACATTTTAAAACCCCCCTTTATGAATAAATGTGATAATATATTGGAATAGTCCAAAAAATTGAAGCACTACAAAAAAATCTCAAAATATACTACATAGTACAAAAATTTAAGGTATTACAAAGAAGCCCATGGATTATGAAATATCATATTGGGTAGAGTAAGTCCACTAATTATCAAATATCAACTCGTTTGTCTTAAGCACATTAACAATGTAATCAAGTTCACTTAGCTTGCTACTCTATTTGCAAACCTAGACAAAATATTGTACCTTATAATATATTCATTTAGTGCTCCCTTGACTCTTTCTTTAACTATTTAAGGAGTTTTAACTATCCAAAAAAAGAAATATCATTTTTTTGGATTAACTGTGTAAAATAAATCATGTATCTAAAATAGGTGAAGAAGTGAAATTACATGATATAATGATGACAATGTTTTTCTATTAATACCCCCTCCACCCCATACTTCATATCAAATCTATTAACCCATTAGAGTAAACATGTCTTCATATTTTTTTTTGAATATTTAAAAGAAAAAATAGTAATTATAATTTTTATCTACCAAAATGTGTAACAAAAAAGCTTTTAACTATGAAATTTCAGCAGTGTTAGGGTTCAGCTTATCTTCTTTACATTTTACATTTGAAGTGTTAGGAGTCATGCTTCTCTCCTTTATAATTGAAGTTATGTGAAGACAAAGTCAAATGGAGCATTAAATAACTTTAATGTTAACTTTGATATAATTTTTTTTTCTCACTTATTGGATTTGAGGACTGATGTATTAGTAATTTGCAAGTACGAATCAGTAACTATTAGAACTCACTACCCAATGAAAACTAAACCCTGAACAATCTCCCTACCACCCATGGACACCAGCTTTGACGTAATAACCATCAATATCTTACACACATTAAAACCATAAAACAAGCATTTTACAAATATCTCAATCTCAGAAGTGTTTCTTTTTATTTTAACGATTTCATAAGGAAAATGGAAAAGAAGACTGAAAATCAGTAACTGCCTCGTGGACATTCCTAAACACAATAGTTCTTGGCTCTTGGCCTTTAATCCATGTAATCACATTTCTAATTTTGGCCTTCATATTCGTTACCTTTACTCTAATGCGTAGCAACTAAGGCAAATATGACTCCTTTCGGTTGTTTATCCATCTACAACATCTGGACATAAAGACTGAGAACTTCGTTACGCAACCCATTGAAGGGATTTCCTTTGATGATTATCCCATGACAAAGTTTTTGCTTGCATAAATTTTCAAATATCAAAGATGGCCAACTTCGCTTAAAAAAAATTCTGGTTTTTCTTCCTCTTTAGTATGCAGGACAAGCCTATTTCCTTTGAGCTTGATCACATCCCAGATTTGATACTAGGCGTACTCTTTTCTTATACCATCAACATGAGCGCATAAATATATCATAGTCCATAAAAAAACACAATTTAGTTTATGCAGAACTAGGAGCAGCAACGGTATAACATGTAATTTCTCTTTGTCCCATATATATTAAAATCGGAGGGCCAATCCTTATCCCTCACATACACAAGCTCTTCAATTTAGCAGTCAAGCAGGGCTTCCCTAAACCTTGGATGCAAAGCCTCATTGTTCCTATTTTTAAAAATGGGGATAAAAACATTCCCTCTAATTATAAGACAATTATGATTAGCTTGATTTTAGCCAAGCTTTATGAAATCATTTTGGAAAAGAAGATTAGCATTTGGCTAGAAAGTCACGGTAAAAGAAGGAAAGGCCAGGCCGGGTTTAGGAGATATCATTCAACTGTGGACCATCTTGTTACCTTTAGGACCATCTTGTTACCTTTAGGATCATTGCAGAGGAGTTCCGCAATACTAAAACCAATCTTTTTTGTTGTTTTGTTGACTTTAGGAAAGCTTTTGACATGGTTTCTAGGAAAAACCTTTGGAATAGGTTGGAAGAGATAAAAG
>ML782062.1:1701242-1791754 GCA_009831015.1 Picea engelmannii | reverse complement strand
TGTGTCACCTTTGTGACACTAAGAAGGTTGAAGATGAAAAGCATTTTCTCTTAGATTGTCTAGCCTATACCCATATTAGATCTCATTTTCAAAATATTGATCACACTACCAACCTTCCTAACCTCTTAACTCAACAAAAGTATAGTGATCTTGGAAAGCTTCTAATCACTTACCCTCTTAAGGTCCGATAGACCAATTAAGTCTTAGTGGACGTTAATCATCATCATCATTGAGAGACTTAGTTTAGCTGAAATAACTTCGCAAATGAATTTATTAAAATAATGGATGAAGTCCAATGCTTCCATTAAAATTAGATGTGTTCTTTATCTCAAATACAAGCCCTCTGTTTTGTATCAAGAACGACAACATCAACGATAATAATCATCTCTGCATAAGTGACAATAAATGAAGTCATTGGTTTATTTCTTTTCATCCTCATCTAGATCTTCCTTCTCACAGAAATTTATATTGTGGCAGCGTTTCAGGTTGGCTCGTTGCCTCATCAGGAGCTTCTTCTCGTTCAAAAAATGCTTTTAACTGTAATCAAAAGAACTTATATTATCAACAAATACAGTAGCATTACTTGTGTGCATGTAAAAATAAAAGTGTTCGGATATAACGTGCCTGCTGTCTGAGCATAATATGTTCTTCGACTAGTTCCAAGCCCTGCCCACAGTAATCAGTGCACCCGATTTTCATAAGTCGTCTTATCTAAGAATTACAGTACTTTTGTCATTATGATCATATGGAGGAATAACATATTATACTCTTTGCCGACAAATGGATCAAATGGGTAGTAAAAAACTCCCGATATTATTCCACGTAAATTGCATCGGAGTAAGCTAACTTGGAACAAACAGATCTCTCTTTTCCTCAAAAAAGAATGGGATTGAATCTGGCCAGATTTTAAGGGTAGTTTAAGTTGAAAATTTAGCCACCATTATTTTGAATCAAAACCTTACTCTAGAAATTTTGTTTCATTTTAAACCAACCTAGATACTCAGAAAATCCATTATAATATATAATATGCATATTACATACTATGTAATATGCACAGGTCTAAATTAACCAAAAATTTAAAAACAGACAACAATAAACCTACCCAAGTCTAAAGAAAAAATTGCTCCAGAATTAACCCACTCCTATTCCATATATGTTTTTCTCATTGTAAAACAGAATGGGATCTCTACCGGATAAATCTAAATTGTATTTAATTATATATTCTAAACAAATTGAACATTGTAAAAAAGATTTGGATCCCAAACGGAGAAAACCTAAATTGTATTAGTTATATATTGTAAACAACTTGAACAAAATGAATAATACCCAGAGTAGGTGCTACAGTAGAACACTTACTTTCGACTGAATCTCGGCCATTTTTTTGGTATGTAGTTCACACTGCACTCAAAACCAACAAATCCAACGGCGACAACGAGGCCCAATATTGTTAGTTAAAAAATATAAAGATAACTAGTTCGCTTTCAACTTCAATTTCAATTTCGTTACCTGCCTCAATTGAACCCGTTTTAGCCCGAGCTCCAGATGGTCTTGAAGCTCTTGTAATTCTCTTAAGTTAATGCTCCCAAGGTTCTCACCGCTCATTTGCCTGGAAGAACAATTTTGATCGAGAAACTATACTGTTAGTGCATGTAACGGCTTATTCTTGTATACTAAGGCTATAAGAAGCAATTCGTACTTATATTCGTGCTCCAGCACTTGGTGGTATTGATGGAGCCTGGTAACTTCTGTTATAGCATCCATCTGGAAACATGGAAATGGCATGTTAGTAATCCAATCCAAAGCGAGATTGATCAGCATTTGATTTCGACTTCCCTCCATAAGAAGGATGGCGATAATAATGTAAAAGCGAGAGGGACATGCTATGACTTCCATTTTTCCTTCTCACACCGAGTATGAATAACTTCACATTTTCAGCGGTTTTTGAACTCTGATATCTTGATATCTTTGCCTCTTATTACCAATGCCCTAAGAGATTTGTACATAAAGCTATCATATTTGCATTGTTCTCTATATATGAGGAATTTTGAACTCAATAAATCACTTTGGGTGTTGTTTAAATAGTAGATTTTTTAAATTTTTTTCTATAAAAAATTGGTTAAACAGATTTTAGTGAAATCACATTTTTTTGTTTAAGTTGTAATTTGGAATGCAGAAATAGATTCAACACCCTGAAAAACTATAGAAGCACTTGAATTATACAGATTTAATCACTCAAATTTTGAGTTCCAACAAATTTTGATCTCTGTAAAAAATATCTAAAATTATACTTGTAAAAACTCCAAAAAATCTAACCTTTAGACTACTAGTATCACTTTGTTCCAAGAAATTCACCCTTGTTCCTTCCAATGCTCATCCACTATAAAACTGTTGAGCTTAGTGGTAATATTTCTTGTAAGTAACAAGATGGTTACCGGTTAAAACACTAATCATAAGTTAGTTTGTTAGTTAAGTTAACCTAACTGTTATTCAGTTACATGACAGTTATGGTCTTTTATATTATATATGTACATCTATGTACATGATGATATATAGAAGCATTGATGAATAGAGTATGTCTTTTTATTTATCTTTGTTCTTCATAGTTTCTTGATTGCTTCAGTTATTTACATTATGTTTCTGCTATTTTCTTCATTATGAATCTAAAAGTGGTATCATAACGCATGTAGATGATCTTAGAGGCATACTGGTTTATCGGAGCACTATAGTTCTTACTGCTTGGTAGTTAGTTTATCATAGCCCTATAGTTTTTGCATATTATAGTTTTTGCATAGAATAGGAAGGTCGAGGGTTCTGTTCATGCACAGGAAAAGAGGATCCGCTCTGTCAAATGAGATTGTGTTGGTGGAATTGATGAAGAATCTGTTGATTGAAGATATGGAGAATATATCTTGATGGGTAAGTAGATGTAAGTATCGATATTTTATTTATCAGTTTATGCAGAAGTCGAATTCTAGCATTGATAGGTGATGTATTCTTCAGAAAGCTAGCAAGGGAAGAAATTGTTACAAGCTATAAATGTTGAAAACGTTGTTTCCTTTGAAAAACCCGAGACTAAACTGAAATGTATGGAAAATAGCTCTCTGGTAACACAATATTTGTTTATATTGTTTAAATAAACAAATGCTTGGTTTCTTCATCGGTTTGGAATTGTTTATACATGCATGGAATACATGGTAAATGTGTCAGCCTGGGATTCAGGATGACGCCTGGGATTAAGGATGAATTGTATCTGTCCATTATGAATGGTAGTAGAAAAACGTAGTGAAAGGATGCACCAAATGAGAAAAAGACCAACGCTACAAATTACATACTCATTTGATTGAGTGGGAGAACATAACCAGGGATTAGAAGGAGGATTTATAATGTGAAGGTAATACGTATTGGTACTCTTTTTAAAAAAAAATTGATGTTCCCCTTTCATATATGCAATAAGAACAGTAAATGTTAAAAGTTTTCGGTTAGTTGGCAAGAGAGTTGATCTCATTGTGAAATCCCTGGAAGTATGGATGCATGCTATTGTGGAACTATAAAGGTTGTGAAAGAGCTAAGACGTAAGGACATGTTGCAGCTAGTATGAAAGGACCAGTGCTTGCTACTTGAAAATATGAGGAAAAGAAATGTTGTCATTTGCCAATAGTGTTGATTCTTACCTGCACTGCATTAGTAAAGTAATTAAAATCTTTTTCTAATATTTTGGAACGACTACATCATCATCAATTGTATCTGTTCTCAAGCCCTAAAAAAAAAAAAAAAAAGTGAAGAGCATTAAGACAAAGGTGGTTTTGTGCTTATGATTGAGATAAAAGAGGTTATCAAATCTTTACTTGAGATAAAAGAGGTTATCAAATCTTTTATAGAGGTTTCCCTTTTTTGTACTAAAGTTATAAGGTGCATTATTTTTTCAATAGAACTTAAAGGAAGACCTTGATGTGTCATCAAGGAGTTATAAGGTTTTGTATGGAGGAGTTTTCTTCATTGATTGTAATTGGAGTTATAAGGGTTTGTTATTTATTCGAAAGACTATTTGTAAAGGTGTTATAAGGAGTTTTTGGAAGCTATAAGGAATCCTCTTTGACCCACCCGAAATTGAATAAGGGGGTCTATCTTAAGATCTTTGTGTGAGTCATTGGTTATCCTGTAGTTTTTGGCACATTTATGCAACAGACGATTTCTCTTCACATGCACAGCAGGATACGCAATTGAATTGTGTGGCATCAACAAACATCTCTCTTCCATATTCTGCATAATGGCAAGAATTGAAGAACTATTTACAATATTACGCACATTAATTAACTCAACTACAGAATCTACAATTGCAATAAACAAGTGCACCCTCAGTACAGTGATTACTTGTTTACAAGTAACGCACAAGAAGATTGATATGTTCAAACATCAAAACTAGTTGTTGTCTGATGAGTTAAGTTTGCTTCGACACCAACAATGTGATTTTAATGATATCAAGGATGAGAATGAAGACGCTCAATTGACTAGTTATGAAAAACATGAAGATCAGTTAGATGAAGTCCCTATGTCAGAAAAAGTTGTGGATAAATGTATTGTTCGACCATGGGAAGAATTACGATTTAAACGAAACCGATATGGACTAGGATATGAAAACGATGCTAACAACCTTTTTCATTTTCCTAATTATAGAGAACCTGTTTGCTTTGTGAGTGGAGGTTTTTTGAATGATGATAAGACGACAGAGTTTGCGGATATTGGTAAGGAATAGGTACATGATATAGTTGATGATGATGTTGCTAATCGATTGGATAAATAACTCATACAGTGCAAACACTGTCACCGGTTTGGCCATGATAAGTCAAACTGTTTTGATCTTCACCCATGCAAATTTTGTGGGAAGAAAAATCATCCCTCAGTAAGGTGCCAAAAGTGCAAGCGGAAACAAATTCATTTTGAATGGTTAGGGAATTGGCGTTGGCACTTGGAAGCCAATTTATTGGAGCAGTCTTATCGCCGGATTTATACACAAGTGCAGTCGTACTTGATTGGAGATATTTCTACAGTTGATGGACATGAATGTTTTTCAAGATTTGTTGATTTAGGGTATGATCGGGGCCTAGTTGATGTAGTCTTCTGAGTTGAAGATCGAGTCTTCAGACTCTGCCGGAAGATAGTTTGATGTGTTGGATCTCTTCTTGGCCATACTTGTGAATGATGGTCAAAGAATTGGAACCACTTGTCCCTAACAGGGGGGAAATCTAGTTGAGTCAGGTTCCAAGTTTGATTTTGAGTCAAGTTCCAAGTTTGATTTAGAGCCTATGAATAGATGATCAAGTATGCAACCTAGTTCTTGGTATGCAATCTTGTTCTTGAACATATTGTTGTTGATATGGTTTGTGGTCAGCTTAAAACCACCAATTGAGCAAAAGACATGAAGTTCTGCTTGTTATATTTTCAGATTTTTGAGCCTTGAGCTCTTGTTAGTTTATGGTCAACTTAAAACCATGCCATTTAGTAGAAGACATCAGCTTCTGCTAGACATTTGGTTTGTGGTCATCCCGAAACCACCAGATTGGTTTGTGGTCATCCTAAAACCACCAGATGAGTTTGTGGTCAACCTTAAACCACCAATTTAATAGAAGACATCAACTTCTGCTATTTTATTTTTAGATTTCAGAGAGCATCTTCAGTCAGCCCTCTGAATATTCGCTTGACACATTTGATTGTTAAGTAGTGGTAGTTTTTCAGGAAAGAACGAACTTATGATTAAAGGGGGATGTTAAAACACTAATCATAAGTTAGTTTGTTAGTTAAGTTAACCTAACTGTTATTCAGTTACATGACAGTTATGGTCTTTTGTATTATATATGTACATCTATGTACATGATGATATATAGAAGCATTGACGAATAGAGTATGTCTTTTCTGCCTTTGTTTATTTATCTTTGTTCTTCATAGTTTCTTGATTGCTTCAGTTATTTACATTATGTTTCTGCTATTTTCTTCATTATGAATCTAACATTACCACTATCCCAACCACTTAACCCTTGGCTGATGAACGCTCATCTTTTAGCTTGTAATAATTTATATGTGGCATTATAATTTTCAATTCAATAAGTATACACCTCTCGACATAATAAATGTCCTTTGTTATAATGGAAGTTATTCTATTCTTATGAGGTTAATAATATATCCGTTAAAGTTCCACAAACTCTGGTTGTTTTTTCCTTCCTTCAAATGTCCAAGCCTTAATAAAATGTATTCTCTAATCCTTTGCATCTATTTGATAAACTCTTCATTCCCCTTTCTCCAATCCTTTACATGCATGATAGACCCCTCATTCCCTTTCCAACCATAGAAGGTCATTCCTATTTGTTATCACTTTCTTTTTAAAACTTCTTATCATTTTCCAATCATAGAAGGTGATTCCCGCTTTGTTATATCTTTTTCCTTCAAACTTATAATCCTTTTCCAATCATAAAAGGTTAATATGGAAGACACTTGCGATTGAAAAGCACTAACTTTTTGCGTAGTGAGGTAATTGGGGTTTATCTTTCTTAGAAGGTAGAAAGCCTAATAAAATGTTTCATTAATCCTTTGCATATATTTGATAGTTCTTCATTTTCCCTTGTTGTTACTTTGTGGAAGACTCTTGTTAATAAAAAAATATTGGATATTGGGTTCAACTTTTTTTTGCGAGTTTCATGACATAGGTTAACTTTTTCTCGTGTGTATCTTCCGATCCGATGATAGTGGTGACTACTAACATTTACGGGTTTTGGTCTGAGGACAATAATAGTCCAACAAAAAAGTATCAACTAATGTACAAATATTTTTCAAAAAAATACCAACTTGTTATGTGTTATCTAAAAAAAACCCTTAATATTATTATGATATATGTAAATAATTTATTTTATTATTTTTTAAAATAATTTATTTTATTATTTCTTAATATTTATATATTTTAAAATAAAAATATTAATATCATTTATTTTAATAATATAAAATTTGACCAAACTTTGATTGTGTGTTGTGTAATGAGCTTTAATATTATTATGATATATGCAAATAATTTATTTTATTATTTGTAATATTTATATTTTAAGATAAAAATATTAATATCATTTATTTTAATAAAATAGAATTTTTAAGTTTTACCTTTCGATTTCAAATGGGTGGCCTGTCATTGATTTTTTTCTCATACATTGTTATTGTTTTAGTGTGTGACTTAAATGATTTACCTTTATGTATTCTTTCATGGTTTATAATTATTATATGTGTGTTTCAACGTATTGATTACTTCCATTGCATTTGATTTGGAAAGGTTTACGAAAACTGGAAAGAACCCATTTTTTTTTTTCAATGATTTTGTCTTTTAACAATATGAACCATTTTTTAGGTGTTTTTGTCCACTTGAATGGTTGATGTTCCTTTTTAATAGTTTCAATTATTGGAGCACATATTTGATTGAAATTTCTAATAAATTTCATGTAGAAATTTTCTAATCCATGAAAACTTCTTACCTCATAAATATTCTTTGGAGAAGGTCATTCTTTAATAGCTTTCATCTTTTCTGGATCCATCTTCAATCCATCTTAAGAGATTACAAAGACTAAATAGAATAATTATGTTTTCATGAAGGAACATTTCTTTAGATTTATCAAAAGTTTCTCCTACTGCAACTTCCTTAACACCAATTTTAGAAACCTGAAATGTTCTTCCTTTGTTTCATTGTAAACATGAATATCATTTAGATATACAATTACAATTTTTCCAATGAAATCCTTCCAGACTTCATTCATGAGCCCCATGAATGTACTAGGTGCATTTGTCAAGCCAAAAGGAATGACAAGTCATTCATACAAACCAACATTGGTTTTAAAGGATGTCTTCCACTCACATCCCTCTCTCATTCTAATCTGATGATATCCACTCTTTAAATCGATCTTTGAAAAATATTTTTCCCCACTCAAATAATCCATTAAGTCATCCATACGAGGTAAGTGAAACAATCACATTTGACTTGGAAAAGTTTATGAAAACCTGGAAGAACTAAAACAAGTTGTTCAATGATTTTCTCTTTCAATAATATGAACCATTTTTCATATGTTGTTGTCCACTTGAATGTATGATGTTCCTTCTTAATACTTTCAACTATTGCAACACATATTCGACTGAAATTTCTAATAAATTTCTTGCAGAACTTTCCAATCCATGAAAACTTATTACCTCATAAATATTCCTTGGAGAAGGCCACTCCTTGATAGATTTCACCTTTTCTGGATCCATCTTCAATCCATATTGAGAGATTACAAAGACCAAATAGAATAATTTTGTTTTCATGAAGGAAAATTTCATCAGATTTATCAAAAGTTTCTCTTACTACAACTTCCTCAACACCAATTTCATAAACCTTAAATGTTCTTCCTTTGTTTCATTGTAAAAAAGAATATCATTTAGATACACAATCAGAAATTTTCCAATGAAATACTTGCGAACTTCATTCATGAGCCTCATGAATGTACTAGGTGCATTGTCAAGCCAAAATGAATGACAAGCCATTCATACAAACCATCATTGGTTTTAAAGGATGTCTTCCACTCATATCCCTCTCTCATTATAATATGATGATATCCACTATTTAAATCAATCTTTTAAAAATAATTTTCCCCACTAAAACAATCCATTAAGTCATCCATACGAGGTAAATGAAATATGTGTACATGATTTTTATCTTATTTATCGCTCTGGAGTGAGTACACATTCTCTAGTATCCATCCTTCTCTGGACTAAAAAAAATAGGTGTTGGAGTAGGCATGTTTGACAACATTGTAGCAAGCAAGGCAAAACAACACACCACATTTTGAGGAAAAGAAGTGCACGTGGTAGGATTTGTAGAAATACAACACAAATGTAGACAAACATAGCCGAGTTAGGGTTAGGGTTTTGAGAAGGATTGTAAGGGATTCTAACCCATTTTTTAAATATAAATAAGGGGTATGAGGTAGATTAGAAAGAGAGGAAAATTATCTAAGATTTGATTGTTAGAGAGTTAGTGCGAAAAGTCTATTTTGGAGGACCTCTTTTGGATTTTTGGGGGTTGGAAGTCTATTTTGAGAGTTCTAGAGCTCAGATGAGGTCGAAGTAGTTGAGAGTTAGGTCACAATTTGTGGATCTTGGTGCAATCTTGTTCTGCCTCACTACTCTTTACTATGATGTAATGCGTGAAGTGTCATTTTTAATGAATAATAATAAAGAAGTAGAAGATATTTGTGGACGTAGCCCTGGGGGGTGAACCTAGGTAAAATCATGTGTGCAATGTGTTTTCATTTGTTATTAATTCTGCAGTTAACATTGAATGGTTAGATAGATGAATGGATGATCTATTTACAATGCACACTATATTAAATATGCAAATGAATGAATGAATGTATCTGATGAATAGTAGAATATAATGCACGGTTAAGTAGAAATAAGTAATAAGAAGTAATAAAGAACATCTCGCAATCCCTTCCATGAATGAAGACATTTGCATCCTACAGTCCCCCATAAACTATCTTGGGTGAGACTGTATTATGCAATCTTTTCATAGTGTATCCTTCTAGCTTACCAGAAGGGCCGATGGTGCTAAGGGTTTTGTTGGAAAACTAAGGTAGAACCCATGTCAAGCCATAAGTCTAACAAATGGTTTCGTTGTTGGCTAGAACTGAGAAGGAGATCCAGGAAGGGGTTTGGTGAAGAATATGTAGTGGTAGAAAGGGATGTTTAGGACATGGAATCCTATGAAGAAAGATATTGAAAGATGGTTAGAGACAAAGCAGTTGGAGTTTGCACATAAAGACAATAAGGGTTCCATGTATACATCATGCCAGTACCTGCAGAGGTATGTGTTTACTATTTTGCATGAAACATATTTTTGTTTCTTTCCACAGCTATTACAATAATGGTTGTTAATGTTGAACGATAGCCATCCAACTAATATGATTAAACCAGTAGTGTGGACTACTAAAAACATCACGCGGTTGGAAAGAGTTAATAATAAATTCACACGCGCAATGGATTTTTGGTTAGAAAACATTACTGTAGGGTTTATCACTGAGTTTGCAGTTGATATAGTGAATTCATACATTGTTGCAGAGTAATATTTCTTGAAGAGACCTAGAGGGAGGTATATTAGGTATCTTTACATGTCGATCAAGATGTTATTACATGATAAAGGCACGATGACCATGGAATTAGACAACTATATCACTCTGTGCACATGGGGGAGTTGGGGGAAGCACTAAGGATGATCTTAGAAATGGAGAAGGCTATGGAGAGTATCCAGAAGAAGGAGAAAATGGACCCGAACATGATGGATGATGAACAGACCAGGGAAATCATAAGAAATGCAGGTATGACGTGCATCGGATGGACCTACCAGCATAGGATGAATAATAAGAAGAGGGTTGTAGTGGAGCGAGAGGGATTGGACAACGATGAGGAAGAGATAGAGGATCTTCGCACCATGAGGAAAATTGAGGATATCTTGTGTGCCACATATGAGAGGAAAACCAGAGGTCATGGGTTTGACACAGAAGAAGGCTCTCCATTCCAGATCCAAATTAGTGTGGAACCCACAACCCCATGTGCGACTAACACAACTGAAGAAGAGAAAATAGTTAACCAACAAGTGATTTTTGGTAGAACAATTTTTCCAATACCTGGGTCCAGTAGTAGAAGTGAAATTAGCAGTGAAGTATCTACACCGCACAAAGGTGGTAGTTCAGAAAATTTCACCATTGCAGGACAAGATCCAACCATCGGGTTACCAAAGTTATGAGGGGATGGGTCAGATGACCCAGGAAAAAAATAGTTCATCTGTGAGAAGATATGGGCAAAAAAACATATTAAAGATGATGATACAAAGGTTGCACAATTAGTAATCACTTTTTGGGACCGCACATTAGATTGGTACATGGGTCTCTGAACAAATAACCCAACATGAACACCTACAACTGTAGCAGATTTGAAGAGGAAGTTAATAGATGAATTTCAGAAGCCAAGTTCAGAAAACAAGTTTATGAATGAAATGATAGATATAAATGAGAAAATAGGAGAATTAGTCTCGGAAGTGGACCATAAATTCAAGAGGTTAAAAGGTAAGTTAAATTACACTATTACTGATACACAATATAATCATTTGTTTGTTAATTCTTTGTTGCCATAAATTCCAAATTCAGGGTGAGGCCTTGCAGGTAGCCTTATGCCTAGAGGAAAACCAATACACGCATATAGATCCAATTGTGGAAGAGTTGAAGCAAGATATGAAGAACTTAACATTCTAGTTAAATCAAAACAAAGGAAACGAGAAAAGAGAATATGTCTGGTGTACAATGTTTAAGACAGAAAGTCATCACAAAAATGAGTGTCCATTATTGTCACATTATATTGGAGTGGGTATGCCAAACCCTTTGGCCCGAGGAGAACCATGGTGTGAGATTTGCACAACACATGGGAATTATCCCTATCATTTCCCCTTGATGCAGAAATACCAAACAGTTCCAAAGAGTACATATTGAAACTTTTGTAAGTCATTTGGACATGAAGACAAAGACTGTAGAACCTTGGAGATGATGAAAGAAAGGATTGTAGATACATATAGGGTGAAGGATAAACATGTAACGAGACAATATACACAACAAATGTAGTATAACACTGCGCAACAACCAAAATACAATCCCATGCAACAATTTGCAGCACAACCAGAGTATAATGCACAACAATTTCAAAGGAAACAATAGTATAACACTACACAACAATGAAAAACACCACAAAAATACAATAACCTTCATCCACAGTATAATCAAGGACCTCAGTGTAACACACCACACAAAGATATTCAGGGAAACAAAGGAGGATTCATAGGAGGATCCCATGAAGGAATAGGCTTTGGAGGAGGTCTGTAATGTACCCCAAAAATTGCTAAAATAATAAAAAAAATTGTTGAAGGGGAGAAACTGAAGTCTATTTGACAAAGACAACTTAGACTCGACTTATGTCTTTCAATCAAATCATTTTCCAACAAATTAATTTGATTTAACTTATAAAATGTTAATCCAATTTGTCCATAAGAGGACTAACACTCTACCCATAAAACATATTGTTCTTGCTCTATTTTATAGTACATAAAAGTTCCTCCATTCATTATTTATTTCTAGAATAGGAGGAGAAGAACCCTATATATTCTCATATCTTTTAACTTATTCATGTTTGTACATAAGGGTTATCCCAACTAATATTTATTTAGATTTGTAACAAAGAGGCATACTTAAACAGGGTCCTAAAAGACTCCATGGCATAATCATGCTACGATTATATCATGCATACGATAACCTGTTATTTAATAAAAATATGTTACAACAACCAGCCATACGATAATACCACTATTAAACTATGTTAATAACTCCACGTACGTGTCATACCTTATTTACTTACCCTGTACCTGCGAGCTCTAACGCCTCAGATCCCTGGCCACTGTCATCCCTCCACTTCTTAGATTTCACATGGTAACTGACAACATACTCTGTCATTTCTCCCACTACGAGCGATGGGCTCGAGGCACCATTACACTCACTTCATTTCGAACCTTTCCTTGTTTCACTAGGCTTCCCCCCACAATGTTATTCTTCGTGACCTGAATACTCTGTATGGTTCGTCTCTAGTGTAGTTAGGTGAAGCATCATGCCCGTAGGAAAAATCGATGTGGTTTCTTATGGCCAGGTATGATCTCTGTGTGTTAAATATAATTATTTTTGGAAGATTTTCCTGGTACTGTGCTTTGTTTCTCTGTGCGCATTTAAACAATACTTTCGTAGCATTCTAAGTTCCTTTCAAAGTTTTAGAACCCATGGATAAAACTTATACTATAAGAAACAGTAGCATTCAATTGTACAGTTACCCATTTTAAGTTCTTACCACACCTGGCTTAGGTCTGGACAAAATGCAATACGATTCCATCAGGTTTTGTAAGTAATTGTTTTTGTTCTTGAATCTCGGCATAGATGGTTTTCCTTTAAATTAACTATGGTGAAAATCAGTCCAAAACCCTTTGATATCTAATCTCCTAGACTGCCCGTCAAAATATTTATATGAGTTCTATTATTATTTCTCTTGTTCTGAACCATGACCCTCGGTGTTGTTGGTATCCCTATTCCTATGTAAAAACACAAATGTCTCATGTAGTTACCCTATGGTAAGACTACCGATTCTATGAGAAATGTCGATGGTCTAACTTCCTTAACATGTGTTTGTTGTCATCTGTAATTATTTAAGAGATATATTTGTTCCATTCGTTAGGAGACCCTTCTGATACACAAGGAAGCCTTGATAGTTTTATTCTCTTAATTTCTAGCTTTGTCTCTGAACCATGTGCATATTGTATTATTTAAAATCCCTCGCATAATGTTTTTTTTTTTTAATAAATGGAAATTCATATCGAATACCATGTATGCTACTTTAATGGGTCTTCTCGTTATTTCTTTGAATGAGCACTAACCCACATTCATTCAAAATATCCTCCTATTGAATGCACAATGATTGGGTTTTGCAAGGGTTTCCGCGTTTTTTCACTGTTGTGCTTTAACAAAAAATTATGTTTTTTCAGGAATAATTCATGCACACAGGTTGTAGTATTTTATGTATTTGTAAATATTCTTGGAAATTAGAAACTATAAAAAAATACTTACTATAATTACTTCTCTATGTAAGAAATACTTACTTTCATTACTTCTTTGTAAATACTCATTGCAAGTGCTTCTCTATAATTGCTTCTCAGTTATTATTCTTTGTATAAATACTTACTGTGAGTGCTCCTCTGTAATTATTCTTGGCAATTAGCCTCTGTAATTTATCCATTTCGATACGACGTGGTAAAAATTCCTCTTTACATTCTACTGGTTAAACTTTGTAGTAACCTCTGTGTATTTTAAAGAATGCAATGAAACCTATAATGGATTTATATATAAAAATATAGATCTTTGCTATGTCATATTATTTTTAATTCACACTTGATTTATGTAAAGTGATGCAAGAGCATCACCAACAAAGCACAAGAGGAAGACATGTAGGTGCACTAGTGCACATTTTGAAGAAATTTAAATTTTGAAGAGAGTATATCATGCAAATCTTTGAAAAGAATTGTAATTAAAGAACATCTTAAATGTTGTAGAGTTGGATGGTTCATGAAGACATTGGAGAATGTATTTTATTTTAATGTAGTTGAGTGTAGTACAGATTCGATGTGTTCGATCTGATCTCTCTGTCACAAATATTTATTGTAATAAATATTAGTAGTTGATCTAGCTTTTAATTCGACAGGATAGCTTTAGAGTAGATGGAGGGAAGAGCTCAAAGAGCCCTCTTGTATAAAATCTTTGTATTGTCGCCCAATAGAGGTTGTTGATGGGATGTTGAAGTTGTTGTTGATGAGTTGTTGTTAGGCTGCAAATAGTTTCTGTAGAAGTTATCTAAGAAATGTATGAACATATGTATATTTCAGCTGAATGAATATAACAGAGGAGCATTGTCCCAAATATGTGGTGTTGATGCATCTATTTGAATGAATGAATGGTAGACTTTCCGTTTATTTGGAATTCTCTATTATTTCTTGTTCTTGTGTTTATGCATGCATTTACATGGTTATATGTATGAATTTGTGAGGTTTTAAAATAACCTTCAATTGTTTCTCTTCTACGAGCAATTGCAAGTGTGCATAGTGTCCAAAAGGTGTGCATTGACAAAGTCTATTTTGATTCATAAGCTCAGAAGAGATAACGTGAACCTTATCCATGAAAGGAGTGCATAGCATCCACAAGGTGTGTGTGACATAGTCCATTTCGACTCAGAAGGTTCTGGAGAGATAGAATGAAGAAATTTTGTCCTCAAGGAGTGTGTGACCGAGTCTTCTGACTCAGAAGTTCAGGAGGAGTCACTGAAGTTGTCCATGGAGTGGTTGGGTTTTAGAGGAGGACCTGTTGCAAGGCGTGCATAGGATGGAATTTGACTAAGTGTTGAAAAGGGTATTATAAGAAGATAAGAGTTCGAGGAAGAACAAGCTCAGGAGGGAGAACTACGATAAATATTCTAAGGAAGGATTCCTTTGAGGTTTCTCTGACCTAGTAAAGAAAAATCTGTCCAGGAAGGATTGGAGTCATTCCAGACCGTCATATCTGCGAGAGGTTGCATGGAGGAAAGTCGCGGGGTGTTTCGGCATTTCAGAGTTCAGAGCAATTCGAATTGTTGAAGAGGTAGGATTGTCGAAGTTGCAAACTCATGAGGTGAATCTTAACCATCGGCTATGAGGAGACACGTGGCAGTGGATTAGAGAATCTGAGAGTTAGAGGTCCGAAGGAAGTAAGTGTGGAGTGAGTGAAGTTTCGTGAAGTTGCAAAAAATGAAGTATAGCTGGACCGTTAGATCCAGGGAGACATGTGGCCGAGACCCATGAATTCAGAGAAATTTGTTTTGGAAGGAAACAAAGGAGGAGGCTATCATATCGCCGAAACCCAAAGTGGCGAAGGGTTGTTAGGAGTCTGGCGTGAGACTAGTACTCATGAATCGGTGTCACTGAGTGTCGAAGAAAGGATTTGTAAGGGGTCTGAACCTACACACAAAATAAAGGGGACCTGTGTGAGCGTATATATTGCTCAGGGTCTATTCAAGGCCCAAAGAACCAATTCGTTTAAGGGAGTTTTAATATCCAAGACCGGGAGGTTGCAGAATCCCCAGGAGTGAAGGGGGTTGTGTACACCAGAGTGGTATCATAGAAGATATAGATTTGAATTATGTAGGTAAAGGATACAAAGAAGTAGGTTGATATCATTGAGTGGTATCAGATACATCAGCACAATTCCACCCAAGAGATGTGCATAGCCACCCATAGAAAATAGAGCTATGGAAAGGGAGATGAAGGAACTGCATGCAAGGTTGGATGCCATGGAAACAACATAAAGAATAACACCTGATATTGGAGACGTAAGTGATGCAGAAAATGAATAAGTGGAAGTTGAAGAAGCTGTAGTGGAGGATGTTGCGGAGGAGATCTTACTGAAATAGGTTGTTAAGTTGGGAGCTAGAGCGAAGATAGACATCCCAATGTATGAAGTTAATTTGGATGTCGAAGAATTTCTTGATTGGATATGAGCAATGGAAAAGTATTTCGACTATGAAGATGTCGATGAGGAGAAAAAGGTGAAACATGTTGTCATGAGGTTGAAAGGACATGCAACAATGTGGTGGGATGAACTGCAGGCTAACAGGAGATGCAAAGGGAAACAAAAGATCAAGAGCTGGGATCGAATGGTAGCCAAGCTAAAGGATAAATTCATACCCAAATACTACCAGATAAATCTGTTAAGGAGACTGTAGAACCTGAGACAGAAAGGGATGACTGTGAAGGAGTACATGGAGGAGTTCTACAGAATGAACATCAGGGATGGAGAAAAAGAGAGAGACGAGGAAATTTTTTCCAGATACATCAATGTCCTGAGATATGAAATCCAGGACGAAATCAATATGATGACCATAAAGACAGTGGAGGATGCGTACCAGATTGCACTGAAATCTAAGGAGAAGTAGAATCTTGAACAAAGTCAACAAAACAGAGGTACAAGATTGAACAGAGGCAAAGAAATTTCCCATGACAAGACACAAAAACCCAAAGGTGAGATGGAGAAACCACATAGTCACTTTGAGAGAGGAGGAATTTCCCGAGGAAGGCAGAGTGGTGGTAGAAACTCTTTTCCTAGAGGAAGAGAAAGAGGGAGGGGACGCGAGATAAAGTGTTATGCTTGTGAAAAGGTAGGAAACATGTCTTGGGAATTTCCCAAGAGGAATAAATAAGGAGGTGAAGCTCACATTTAGGAAGCACAGAAGTGAGATGTTGAGGAAAAAGGCACCAGAGGTTGAAAATTCAGTGTAGAGGAACAATTTGTTCAAGACATCTTGCAAGACTAAAGACAGAGTATGCAAGGTGATAATTGACAATGGGAGAACTGATAATTTAGTATCCACAGATATGGTGGAGAAGTTAGATCTAGATACGACTATACATCCAACATCGTATAAAGTCTCATGGTTGTAGAAAGGTCATCAGGTAACAATCACTAAACAATTCCTGGTTGAATTTAAAATAGGAGGATATAGAAATGAAATTATATGTGATGTGATTCCCATGTATGTATGTCATGTTTTGTTGGGAATAACATGGTAGTATGACAGGAATGTCATTCACGATAGGAGAAGAAATACTTATACCTTGGAAAAGAATGGTAGGATACATATGTTGCTACCAATTGAAGAGAAGAAAGTGAAGGATGAAGCCAGAAAAAGCATACTTCTCATGAGTGGGAAGGAAATATTGAGTGAAGTTAAGAAGGAAAAGGAGATATATTTTGTTTTAGTGAGGAAGCCGAAATTTATCCTTACAAGTAATTCTACGAAGGATTTTCCAGAGGAAATTCAGGAGCTGTTAGAGAATTTCGCTGACATAGTATTGGATGAGTTTCCAAGCTCATTGCTACCTATTAGAAGTAACAACCATCACATTGAATTGATACTAGGAGAAATCCTGCTGAATAAAGAAACGTACAGACTGACACCTCAAGAGAATGAGGAGGTGAAAAGACAGGTTCAGGATCTGTTAGACAAAGGTTTGGTCAGAGAAAGCTTGAGTCCATGCGCAGTACCAACTATGTTGAGTCCAAAGAAGGATGGAGGATGGAGAATGTGGACATACTCAAGGGCCATAAATAATATCACCATTAGGTACTAATTTCCATTGCCGAGAATGGATGACTTAATGGATTGTTTAAGTGGAGCGAACTATTTTCCAAAAATAGACTTGAAAAGTGGATATCACCAGATAAGGATGAGAGAAGGTGATGAGTGGAAAACAACCTTTAAGACAAATGAGGGATTGTATGAATGGCTTGTTATGTTGTTTGGCTTAATGAATGCCCCGAGTAATTTTATGAGGTTGATGAATGAAGTGCTGAAAGATTTTATTGGAAAGTTTGTAATCATATATATGGATGATATATTAGTCTTCAGTAAAACTGAAGAAGAGCATAGGAGGCACTTAACATTAGTGAAGAAGAGGTTACAGTGGGAGAATTTGTTGATCAATTTGAAGAAATCCTCTTTCATGAAGATAAAACTCATTTATTTGGGTTTTGTGATCTCTTCGAATGAATTGAAGATGGATCCCGAGAAGGTGAAAGAAATCAGAGAATGAATGTCTCCAAGAAGTATATTTGAGGTAAGAATCTTCCGTGGATTAGTAAGTTTTTATCGAAAGTTCATCAGAAAGTTTAGTGATATTTGTGCAAAAATGATGGATACAGTGAAGAAGAGACATAATTCATTCAAATGGACAGAAGAGGCTGAGAAGAGCTTCAACATATTGAAGGAGAAGATAAAAGAACAACTGATTTTGGTATTGTAGGAGTTCGGGAAGACATTTAAGGTGAGATGTGATGCGAGTGGGGTTGCAATCAAAGTGGTATTCAACCAAGATAATAGACCCGTTGCATATTTAAGTGAGAAGCTAAATGATGCTAAGAGAAAATAATCCACATATGATAAAGATTTTGATGCCATAATTCAAGCCTTGAAGAAGTGGAGGCACTATCTCATTATGAAAGAGTTTGTTTTGTATAAAGATAATTAGGCTTTACAATTCATAACCAGACAAGAGAAGTTAAACCAGAGACATGCCAAGTGGATAGATTTTATGCAAAAATTTCACTTTTGTCATTAAACATATTTGTGGTAATGCTAACAAGATTGTTGATGCATTGGGAGATGTCTAATTCTACAGGAATTTCAAGTGAAGACCTTGGGGTTTGACCACCTTAAGGAAATGTGTCATAATGATCCATATTTCAAAGAAGCATATGAAGCATGTGTGAATCTTGTGCTCAGAGACAGAAGCCAGTGGGCTGAATATCTGATTCAGGATGGGTTTTTGTTCAAAGGATTCCAGTTGTGTATACCAAAGTGTTCGATGAGGGAGAATTTCCTGAAGGAAAAACATAGTGGAGGTCTAGCGAGACATTTCGGCCATGAAAAAATGTTTACATAGTTGAACGGTTCATATTATTGGCCAGGTATGAGAGTAGAGGTGAAAAGGTTTGTGAACAGATGCAATATTTTCTAGTATGCAAAGGGGAAGAGATATAATACTGGGTTGTATAAACCATTGCATATTCCAGAGAGGCCTTGGGATGCAATAAGAATGGATTTTTTTTTAGGATTGCCAAGGACACAAAGAGGAAGTGATTCCATATTTGTGGTAGTGGAAAGATTTTCAAATATGGCACACTTTATCCCATGCCAGGAGACTAGTGATGCAACACAAGCTGCTCACTTGTTTTTCAACTAAGTTGTAAGACTCCATGGATTGCCCAAGAGTATTGTTTCAGACAGGGATACCAAATTTATTGGTTATTTCTGGAGAACATTGTGGAAGAAGGTGGGAACAAAACTATCCTTTAGTTATGCATATCACCCTCAAACAGATGGATAGACTGAGGTGGTGAATTGAAGTTTCGGATATTTGCTATGGAGTTTGGTCATTGAACACCATAGCCAGTGGGATCGGATTCTAGCACAAGAGGAGTTTGCATATAATGACTCAATGAACAAAAGTACTAGAAAGAGTCCATTTCAGATAGTATATGGAATGAATCTGAGGGGAGTGTCGAAGTTAAGATATATGAAGCAAAGTGAATTTAGGAGCATTGGAGCCAAAGTCTTCACTGCAGAAATGCAGGAACTTCATAATCAGATCGGAGAGCAGTTGAAGAAGAGAAGAAATGAATACAAATGCAAAGTTGATCAACATAGGAGGAATCTTCAATTTGAATTTGGAGATCAAGTTCTAGCACATCTTAGGAAGGAGAGGTTCCCAAGGGGAACATATAATAAACTAAAGCTGAAGAAGATAGGACCGTGCAAAATCCTAAGAAAATTTGGGGAGAATGATTATGAGATAGAACTTCCAGAAGATGTAGGTATATCTCCCATATTCAACATTGCAGACATGTATCCTAATAGGGAATATGGAATCAGAGGATCTTAAGATTAGAAGGAGATCCAATGGAAAAAGAAGATTTCTATAGCAGAGAATCCGTAGATGGAGAAAATAGTAGATTGACGAATTGGTAAGAAGACTAGAAGGAAAACATATTTTGAGTATTGGGTAAAATGGAAGGGACAACCAGTAGAATATGCCAGTTGGGTGAGTGAAGTGGACATCTAGAAGCATGGAAGGTCAATGCAGGAGATCATGGACAAGATTCCATGAATTTTTCAGCCAGAGGAGTATGATGCAGGAGCATTGCCAACAAAGCACAAGCGAAAGACAACAAGGTGCACTAGCGCACATTTTGAAGAAATTTAAATTTTCAAGAGAGTGTATCACACAAATATTTTGAAAAGAATTTCAATTAAAGAACACATTAAATGTTTTAGATACGAATGGTTCATGAAGACATCGGAGAATGTATTTTGTTGTCTCTTGACCAAGTTTTGGGAGTTTCTTTGTCATATCGACCTATTTTGGGACTTCGATAGCCTGTCGAAGGAGGAGCGCAAGTCAAAGCGAATATCACGAGATCTTTGCCCCCTTTTGGGCCACTTTTTGGGTTTTTGAGAATATGTAACGAGAATGGGATGCTGGCCCATCGGTTTACCCATGTTTAGGCCTATTTTGTAATATATAAATAGATGCCTAGGCTAGATAGAAGTAGTAGTGCATCTATGTGATAGAGGTCGGTGTGACAAGTGCTAGAGGAATGGCTAAGTGCTAGATCTATGTGATCAAAGGATTGTAAGTGATCTATGCATACTGTGTGAGACTTGTAGAGCTAAGTGCAAGTCCTTGTGAAAGATTGTAGAAGGATTTGTGTTATAATGCAATGAAGCAGGATCTAGCGAGATGCGCAGATCTTATGTCCTGCTCGGAGTAAGGGTTTTGAGGCTTTGTGCTTGTAACCGATTGACCAAAGACAATAAAGAAGAAGAGTTGGTGGACATATCCCTAAGGTTGGGGTGAACCACGTAAACCCTGTGTGATGTGCTTTGTGCTTTGTCTTGATGTATTTACATATTATATGCCAAATGCTCTAATATGTTAGATAGATCTATTCATTCTCGATGCTTACTATATGTTGGAATGTTAGATCTGATCTAGATATTCATGCTTAGTGCTTGATATGCTCATTATGATCCATTTGTATATGCTAAGTGCTTGAATATTGTAGATTAGTGTGAATGCTGCAAAGTTCTATCTTATAAGTGAAGTGATTATTTACTATATATTGAGGAACTAACGGTGCTAAGTGCTCTAGTAAGCTATATAATCATAGATTTGTGTCCCATCTAAGGTTGCAGACACCTGATTCTTGCATCCACCCCTGCCTCTACCTCAAGTGAGACTTCATATGCTTCGCAGGTGTTGTCGAAAGGGCTGGTAGTTAGGGATTTGTTGGTGCATTGTTATAGCATTTAACCCTGGGTCTACCCCTATTCCAAAAAATGGTTTTGTTGTCGGGACATGAAACTGTGATTATTGGGAACTAAGAAAGAGGAAGCTCTGTGCAAAGATTCATCCTAAAAATGTGAAAGCTCTATGCGTAGATCTGTTCCCTAGTGCACATTATTCTACTTGACTTATAAAGATCTATGCTAAAGAAAATAGATCAAATATGAAAGAAAGAAGCCCGATTTGAAGAAAAGAAGATTAGATCCGAAAGAAAGAAGCCCGATCTGAAGAAAATAAGATCAGATATGAAAGAAAGAAGCCTAATCTGAGGAAACGAAGATCAGATATGAAAGAAAGAAGCCCGATCTGAAGAAAACAAAATCAGATATGAAGGAAAGAAGCAAGATCTGAATTCTTAGCACTCTAAGAAAGGTAAAAGTGGAAATTTCTTACTAAAAGAGGTAAGATCTGAAAGCTTTGTGCTCTGTAGAAGTAAGATAAGTGGAATTTTTTGTTTCTAGAGTATGGATCTAGGTCTGTTTAATAGAGCCTGTCCTAGTTTGAAGGATAGGTCATTAATAGATGAAAGAAGATTTGACATGAGTAGATCTGATAAGAATAGTGAAAGATATATTATACCTATGCAAAGAAATAATGTTTGGACTAACGAATGGATGCAAGATCTTAGAAAGAAATTGTTGCAGGTTAACTCATATGATGATAGTGCACAGTACAAAAGAAGATGGGGATCATTTAAAAGGAAGAGAGGATTAACCCTTTGTTATAGTTGCAGAAGACCGAGACATATTTCTAAGGAATGCCCTAGTGGAAGACCTAGTTGTCTTTGTTGTAAAGCTCTAGACCATGAAGTATTGGATTTCGAATGAACCCAAATCAAGAGAACCCTAAGGTAGATCTAGAAAATGTAGAACCCTAGAAAGAATCAGAGAAAGTATTGATATAGATGAAAGAAACCCTGAATGACCACCGACATGTCATCTTATTAGAGATCTTCAAAGAAAAGGAATGCATCGAAGCAAGAATAGGAGACTTCGGCATTGACTATGTTTTGGATGAGGAAACACAGGTGAATATTATGCCAGAGAGAACCTGGGAAGCTATAGGAAGGCCTCTTATGATCCCTTCACTAGGAGGAATAGGTTTATTCAAAGGAAAGCTATTAAACCTATGTGTAAGGCTCACCCGGATACCTACGACTATCAATGGAACTTCGACAGAAGAAGACTTTGAGATTATTATTTTTTTCGAAGACAACGCCCCATTTACCATGCTAATAGGAAAACCTTGGATTGATAGAGATCAATCCCGACAAAAGGAAGAAGAAGAAGTTTTGGAATAGAAGAAGAAAAAGTTACAAGACTTTATGACCAAAAGGATTGTGCACTTGATTGCGGAACATGAGAGAATATCATATATATTTAATACTAGCAACCCGGATATCGAAGCTAAGAGAACACTAGAGGATCCACAGAATATTGAATTACCTATCCCAGGCAAAGAAGAAGTATTATCCAAGAACCCTAGGAAAGAATTTCAACAACGCGAAGTAACCAAGACTAAAGAAGATAAGAATCAGAATGAGAAAAGAACTGTCGAGGTGAGGCTCACTGGAAATAAGGCTAGAAAGTTAAGAAATAAGAGGGATAATAATGAAAGGTTATAGGAGGTTCTAGAGGATACCTTGCAGAAAGAAAAATTACAGAATTGGAGCTTCGTCGAGATATCAGAACAACGACACATGGCACTCCACCATGATGAAGTAATATAGCCGTTGGGGCTAATATATCTGTTCAACTTCTGCTCCAAACGAACATAAAAGCAATAAAGGTTTGTCACCTGATCGTTCGACCACGCCATAATGGATCAAACGGGAGTTAATGAAGGCTCATACCCATTGCAAGACAACCATTGCCAAATTACCCATTTAGCTCGTCCCGCCATGCACCGAGAACACTTTTTCCAATTGAGAATTTGAGCCCACAGCCTAAGTTGAGTTTATACAGTGATTATTGTGATCTTGTTCTCTGTCTCATTACCCTGTCTGAGTTGTCCCCCGATCCCATGAATTTTTTACCCCAACTGCGTATGTCAAAATCATTGAGCACTACAGAGAAATCCACTAAGGAATTTTTGATCGACTTAATGACAAAGAGAGTCATGTTGGAGAGAGGAGTATCTACAAGTGTACAAGAATATTCGACGAGAGGAATGCAGGACTCTCCGTCCACTGCTTGAGTCAGACCATCCCGACCAATTGCTAAGAAATGAACGAAGAACAGAGATGATATCACAAATTCTAAGATGATTTCGAGCATTCTACCTGCTTATCTACCACCTCTGAGCGGTGTAATAAACTGAGACAGTGTGCCCCGATATTTTGAATATGAATTGGTCACTGAGTACCTTCCGAAGGGGATACGCGTAGTGCACGCAGATCAGGATAAGATTGCAGCGTTGAAGTTTACTGACTTCAACCTTGGCGACAGGAAAGTGTACAATATGCTAGCCCCATACAAGTATCTGACTAGAACCAAGGGAAATAATTCAAAGATCGTTCCCCAGTAGTGGACCATGAACCTCGTGCAGTTCACACTGCTTAATGTAATGAAGATTCCTCACTTAGGGAGGCATCAAGAAGTGAACATGTGCATCAAGTTGTTGTTGTCCTGCTATCATTGAGGATACTTATGGTTGAACCACCACATCACAGTGGATTCGACTTTGATTAATCGGATCACATGGCTTAGCTGAAAGGCCCAGACCCATAGGATTTCTACCCCGAAAAGACTGCAGATTGCGCTCTCGCCCAGAGGATAAAGGATACTTACGACGATGTAGTGAAGGGAATGTGAGGCTACAAGGTAGCCTCTATCTAGAGTGGCATAGTGCACCTTGCCTCTCAGTTGAATGCAGGCAAGATAGTTCGCACGAACCGACTGACCCAAGTAACTAGATTCGTAGTCGACCTCACAGGGAAGTGCGCGGAGGGACTACATATGAATTGGGTGAAGTACCTCGTGAACCAGCTAGAACTAGATTGTAGAGAAGTGCAGGATCAGGGATACGAATTCCACTTCAGCTGGCTTCTTATCCTGATCACTTTCATCGCATGGGAGATGCCAAAAGGTGCAACCTTCCCGGACACCAAGCCATTTGAGCCTCTGGCCGCGAAGTTTAGTACATTGTGGTACTCCAGCGACATGAACAAGCAGTGGCAATCACATGTCATCTTCCACATGTATTATAACCAATTAAAGGTAGCTATACAGGCCATGCATCGCATAACCCCGAACACACTTCACAGGTTTAGACCCTTGATGAAATTCAACGCGAATTGCCATTTTATCTATATCATAGTGCATGTTGATGTGCATAAACATAAACTACAGTAATAATACAAGTTAACGGAGGATGACTTGTAGGAGATTACCAAGGAATGGTCGGTGGACCTCCTTGTTTCAGTGGATCCTGCAGAAATGTCCGATGTTGATAGCCCAAAAACTGCACCGGATACAGTCGGACCTAGCAAGATAAAGACAACTGAAGAGGTCAATGATTTAGACAGTGCATCCATGAAGACTGTGTCCATCTCAGTAGACCAAGGAGGTGATGGCACAAAAGTAGAACAGAAGAAAGGTGAGGTCACACCGCCAAGAGACGAGGAGGATCCCTCGAAGAAAAGGAAGGTTTCCCCTTTGAAACCTTCTTCAAGGAAGAAAATGAAAGAAACCATAACCATATTCGAAACCACCCTCACCTCAAATGACTTTGAATTCATCGTCGCAACACTAAATGATGCTTCATTGGATATAGCAAAGAAGAAATAAGTTAAGCAGGAGGAGGTGTTCAGTGACATTAAGGATGAGCTCCAAGGAGTGCAGCAGGCACTACAGTCCAGCCGCATAGTATCCACTGCACCCCTGACAGTTGGAACACCAGAACTAGGTGATGGGCCCACTCAATTACATCACATAGATGATACAATTGAAGGTCGGATTTGAAGATCCCAGGAAGAGATAACACAAGCCACAAAGGCTTTAGAGCAAGTACAGAAAGATCTTGAGGACCAAAGAAGTGCTACAGAAAAGGAAAATATCGCTCTATAAGAAAAATGGGATGAAGAAAAAACAGAGCTACAACAAAGAAAGGAACAATTTCTCGCTGAGAAACTTGAAGTTACGGAAAGGGTCAAAAGAGAACTTATCTCTATGACAGTCGTTGAAGTACAAACCGAGGAAAAAGTTCCACAGTAGGTGGCACAACTGGAAGAGGTAATCCAGAAGATACAACAATGCATCACCGACTTAGAGCTCTGCGCAGTACCTGAAACCCCACAGGAGATAAGAAACCAAAGAGAAGCAACTGCCCATAGTGAAATTGATAGATTAAAAGCTCTTTACATGGAGTGCAAGAAGCTTAGTAACCACAACACCCAAACCTATGAAAATCTCACTGAAAATCCAGAATTACAAAAACTGGAGTCGCAGCTCCAAGAAGTGAAGTAGAATGCAGATATACTATAGGCACATCTGAAGGCCCTATCACTTGTCAAAAGGATGAATATATCTCAAGAACAACGCATAGCTCAACATCAGATCCATATGATTCAAAGAAAAGTGATGGAAGTCACTCCACAACTTCAACCTATGCAAGACAAGGCATGTCTGTTATTTATAGAGGTCGAGAGACAAGGAGCAGAGCTAGAATAGGTCATCCTTAAAGAAGAACAATTCTTAGAAGGATCAATGAACGACGCAGTGATCTAGGAGTTCACCAAACAAGAGGCCATAGCAAAGCAACAAGTTGAAGCAGCTCGATCCAAGCTCGAGGAGTTTGAGGTAGAACTACTCAGACTTGAGTGACTCGGGATGAGTCACAGGTGAGTGTTGGGGGCATGTTGGCCCTTGACCAAGTTTTGGGAGTTTCTTGGTCATATCGACCTATTTTGGGACTTAGACAGCCTGTCAAAGGAGGAGCGCAAGTCGAAGCGAATATCATGAAATATTGGCCCCCTTTTTGGATTTTTGGGAATATGTAATGGGAATGTGATGTCAGCCCATGGGTTTACCCATGTTTACACCTATTTTGTAATATATAAATAGATGCCTAGGATAGATATACATAGTAGTGCATCTATGTGATAGAGGTTGGTGTGCTAAGTGCCAGAGGAATGGCTAAGTGCTATATTTATGTGATCAAAGGATTGTAAGTGCTCTCTGCATATTGTGTGAGACTTGTAGAGCTGAGTGCAAGTCCTTGTGAAATATTGTAGAAGGGTTTATGTTGTAACACAAGGAAGAAGGATCTAGCGAGCTGCACAGATCTTTTGTCATGTGTGGAGTAAAGGTTTTAAGGCTCTATGCTTGTAACTGATTGAAAAAAGACAATAAAGAAGAAGAGTTGGTGGGCGTAGCCCCAGGGTGGAGGTGAACCACGTAAACCCTATGTGATGTGCTTTGTGATTTGTCTTGATGTATTTACATATTATATGTGAAATGCTCTGATATGTTAGATAGATCTATTCATGCTTGGTGCTTATTATATGTTGGAATGTTAGATCTGATCTAGATATTCATGCTTAGTGCTTGATATGCTCATTCTGATCCATTTGTATATGCTAAGTGCTTGAATACTGTAGATTAGTGTGAATGTTGTGAAGTTTTGTCTTATAAGCGAAGTGGTTATTGACTTTATATTGAGGAACTAACTATGCTAAGTGCTCTAGTAAGTTCTATAATCACAGATTTGTACCCTAGCTAAGGTTGCAGACACCTGAGTCTTGCAAACACCCCTGCCTCTACCTCGGGTGAGACTTCATCTGCTTCGCAGGTGTTGCCGAAAGGGCCGATAGTTAGGTCTTTGTCACTGCGTTGTTGTAGCGATGAACCCTGGGTCTACCCCTGTGCCAACATATTTTCTTTTAATGTAGCTAAGTGCAGTAAATATTCGATGTGCTTGATCTGATCTGTATGTCACATATATTTATTGTAATAAATATTAGTAGTTAATAGCTTTTAATTCGATAGGATAAGTTTAGAGTAGTTGGAGGGAAGAGATCAAATATCCCTCTTGTATAAATGCTTTGTATTGTCACCCAGTAGAGGTTGTTGATGGGCTACTGAAGTTGTTGTTGATGAGTTGTTGTTAGGATGCAAATAGTTGTTGTAGAATTTATCTAAGAAATGTATGAAAATATGTATATTTTAGCTGAATGAATATAAGAGAGGAGCATTGTGTTGAATTCATGGTGTGGATGTGTCTATCTAAATGAATGAATGGTAGACTTTCCATTTATTTGGAATTATATGCTATTTCTTGTTCTTGTTTTTATGCATGCATTTACATGGTTAGATGTATTAATTTGCGAGGTTTTAAAATAAGATTCAATTGTTACTCTTCTACAAGCAAGTGCACGTGTGCATAGAGTCCACAAGGTGTGTGTTGACAGAGTCTGATTCGACTCATAGGCTCATAATATAATGTGAACCTTATGTGTGCAAGAAGTGCATAGCGTTCGCAAGGTGTGCGTGACAGAGTCCATTTCGATTGAGAAATTTATGGAGATATAGACTGAAGAACATTTTTCTACAAGGAGTGTGTGACCGAGTCTTCGGACTCAGAAGTTTAGGAGGAGGAGTTGAAGTTGTACACAGAGTGGTTAGGTTTGAGAGGAGAACTTGTTGCAAGGCATGCATAGGCTAGAATTCGACTAAGTGTCGAAAAGGGTATTATAATAAGATAAGAGTTCAAGGAAGAACAGACTCAGGAGGGAGAACGACAAGAAGTATTCTAAGGAAGGAGTCCCTTGAGGTTTCTCTAACCCAATAAAGAGAAATCCATCTAGGAAGGATTGGATTTATTCCAAACTGTCAGATTTGGGAGAGGTTGCACAGAGGCAAGTCATGGGGTGTTTCGACATTTCAGAGTTCGAGGCAATTCAAAGTGTGGAAGATGTAGGATCACCGAAGTAGTAAACTCATGAGGTGAATCTTAACCATCGGTTGTGAGGATACATGTGGCATCAGATTAGAGAATCCAAGAGTTATAGGTTCAGAGGAAGTAAGTGTGGAGTGAGTGGGGTTTCGCGAAGTCGCTAAACTTGAAGTATAGTTGGACCGTCAAATCCAGGGAGACATGTGGCAGATACCCATGAATTTGGACAAAGATGTTTTGGAAGGAAACAGAGGAGGAGGCTATCATATCATCGGAGCCTGAAGTGGCGAAGGGTTGTTAGGAGTCTAGCGTGACACTAGTACTTACAAATCGTTGTCACTGAGCATTGGAGAGCGGAGTTGTAAGGGGTCTGAAATTACACGCGACATCAAGGGGACATGTGTGAGAATATAGATTGGTCAAGGTCTGTTGAAGGCCCTAAGAACTAGTTCGGTTTGTGGATTTTGAGGAGCCAAGATCGGGAGGTCGCAAAATCCCCAGGAGCGAAGGGGGTTGTGTACACCATATGGATATGAGGTTAATGATGGATCCATTTTATTCCGAGGGAATCCATTAGACTGTTGTGATCCTACTCCTCCTCCTGAGTCACAGATTTCTTACTTCGTGCAGGTAGAAGAAGATGATAGGATTTCCATCCAGGCCCAAGATAAGTTTAGTCTGTCTTCTTATTTTATTTACCTTTTTACTTTAATTGATTGAGGTATAGTATTAATACTTTCATTTTCCCCTTTTGTAGGTTGAAATCATAAGTTTGACTTTGCGAAGGGAGGCATTTTGTATTCAAAAGGTACTCGGGTTCCATGGCTTCTTACTGAGATTCACTTCCACCATTCAATGAGATATTTGTGCTTACTTACTTCTGTTATAGACAATTGTTGTAGATTCTTTAAATTATATTTAAACTAGCTACATAATTCTTGGGTATATAAAACCCCAAATGTACTAATTTTTTTCTTGGTCAACGACCTATTGACTGTATAATTACACTTTATCATAACAATATGATATTTACTGTAACAGATAAATCTCTTTGTTAATATATAAATATATATATATTTATGGGACTTTTAATTCTTCTCTATTTATGCTTAGTCATGATCGCATGCGATTCTTCTTCACCTTTTAAGCAGTAGGAAAATCAATAAATATATTATGGCCATGAGGCGTACAATTACAAATTACTATCTATATGTATACATTAACCATATAACACTTCAGAAAACAAAATACTAACATGTATTTTAAACAGTGGGAAAATCCACAAATCTATCATGGCCATGAGGCACACTTATATATATATATATATATATATATATATATATATATATATATATATATATATATATATATATATATATATATATATAAGTGTGCCTCATGGCCATGATATATATATATATATAAAACCATATAACACTTCAGAAAGTGAAAGTACATAGTTAAGATACATATTTGAACAATCGATGCTGGGAAAACAAATGGAACAACCACATTTCTCCCAACCGTAGAAAGAGGACATCCATGATCACTTGTCCTGATCACCCCCTAGCCTGACCATGACTCCATATGGGAAAAATGAGTATCTCTCCTTAGCCACTCTCACCTTGAAAAGTTTAGAAAAAATTATTTCCTAACACCAGATGTGCTCATAATAACAAAACAATTATTTTCCCAACATACTAAGAAATGTCCCGCCTCCCACATATGTTGTATCTATCTCATGCCTAGGACTTTCCATTCCTTTACCTCATTGGGAGATTCACAGCTTTACAAATCCTGATTTTTAAGGGCTTCTAGTGATAGAACTCAACTTATGACACTTGTAAAAATCAGCTATGAGTTAACTCAAACATGTTCCCCACTCATGGAGTCATAGTCAACTATTTTTAACCCAATTGTTCCATTTGTCTTCCAGCATTAAATTTATTAAAAATTTTGTCTCATACATGTGTCTATCAAAAGAGGATAGTTGGAAAGTTAAACCTTTGTCCAACAATTATTAAAATAATAATTACATACTTCCAAAAATCTAAATTCTAATTTCCATAAATGGAAATTTGTTATTTTGAACAACAACTTGAAATAACTTATTTTTTAAAAAATTCAAGGATATCACATCCTCTCCTCCTTAAGTATAACAATGTCCTTAGTGTTCAAATCATCTCTTGGAACAGAATTGGATAATATTTCCACATTTCTTCTTATAATTCCCAAGTAGCATTCTTAGGACTAAAGTTCTTCCATTGCACTTTTACCTGGGCAATGGCTCTGTTCTGAAGTATTGTTTCTTTCCTGTCCATAATGCATAGAGGTTCCTCTTAGAAATCACCTTCTGGTTTGACCTTCACCATGTTCCAATCAATGATGTGAGTATGATCATGAATATATATTTTTAATAATGAAACATGAAAAAGCTTATGAACTTTTAAATTTGCAGGAAGTGCCAGTTGATACGCCACTAGTCCGATTCGAGTTAAGATCTCGAAAGGACAACAAAATATTGGTGTCAACATGGAAAAGCTTCCTAGTTTTAGGGAACTTATCCTCTCTTTGAATTTGAGATACACATGCTCTCCAATTTTGAATTCCTGATGTCTCCTTTTTAGATCTACATAGATTTTATGGTGATCTTGTGCCTCTTTCAAGTTCTGTTGTACCCTTTTTACCATCCTATCCATTTATTGGAGCATTTATGGTCTAGCCATAATCCTGTCAACCAGATTATCCCAACTGATCGGGGTTGTACATTTCCTTTCATATAAAACTTCGACAGGACTTATCTTAGCTGATGCTTGATACCCATTATTGTATGTGAATTCAACTAAGTGTAGAGATACTTCCCACTTTGTTGGTTTTGTCCTTACATACATTTGTAAAATGTCTTCGATAATTTCATTTATTCGTTGTGTTTTCCCATCTGTTTATGAATGGTAACTTGTGATGAAATTCAAATTAGTACCCAAACCCGCAAACAATTCTTTCCAAAAATTGGGTGTAAATTTGACATCTCTATTTGAAATCACTATCTTAGGCATCCCATGCAACCTAAATATTTCTTTCATAAAAATTTCAGCAATATTAATCGCTTTGTAAGTATATTTCATAGGTATAAAATGCACAGATTTATTTAGCTTATCAATCACTACCATAATTGAGTCATTTTGTCTTTGAGTCTTAGGAAAACCTATGATGAAGTCCATTGAAATAATTTCCCACTTCTATTCGAGTATAGGCAGAGGTTGTAACAGACCTGCCAAATGTTGATGCTTAGCCTTGACCAGTTAACAATCTAAACATTTAGACAAGTATTCAACTATTTCATTTTTATGTTAGGCCAATAAAATTGTTTTCTTAAGGATGTTATCATTTTCTGGTATCTTTGATGACTAGAATATGGCTTTTTGTGCAACTCGTCAAGAACTATCATCTTCAATTCAGTAGAGTTAGGTACATATAACCTGTCTTTGAACCTTAACAACCCATTTTTATCTATATTGAGATATGTACCATGCATATTTTCTTCATTGTTTTGCAATTGTTCTTTTGTTTTGATGTATTTTTCATCATTTCTTCTTGCATATTTAATCCTATCCTCAATATCATTTTCAAGTTTTCTTATAATTACTTCATATATTTCATTATTCCTTCGACTTAATTCATCTGCAACTTTATTTTATTTTCCTTTGATCTTTCGTACTTCAAAGTCGAACTCACTTAAGAAGTCCAACCATCTTGCTTGTCTTGAATTGAGATCCTATTGGCTAAACAAGTGTTTCACACCACTGTTATCTATTAGTAATAGAAATTTTATTCCCATTATATAATTCCACCTCATTTTAAAATCATGAATTACAACTCCTAACTCTATATCATGAGTTACGTAGTTTCATTCATGTTCTTTTAATTTGCATGATTCCTAACAAATGATGTGTCCATCCCGTGTTCTCATGTTAGTAGTCCTCCTAATCCTTCTTTAATTTCATCCACACAAACTGTAAAGTATTTATATGGGTCTACCAATTTAAGGATTGGTGCCGTAGTTAACAGTCCTTTTAATTTATCAAATCTGTCTTGGCATTTTTTAGACCAATTAAATTTTATTCCCTTTTTCTGCAGTGATGTAATCAGATAGGTGATTTTGGAAAACCCTTCAATATACCTTCGGTAATAGCTGGTAATAACTATGAATGACCATATGTATTCTACGTCTTTAGGAATAAGACATTCCCTAATGACTCTGATCTTTTCAGGGTCTACTGCAATGTCGTCTTCCGATATTACATGCCCTAAATATTGTATCTTCCTTTGGTAGAAATGACATTTATCAAACTTAGCATACAACTTATGTTCAAAGTCCAACTCACTTAAGAAGCCCAACCATTTTTCTTGTCTTGAATTGAGATACTATTGGTTGAACAAGTGTTTCACACCATTGTTATCTGTCAATAATAGAAATTTTCTTTCCTTTAAATAATGCCGCCACATTTTCAAAGCATGAATTACAGTTCCTAATTCTATATCGTGAGTTACGTTTCATTCATGTTCTTTTAATTTGAGTGATTCGTAACAAATGATGTGTCCATCACGTGTTATCACTCCTCCTAATCCTTCTTTAATTTCATCCACACAAACTGTAAACTCTTTATCTGGGTCTACCACTTTAATGATTGGTGTTGTAGTTAACAATCCTTTTAATTTATCAAAACTATCTTGGCATTTGTTAGACCAATTAAATTTTATTCCCTTTTTCTGCAGTGATGTAATCAGATAGGTGATTTTCAAAAATTGTTCTATACCTTCGGTAATAGATGGTAATAGCTATGAATGACCTTATGTATTATACATATTTAGGAATAGGGCATTCCCTAATGTCCCTAGTCTTTTCAGGGTCTACTGCAATGTCGTATTACGATATTACATGACCTAAATATTGTATCTTCCTTTGGTAGAAATCACATTTATCAAACTTAGCATAAAACTTATATTCTCTTAGAGCCTGTAATACTATTTTCAAATGGTGATCATGTTCTTTTTCAGTTTTTAAATAGATTAGTATATCATCGATAAAAATCAACACAAAATTATCCAAATACTGTTTGAATATACTATTCATCAAACACATAAAAGTTGTTGGTGCATTAGTTAATCCAAATAGAATCACTAAAAATTCATAATGTCTGTAACGTGTTCTGAATGTTTTTTTGTTTACGTCTTTGTCCCTTATCTTGACTTGGTGATAACCAGATCTCAAGTCTAGCTTAAAGAATATTTTTTCTCCTCCAACCTGGTCGAAGAGATCATTCATTCTAGGTAAAGGGTACTTATTTTTAATCTTCATTTTATTTAGTTGACGATAATCAATACACAATATTAGTGTTCCATATTTATTTTTAACAAACAAAATTGGTGATCCCCAAGGTGAAACACTTGGTCTAATCTATTATTTATCTAACATTTCCTGTAACTAAATTTTTAGTTCGGTTAATTCAGAAACACTCATTCTATAAAGTGTATTTGATACTGGGGAAGATCCAGGTAGAAGATCGATAGATAAATCTATCTCTCTCCTTGGATGTAGTTCTGGTATCTCTTCTACAAATACGTCTTTAAACCCCTAAAGGAATGCAAAGTCTTCCAAACTTGGTTTTCTTTCTTTTTTCCAACAGGTTAGTTACTTGAATAACATATACTTTTCAACCCTTTTTAAATCATTTCTTGAGTTGCATTGTTGATATTTGTCTAACATAAACTGATTTTATGATTCCATGTACTGTTCTTGTTGTATTATTTTCATCCTTGTATATAAAAGACTTTTCATAACAGTTTAATATCACTGTATTCCTTTCTAACCAGTCCATGCCGATAATTATGCCATACGATTCTAAGGGTAATACGTTCAGATTTAACTTTGTATTTTGACCACGTATACTGAGTTCACAATCATAAAAAAAAAATGTTACCTTTCTTTTTTTTCCTGTTGCTAGCTATATTGACCAGGATTTAACATGTTTTACCTTCTTTAACTTTTTTTATTCTACTAATGTTGGAGCAATATAACTTAGACTAGCTCCTGGGTCAATTAGTATAGAGACATTGTTGTTATAAATTTTACCTTCAATTTCCACAATAGTGGATTGATGATTTTCTTTCATGCCATCCAAAGTTGCATTGATATTATGAATTCTTCTGCCAATATATCCAACTGTTGAAGCCTCTTGAAGGTTTTGGAATGAAGTCCTTACTGATGGGTTTAAGCATGGACAATTTCTCCTTAGGTGGGGTTCTCCACACTCCCAACATTTCAATGGTTCTATGGGACTGTCCCCTACCTTCTTGAATCCCAAATTGACTGGTTTATTTACCCCTTGAGTTTGCTATGTGTTATAGGGATATCCCCTCCTTTGGAATCCTTTAGTCATGTTACATAAATGGGCCAATTGGGAACCTTTCTTGCGTTGATTCAATTTATCCTACTTCTTATATTTCCAAGCCTTAGGAGTTTCGAATCTTTGTTTATACTGTTCATAACACATTTGGGATTTCCTAAATACCTCATTTAAAGATTTAGGATTATCAAATTCAGTTCTTTCTTTATAATACTATGGTATACAACTCAAGAACCATTGAATTTTTACTTTATCTTCTTTGATATAGGGCACAAACCTCAATAGATCTAGAAATTTGTTAATCAGATCATCCATAGCCATTTGTCCTAATCGCAATTCAAAAAAATCTTTAGTATTTCTTTCATAATAAATTTTTGATAGCTATTGTTTCTTGAAAATATTTTTGAATTCTGACCATTCCATCTGTTTTTCTTTCATTCCTTTCGCTAATTTCAAATCTTTCCACTAGATACTAGGCTTTCCTTTTAAGTTATAAATGGTCAATCTAACCTTAGTATTACTAGAGTAATTATAAATATGAAAGTATTTATTTATGTCTAGAAGTCAGGCTTCAACTTCCTCACCAGTCTTTGATTCCCCATGAAAGGCGGAGGGTTTTATCTTTTTCAATTCACCTTCCAGGTGATCCAATTGTTTTCTCTTCTTTCATGTAGATGCCTTATTTTCTATCATGTGTGTGTGTCCTCAGAAGAGATGTCTTCTCCTTATGTTTGATGACTAGGATTCTTTGAGGAATTTTTACTGACCTCCTCTTCCATATCATTATTTTATTGGACTCTTCATCGTTTCTATGTTGCATAACAACATTTCATTTATTTCCAATTGATCTTCTTGAGCTTTCTTTAACTTTTCATTATCCACTTTAAACACGTGTAATTACACAATAATATTCCTCATCATTTCCAATACTTGGGTTTCTGAACTTGCATCACTATGATGTTCGGGATATCTAGGTAGCTCTTGATTGTGGTTTCTATCAGGCCTGTCTCCTTCTCCATTCTGCACTGACATTTTTACAAAAGAGAAATTTTTATGTTTGTAACAGTAAATATTATTTGTTATATTTTTCCTTTAGAAAAATATCTTTATGGTGTTTCCATTAGGCCTAAGTGTTGTAAGCAATATATCTCATACCATATTCAATGTACCTCAAAAATTTCTAAAATAAAAAAAAAAAATTGTTGAAGGGGAGAAACTAAAGTCTATTTGACAAAGACATCTTAGACTCAACTAATGTCTTTCAATCAAATCCTTTTCCGAAACATTACTCTGGTTTAAATTCTAAAATGTTAATCAAAACTATCCATAAGAGGACTAACACTCTACCCATAAAACATATCGTTCTTGCTCTATTTTATAGTGCATAAAAATTCCTCCATTCATTATTTATTTCTAGACTAGGAGGAGAAGAACCTTATCAAACTTGTATTGTTTTTATGCTTGGAGGGATAAATCCTAACCATGATGATATATTCTCATATATTTTACGTTATTCTTGTTTTTACAAAAGGTTTCTCCCCACTAATTTGTGTTTAGACTTGAGAGAAAGAGACATACGTAAACAGGGTCCTAAAAGACTCCATGGTATAATCTCTCTAGGATTATATCATGCATACGATAACCTGTTGTTTAATAAAATTATTTTACAAAAAATAGGCATATGATAATCCTACTATTCAACTATGTTACAAGATCCATGTATTTCAAGGTAAGGTGGCTCTTTAATGTGTAGGGTTGAGGACAACTAAAACCTATGCTAGGAGCTGACAATTTTCGTTGTTGCATTTAAGGTGTAGGAATATGCGTCATACCTTATTTACTTACCATGTACCTACAAGATTTGATGCCTTAGACCCATGACCATTGTTTTCCCTCCACTTCTCATATTTCACATGGTAACTGACAACGTACTTTGTCATTTCTCCCACTACGAGTGATGGGCTCGAGGCACCATTACACTCACTGCATTTCGACCCTTGCCTTGTTTCACTAGGCTTCCCTCTACAATGCTATTATTTGCGACTTGAATACTTTATATGGTTTATCCCTGGTGTACTTAGGTGCAACAAACTAGATGTAGGAAAATCAACGTGGTTTCATATGACCAGGTAAGATGTCTGTGTGTTAAATACAACTGTTTTTGGAAGTTTTTTCTTGTATTGTGCTTTGTTTCTCTGTTAACATTTAAACAATAATTTTGTAGCTTCATGAGTTCCTTTAAAAGTTAGAGAGCCCATGGATAAAAATTATACTATAAGTAACAATAGTGTTTGATTATACAGTTACCCATTTTAATTTCTTACCACACCTGGATTAGGTCTGGACATAATGCAATATAATTTTGTGCGATTTTGTAAGTAATTATTTTCATTCTTGAATCTCGGCATAGATGGTTTTCCTTTCTAACTATGGTGAAAATCAATCCAAAACCCTTTGATAGATAGTCTCCCAGACTTCCCATCAAAATATCTATCTGAGTTCTATTATTATTTCTCTTGTTCTAAACCGAGACCCTCGGTGTTGTTTGTATCCCTATTCCTATGTAAAAACACAAACGTTTTGTTTAGTTACCCTATGGTAAGACTCTGTCGGTTCTATGAGAAACATTGATGGTATAAATCCCTTAACACACATTTGTTTTCCTCTATAATTATTCAAGATATATCTTGGTTCCATTCGTTAGGGGACCCATATTATTTAAAATCCCTCGTATAACATTTTTTTTTTTTATAAATGGAAATTCATATAGAATACCATGTATGTTACTTTATTTGGTCTTCTATTTATTTCTTTAAATGAACACTATAACCCACATTCATTCAAAATATCCTCCTATTGTATGCACAATGATTATGTTTTGCAAGGGTTTGCACATTTTTGCATTGTCATGATTTAACAAAAAATTAATTTTTTTCAGGGATAATTCATGCACACAGGTTTAGTATTTTATGTCTCTGTAAATACTCTCGGCAATTAGACACTGTAAAAACATACTTAATATAATCAATTCTCTCTGTAAGAAATACTTACTTTAATTACTTATCTGTAAATACTCATTGCAATTGCTTCTCTATAATTTCTTCTCGGTTATTATTCTTTGTAGAAAAACTTATTGTGAGTGCTCCTATGTAATTGTTCTATGTAATTATTCTCAACAATTATCCTCTGTAATTTATCCATTTTGATACGATGTGGTAAAAAGTTCCTTTTTACATTATATTGGTTAAACTTCGTAGTAACCTTTGTGTATTTTAAAGAATTCAATGAAACCTGTAATGGATTTATATATAAAAATATAGATCTTTGCTATGACATCTTATTTTGAATTTACACTTGATTTATTTATGGATATGACGTTAATGATGGATCCCTTTTCTTGTGACAGAATCCATCATACTGGTATGATCCAGATATTACTTTGTGTGGGTACAAGAAGATGACTGGATTTCCATCTAGGCCCAAGATAAATTTACACCCTCTTCTTATTTTATTTACCTTGTTCATTTAATTAATTTAGGTATAGTATTAATACTTTTGTTTTTCCCTTTTGCAGGTTGAAATCATAAGTTTGAATTTGTGAAGGGAGGCGTTATGTATTCAAAATTTACTCAGGTTCCATGGCTTCTTATTGAGATTCACTTCCACCAGTCAATGAGAGATTTGCGCTCGCTTACTTATGTTATAAACAATTGTTGTAGATCCTTTAAATTCTGTTTAAACTAGCTACAAAATTCTTGGTTATATAACACCCAAAATGTATTAATAATTTTCTTGGTCAACGACATATCGACTGTACAATTACACTTTATCATAACACTCAGGGATTTACTGTAATAGATAACTCTCTTCATTAGTATATAAATATATATATTTATGGGACTTTTAATTCTTCTCTATTTATGCTCAGTCATGATCACATGAGATTATTCTTCACTCTACTAGTTCGAAATATATATGAAGAAGTAAACCTACATGGTTTACTTATTTTTCTTCGATATAATCTGATTTTCTATGGTTTCACTTGTTTCTTTTCTAAAGTAGTTTGTTTTGTGTGCGGTAATTTAAGCAGTAGGAAAATCAATAAATATACTATGGTCATGATGCACACCCATACAAATTACTATATATATATATATATACATTAAACATATAACACTTCTAAAAAAACAATACTAACATGTATTTTAAACAGTGGGAAAATCTACAAATCTATCATGGCCATGAGGCACACTTATATAGATTATTATTTATATATATATAAAATCAACCATATAACACTTCAGAAAATGAAAGTACATAGTTAAGATACATATATGAACAATCGATGCTAAGAAAACAAATGGAACAACCATGTTCCTTCCAACCTTAGAAACATAACAACCATGATCACTTGTCCTGATTATGCCCTAGCCTGACCATGACTCCATAAGGGAAAATTGAGTATCACTCCTTAGCCACTGTCACCTTGAACATTTCATAAACATTTCTTTCCTAACACCATATGTGCTCATAACAACAAAAAAAATTGCATTCACAACATACTAAGAAATGTCCTACCTACCACACATGTTGTATTTATCTCATGCCTAAGACTTTCCATTCCTTTCCCTCGGGAAATTCACATTTTTACAAATCCCTGATTTTTAGGGGCTACTAGTGACATAAATCAACTTTTGACACTTGTAAAAATAAGCTTTGAGTTAACTCAAACCTGTTCCCCACTCATGGATTCATAGTCAACTATTTTTAACCTGGTTGTTCCATTTGTCTTCGAACATTAAATTTATTAAAAAAGTTATCTCATACATGTGTCCATCAAAAGAGGACAGTTTGCAAGTCGAAACTTCATCCAAAAGTAATTAAAATAATAATTACATACTTCCACAAATCTAAATTCGAATTTCCATAAATGGAAATTTATTATTTTGAAAAATTCAAGGATATCACAAGGTCAAGGACCAGTAGTTTGTCATAACTTTCAGAAACCAGGGAACTATGCAAGAGACTTCCCACATCCACCTATGACATGTACGTACATGGAACTACATAAAACCCAAAGATTGCTAGTATTTGAGATTATTGGGATCATCAGACAGTAGAGAGGATCACAAAATTGTTGTGCGAGTACAATGACTTATTCCCAACAACATTCTCAGAGATGAAGAGGATACCAGGAGATATAGGAGAGATGAATATCCCATTGAAGCTAGAATCAAGACCTATAATACAAAGGCTATATAGATTGAATCCAATATACAAAGAGAATATGAAGACATAAATTGAAAATATGCTAGAAGTTGGCATTATAGAACCTATAGAAGAGTCAGAATGGATCAATCCCATGGTGGTGCAAGAAATGAAGCAAGGAGGGATCAAGATTTGTGTAGATTTAAGAAAATTGAATGATTCTTTCCTACATGATCATTTTCCTACCCCATTTATAGATGAAGTGTTGGAGAATGTAGGGGTCAAGAAGCTTATTCTTTTACAGATGAATTTTCAGGTTATTATCATATAAGGATTGTGCCAACAGATAGGTACAAGAAAATTTTTTCTACAGAGTGGGGATCATTTCAGTATATAATTATGCCATTTGGATTGAAGTATGCACCAACCATTTTTTCAAGAGTAGTAGTAGCATCTTTCAAGGAGTTTATTCATAATTTTTGGAGGTTTACTTGGATGATTGGACAGTGTTCAATTTGCTAAAATATCATGTTGAATTATTAAGGATGATGTTGGATAGATGTAGACAGTGTCAGATCTCATTAAATATTAACAAAATTTATTTTCAATACACCTTTGGAATTTTTTTAGGGCATGTGGTGTGTAAACAAGGTCTTCTAGTTGATCCTGCCAAAATTGTTGTCATAGTTAACTTACCACCACCAAAGTCAGTGCACCAGCTGAAGAGTACATTGGGCCATACAAGGTAGTACAAAAAATTCATTAGGGGATATGCATAGATCATTGTACCAATGGAGAATTTAATGAAGAATGATACTAAGTACCAATGGAATGATGAATTCTAGAAGAGTCTTGTTATTTTGAAGGAAAAGATGGTTACTGCGTCGATTTTAGTATTTCCATATTGGGATAAATAATTTCATGTGCATGTATATGCATCTGCAATTTCATTAGGAGTAGTATTAAACCAATGAGGAGAAGGTGATATAGATCTCCCTATTTCATTTGCACATAGAATTTTTTCAGATTCAGATAAGAACTACAAAACCACATAAAGAGAAGGATTAGAAATGGTGTATGCTTTCCAAAGATATAAACATTACTTGTTAGGAAAACACTTTAAGATGTTTATAGATTATTCATGTATGAGATACTTAGTTATTGAGCCAGTGTTAGGGGGGAGGATATGCATATTTCTATTACTATTTCAATAATTTGACTTTGAAGTTATGGTGAAGCTTGGAAGATTCAATGTAGGACCGGATCACTTGTCCAGGATAAAAAATGGAGAATAACCCAATAAATTGGAAGACAACTTTCCAGATGCGCAATTGTTTTCAATACAAATTGAAAATTGACATTTTTCTGACATTATTGAGTTTTTGAGTAGTTGAATTGCAGCAAGAGAATTTACTAGTGCGTTGAAAAACAATTTGGTGGTCAGAGTTGCAATTGCATGACATTTACACAAACTTGGAGCATATAGCATCTTGAGGAGATGTGTGATGGAGCATGAAAGACCCATTATCTTGGCAGAAGCACATGACATAATTGTAGGAGGAAACTATGCAGGAAAAGATACCACACACAAGGTATTACATGCATCATTATGGTGGCCAACAGTTCATAAGGATTCAAAATAATATTGTCAGAAGTGTAATGTTTTTCAAGAGTAGGGAAGCCATCCAGGAGGGATGAGATTCCACTGAGACCACAGGTTACTTTAAAAGTGTTCGATAAATTAGAAACAGATTTTGTACATCCAATTAATCCATCAACAATAATATCAGGAGGTAGATATATTATTACAACGAAATAATACTTAGCCATATGGGAAGAGGAAACACCAATAAAGGATTGTAGCACAAACACTGCAACACACTTTTTATTTGCAAATGTAGTAACAAGATTTGGATGTATAAGGATATTTATGAGTGATAAGGGAACCCACTTCATCAAAAATACAATTGAGGTAGTGATTGAAGAGTTTAATATATACCACCAGAACATTACTCCTTACCACCCTCAAGCAAATGGAATAGTGGAATCCTTCAACAAGATTTTGGAGAATGCCTTGACAAAGATTTGTAATGTAAATAGATATGATTTTGATTTGAAGTTACCAACAATTCTTTGGGCCTATAGAACTAATTGAAAGAAATTAAAAGGACAAACACCCTTTATATTGGTGTATGGATAGGAGGCATTAATTCCTTTAGATTATTTAATGCCAAGTTTGTGCAATGCAACAATCACAGACATGACGAAAAAGAGCACAACATAGGACAGATTGGATCAACTGATGGAATTAGAGGAAGACAGAATCATGGCGGGTTTCCATCAAGAATTACATAAAGCAAAGGATAAAGCATGGCATGATAGAAATATCAAGAAGAAGAAGTTTAAGGAAGGATATTTGGTTCTCCTCTATGACAGTAAATACATACAACAGCCAGGGAAGCTTGGAATGCATTGGCTAGGGCCATATAAGATAAATTTTGTTACAGATGGAGGTGTTGTACAAATGCAAGGCTTAACATGAAAGGAAGTGCAAGGAATGGTGAAAGGTAGTCAATTGAAACTATATAGGGATAGTTCACCTACTAACTCTCAATAGTTGCAGCGCAACAAGTAGACTTGTACATATTGTAAATAGTAGGAGCTAAAAGAATAAAAAGGAAGATAAAAACAAAAAAATGAAGAAAAATTCAAAAATGAGTAATTAGGAGGAATAAGTAGCTCATGAATGATATCGCGCCACAAAAAGTGCGACATAATTTCGAATATTGCGTGCATGAAAGTTAGACACTTCTTAAATGACTAGAAAAGGTGAAAAATAAGACATAACATTAATGGTCGGGTTTATAAAAAGGGAGAAGAACGAGAAATTTTGATACTTAGTGAATTTTGATAAACTGAGCACTTGAGAGCGTGAGCGAAGGGTGATAGTAAGATAATAATTCAATTTATTTAGTGCAAGAAAAATTCATTTTCACCCCTGAAAGTTAGAACTCCTAGTCGATTTGTGTGAGTAACCCAACAATCCGATAGGAAGAAAGAATGAATGGAAGAAATAGAGCATTTTGTTGAGTTGGGGGATGTAAAAAAATATGATACTAAATTGATTAGTCCCACTATAGTAGAGGAAGAATTATCAACCATAGAAAATGTGCAAGTGGGTCAAAGAACAAAAATTGCTTATGGCAGCGCAAACCCTAGTTCTGAAAACCCTACAGAAAAGGAAAAAAATAAACAATATGTCGAAGAAGAAGTCAAAGGACAATAGGAAATGGAGAGAGAAGAAGAAGAAGAACCCAAGGATGAATCCACAGAAGAAAACCTAGCCATGGTTCAAAAGTGGAAATCACCAAACGCGGTGGAAATTACATTACCCCATCTTCTTGATGTTGTAGTTGCAATAGAAGACATGTAAGGGAAGGTTCCAAAGTTAAAGTATGTCGACGATGACATAATCGACACATAAAAGTTTCCATACTTCGCACAAGAAGCATAATTGGAGGACAGGGGGGAGGTAGGACCCCTACGAAAACCTATTCTAGAGCCTGCGCAGTGGATCATAAGTCTCTATAATTCAGGCGTGATGAATCTGTTGGACATACTGGATTTTGGGGGTGGTAAAAATGTGGGACTTTTGTGAAAAAACTATTGGCCAGGCTACATGGATGTATCATGTGGATGGACATGCCAGTCCCCATAGACTTGAATCTCATAGCTAATATCATAATGTTTCCTACTAGTGGGGCATAGCCAGAAGATTAATTGTACAATAGAACTAGAGATAAATAAATTGCAGAAGAAGTGAAGGTCCAGTTAGGGACAAATAGAGGAACCCGAGGAATAATCATCAAGGATATCATTGACCATGAAACAAAGTTTTCTACAAAATTGATGGCTTGCAAACTATTGAGAAAGTGCAGAAAGGAAGAATCCCTAATAGGAGTGATAGAAATAGTTGTGCAGTGCACAAAGAGCGTAGTGTTCAGTTGGGAACCTTACTTGTTGATTAAATTCTTGGTAGATTGCAGAGATGCATAGGATAATGGAACAAAATTCCATTAATCATGGTTTCTAATTCTGATAGCATTGGTGGGATGGCAGGATCTCAAGTTTTCATATTTTATAGACAAAAAGGGGAAATTTTATGCAACGCGCTATGAAATGTTGTGGTAGGAAAAGGACACCAAGAACTAGTAGGATAACAATGCGTTATTCTCCATGTTCTTGGAGGATATGCAACAAAAGACAAACAATATATAGAGGATACCAATGGAAGTAGTGAAAGGAAATGAATGGATTTCAAAATTAAAAGATTCAAGACATCATTTACGGATCCAGGCCATAAGGGACCAAAAGAAGAAGTGGTTGGAAATGAGCTATTGTAAAAAACATGAAGAAGTGGACTGGATCGTTCAAGACTGGCCTGCGTATTAGAAGGTTCCAATAACACAAAAGAAAGGGACAAAGCCTAAAGAGCCAATAGAAGAAGGAACATCCAATAAAACAAGGAGTCCAACAGATAATACAAAGAAGGCTTTGGAGCACGACCAAGATTCAGGAAGCAACGCAGCTAGAAAAAATCCTAGAAAGAAAGAGACAATATCAAGGATAGAATTCAAAGGAGATGGCGAGAAGGATAGTTCTCATCTGTAGAAATAAAAATATGGGGAAACAATAAACAATAAAAATGGGGCACAAACCTGAACCCCAACTAAGAAGAAAACATGAACACAGGAGGAAGAAATTAGGAAAAAGTGGAAGTATCATAAAAATCCTCCAACTATCACTATCAAGGAGGATGATGCCAAGTTGGTAGCAGACATAGTCCAAGACAGAGGAGAGGATGTAGTATGTGCAACAGAGGCACAAAAGGAGGATATCACGGAAAAATTAGTATAATTACACAATATTTTATAGAGACTATAGATAAATACAACACATCACCCAAAAATGCAACATACAAAGAATGAACAAGAAACATCAACGTAGAAGGAGAAGGAAGAGACTATGAAGAAAATAGTAGTCAATAGTTACAGATTCAATGTCACAAAATACATGTTGGATATGGATGAACATACAATGTAGAGATGAGTAAAGTATGTGGATCATATGGAGTTGGTCCTCACGCAAATACCCACAAAGGCATTATATGGACTACTAGAGAGTATAATGCAAGAACTATAGTCTAGAGATAGGGCATATGCCACCAATCTAGCAATCGACCATGAGGTGAAGAGGATTATACAAGTCACATGTGAAAAAATAATGCTGGAAAAGGAGGAAGAAAAGCAGTGCACAAACAATTTAGATAAGAATCTCATAGAGGTATACATGAGTATACCTAAGTGTGTGCAGACACATGAAGTTCCAACAAAAGAGAATATACAACAAATTGTGCATACCATGGAGAGATACAAGTAAGAAATAACAGAGTTAATAGAGAAATTAACTCTGAGCACACCTCCAAAAGTGTGAGATAAAAGAGAGAAAGAGGCTACTGCGCATGTAGAGAGTATATCACAGGAGTTTAAAGAACTGGAAAAACTGTATAACAAGACTGCATAGATTTGGACAAGCCTAGAAGAGGACAAAATGATCCAACAGCTGGAGAAGAAGGAGGAAAAATTAAACATGGTGGTTCAAGAATTAAACAAAATATAGAAAACCATGGACATATCCTTTAGAATGAAGGCAACGCGGTAGCTGGAAAACTTGCAGGAAGAATTAAAGACAATGCATGAGCATAAACAAAAAAGGCATGCCCAGTTGGAGCCATTATAGCGACAAGAAAAAGGAATGATATATGAGCTCCAAACAAAGAAGGAAAAATGGGAACAGGTGTTCACTGAAAGTAGAGAAGTGATGATAGAGCATATAACAAGCACATGGTTTGGAGACACTAGCATGGAAGAGTGCAGAGGCCAAGGAAAAAGTGACAAAATTAGAAAATAAGTTTCATGTGCTGGAGGTAGCATTATAGAGAGTGTAGTAAGAATAAGTGGCTCGGGACAAGACACATGTTAGTGTTGGGGGCCTATTGGAGTAGTCACGTTTGATAAAATTGCAACAAGTGAGGAAGAATAACGTACCACATTTTGAGGAAACGTAGCGCGCGCGACAGGATTTGCGGAAATACAACGTAAATGTAGACAAACCTAGCCTAGTTAGGGTTAGGCTTTTGAGATGGATTGTAATGGTTTCTAACCCAATTTTGTAATATAAATATGGGGTACGAGGTATATTAAAAAGACATGACAATTATCTAAGATTTGATTTTTAGAGAGTTAGTGTGACAAGTCTGTTTTGGAGGACCTATTTTGGAGTTTTTGGGATTGGAAGTCTATTTTGAGAGTTGTAGATCTTGGATGAGGTCGAAGTAGCCAAGGTTTAGGTCAAAAGATATCGATATTGGTGCAATCATGATCCATCTCACTACTCTTTAGTATGATGTAATGAACGTAGCACCCTTTTTTATCAATAAGAATAAATAATAAGAAGATCTTGGTGGACGTAGCTCTAGGGGGGTGAACCATGATAAAACCATGTGTCCAATGTTATTTCATGTTATTAATTATGCAGTTAACATTGAATGGTTATATATATGAATGGATGATATATTGACAACGCGAACTAGATTAAATATGCAAATGAATGAATGTATGGATCTGATGAATAGTAGAATAGAATGCATGGTTAAGTAGAAATAAGTAATAATAAGTAAGAAACAACATCCCCCCATCCCTTCCATGACTATAGACATATTATTCCTACAGTCCCCCATAAACCATATTGGGTGATACTGCGATGTGCACTGTGTGCACGGTTTAGCCTTATGGATTACCATAAGGGCTGATGGGGATAAGGGTTTTGTTGGAGAACTAAGGTAGAATCCGGGTCAACCTATAATTAGTCCAACAATAAGAACATGACAAGGGATTAAACTTTCTCTGATCAGTCCCTTGTCTAACAACTCTTGAATCTTATTTATGATTTCTTCATTCTCTTTTGTTGTCATCCTGTAGGCCTCTTTTTTTGGCAGACTTGCTCCTGGGATCAATTCTATGTGATGGATAATGCTTCTTATGGGTGGTAACACATTAGGAAACTCATTGATCCAAGTGGATATTGGTGGCCACCCACATATTCCAACTGGCTCCTGTTGTTAGTTTTTAGTTCAACACGTTCTTATTTACTTATTTATAATTGTGGGTTCTACATTTCCAGGGTTGTATGAATCCCTACACATATTCCAAGTGGAGACTGGTGGCTTCCCACCTAATCCAACTGGATTATTTTGGAATTTTTCATGTAAACACATCTTTTTGTACTTCTAGGGTCATTTTGGGGCCCTAAACAGTGTTTTTTTGGTGTGCCATAGTCAAATTGTAGACACAATCAAAGTTTGACAGCATAATGCTTAGTTTTCAAAAATACCTTTCCAACGGGATATCACACGCATAAAATGTAGATCATATGCAATATTTACAACCTCGGGATGTTAATGTACTAACTTACCCAAATGGGGCCCGCATGGATTTTGGCGTTTCATCTCCTAGGGTTAGGTTTTTGGATGTCGAGGGTTTTGACATTCATGTGTATCATAAAAAGGATTCCAGAGCCTCATTATAATCATCTTCTTGTGAATGAGTGTAGCCATCAATTCTCTTCTCAAAGATAAAGCTGCCACCATCTTGCACTCTGTATTTTTACAGTCTCTTTACAATTATTTCATTAATAGAAATCAAGTATTTTTGTATTTCTCTGTTTCTGGAAATTTTCACGGGTATTGCATTGTAATTTCTCTTCTTTCATTTTGTTTCGAAAATAATCGATATTAGTGGTATTAGAGCAAGCTACTCCTAATCGTTTTTCAGCACATGTACCCGATGAGGTATGAGTATAGCCAGTTGGGTCTCGACCTTGTATCTCTTGAGGACAATCACTCTCGCATGCCCAAGAAACCCTCGATGGAAGAAGAAAAGAAAAACAATAGAGTAGAAGATTCTATTATCCTATTGCTTGAGAAATCTCTCACACGACAAAGGGATGAAATGATGGAGAATTTTTCACACATCGTTCAACACCTATCGATAGCATCAACTGCATCTTTATCAAGTGGCCCTTTTGGAGGAACCTCTCCCTTTAAGGTACAATTTAATTTTGATATTCCCATATTTTAAGGGAAGATAGATGCGGATGTCATAGAAAAATGGTTAAATCTATTAGAAGGTTATTTATCTATTCAAATTGTTTTCGACAAGGAAAATATCACCTTCTCACTCCTCAAGGCTCTCCCCCATGTCAAACATTAGTGTAAAACTTAATGGGAGAAAAGTTCGATAGAGGAATCTAGAATATATGGGGTCGAGCCCACTTGAGATTTTTTTGTGGATGCGGTCAAGGAATACTACTATCATTTTGATAACTATGAAGACCAGTACATGAGATGGACCACACTGCAGAAAGAGAATAGGAAAAAAGTGTCGGAGTTGAAAAATACTTTCCATATCTTATGCACCAAGATGGGTATCAAATACTGTGAGTGACATCTAGTTCTGAAATACTGTGGGGCTCTTCATAGGTATAACCAAACCAAAATGGATTTACTAAACATCTCATCATTGGGAGTTTCCTATCGATATGCTATCAAAATAGAGAATAAATTTAGGCACCAGAATAAATGGGAATTTAGTTTTGCAAATCTGCAACAACCAAAGCATGGTAAATACAACCCTAAATAAGAGACTCTAGACAAACATTCCAAGACATAGGAGAAGACGAGTAAAGGAAAGATGAAGAATGACACTGGGAAGTGGTGTGACTTCCACAAAATTCCCTAGCACAACACCGATAAATGTTGCTCTAAATAGTCATTGGTGGTTGAGGTCAAAGACACAGATCCAAACCATGATTCATAATATGATCCAAAAAATATTGAAACTAGACATATGATCGACACACACCCCACTGCTATTGTTGCAACCGCAACAACTCAACCAGAAGAACCAGTAGATCCTAAAGAGGGCGGGAACCTCTTCCATTCATAGATGTGGGTGAAGGGGACCCCATTGTATTTCATTTTTGATAACAACAACCATAAGAAAGTCATCTTAGATAAGGTCGTCAAATAGTTTTGGTTGTCGACAACACCACACCCGCATCCATACAACATTGGGTGGCTTCACCAGGGACGAGATCTTCGTGTTAGCCAATAGTGTCACATGTCCTATGGCATCCAACCCTTCAAGGATGAGGTAGTGTGTGATGTTTCCCCTATTGATGTCTGTGATGTTGTTTTGGGCCAACCATATATGTGGAAACATCATTCTGTCAATGAGTCTAGACCCCATAGTGTCATTATTACTCTAGGTTATCAACTCTATAGGATACCAAAAGTAGTTCTGACTACTACTCCTCCCAAACATTGTCGCAAGGTAATATCTCATACTAGGAAATTCATCTTCTTGAAAGTTTGTTCAAAGTATGCACAAAAGACCACTACAACCATTGCAACCTCAACACCTTCTATCCAACAAAAACCAATTTATTAAGAGAAAGAAGATATTATTTCTTCACCTACAATGGTGCCTACACAATGCCCCGTCAAATCTAGAGACAACATGTTGGTGGAATAGATTCAACCCCACCAACAACAGGTTTGCGACAGTCTTCCACAGACCAAGAAAAACAACTTATCTAACAATGAACGCAACTCACCAAGATTCAGATTCAAAAAATGATTTCCCCTCTTCCTTGTGCACTCAACGCAATGGAGACCATTTCTTCCTAAAGGGGGAGGACTGATTGAGGTGGATATTGGTGGTCACCCACTTATTCCAATTGGCTCCTCTTGTTATTTTTTAGTTCAACACGTTCTTCTATGATTCTTTGTAATTGTGGGTTCTAAAATTTTATGGTTGTATGAAGCCCTACAAATATTCCAGGTGGATACTGGTGCCCACCCACCTAATCCAATTGGATTATTTTGGAACTTTTCATGTCAGAACATATTTTTGTACTTCCAAGGCCATTTTGGGGCCCTAAACTTGTTCTTTTGGCATGCCACAGTCAAACTGTAGACATAGTATTATTTTGACGACATAATGCGTATTTCTCAAAAAGGCCCTTCGAACAGGCTATCACGTGCCTAAAACGAAGATTGTATGCAATAGTTACGACCCCAAGAAGTTAATGTACTAACTTACCCAAACAGGGCCCACATGAATTTTGGTGTTTCATCTCCTAGTGTTAGGTTTTTGGATGTCTAGGGTTTTGTCATTCATGTTTATCATAAAAATGCTTTCAAATCCTCATTGTAATCATCTTCTTGTGAATGAGAGTAGCCGTCACATATCTTCTCAGAGATAAAGCTTCCACCATTCTAGTCAGTCTTGCACTGTATATTTTTATAGTCTCTTTACAATTCTTTCATTAAGAGAAATCAAGTATTTTTGTGTTTCTCTTTTTCTGGAAATTTTCATGAGTATTTCATTGTAATTTCTCTTCTTTCATTTGGTTCCAAAAATAATGTGGATAACTCATCAACAATGATATCAGTAAACTCATCTAATGGCACTTGAATTTCAGCAGGTAAATCATTTAAATTTGTATTGGTAAGTACTACTCTAGGATTACCAATCAAAGAAAATTGCACCTCCTCTTCTTTCTTGATTTCCTGCAACAAATCCTTTCCACTCATAAACAACACACTTGTACCAACTTCTTCTTTATCTCCTTCATATTTCATTGGCAATAACACATGCTTGTGTCCATCCTTTTCAAGAGTATAGGTTTTCCTTCTTCCATCATAAACAAATTTCCTGTCATACTGCCATGTTCTTCCCAATAGGATATGATAGACATCCATTGGAATTATATCACATAATATTTCATCCTTGTAACCAACAACATGAATTTCTACCTTACACTATTCACTTACCACAATTTGATGTCCTTTATGCAACCATGATACTTTGTATGGAGAAGGATGTTCCATTCTCTACTATCCCAATTTCTCCACCATTTCTGTAGAAACCATGTTTTTTTTGCTACCAATAGCAATGACCATCTTGCAACATTTCCCCCTTGATTTGCACAATGTCCTAAATAAACTTTTTCTTTATGCTAGTTCGCGAGTTTACTTTTATGCTCTAATCAAAACTCTTTTCAATAGTAATGATTCACCCATATTAAGAGTTTATTGTTTTACCTCGGCATTCATTGTGTCTTCCTTATCCTCTTAAATATGAGCTCCTATTTTGTTTTCTAACTTTTTTTTTGGGACAATCCCAACACATATTTCTTGTTTTTCCATAGTTATAACACCTTATTTCTCTACATTGGCCTTTGCCTCTTGAGAATAATATGTTTCCCCTTGACTCTCCTCCTCTAGGTGACTATCTTCTTGAACTTCCTGCTTCTTTATTTAAAGCCGAAAATAATCCTCTATTGGATGATCCCTTTCCTCTTCCTAGAATTCTTCCTATGTTATTTTGGATTTGATTTCTGGCCATATTTTCTTCGGCCTTTAAGGATTCTTGGTAGGCATATTCTACTTTCCTCAGTGACAAAAGCATAATATTTTCTTGTATTTAATATCTCAAGCCATTTATATATTTGGCTACTTTCTCAACATCCTCATCTATGTTACCTGCCCTAATGATCAATGTATAGAATTATTCAGTGTATTCCTTTACTATCATGGATTTCTATCTCAAATTCTAGAATTGATCTGGATTTAGGAGAGGGAAAAAATGATTAACAAATTGAATACAATAAACACAGAGATATGGAGAAAAACATAGATATCCATTGAACAATATTTTCTATTGAATAAATGAAATAGGTTGAAATTGTAAAATTGTAGAACTGAAACAACTTGCTCGAATGGTGGTAGCTATCTTTAAGAAGAGATGTGGCTACTACGTGCATCTGTTTGATCATAATGTTTACAATGATGCTCCATAGGCCTTTTTAATATTACTCGTGAATGCCAAAACCCTAGACATCCAAAAACCTATACCTAGGAAGTGAAACACCAAAATTCATGTGGCCCCATATGGGTAAGTTGGTACCTCAACTTCCCGGGGTTGTAACTTTTGCATACGACTGTTTTAGGTGCATGATAGCCTGTTGGAAATGTATTTTTGAGAACTACACATTATACCATCAAACTCTAACTCTGTTTATCGTTTGACTGTGGCAAGCAAAAAAAACCATTGTTTAGGGCCCCAAAATGACCTTGGAAGTACAAAAAGATGTGTTGACATGAAAACATCCAAAACAAGATAGTTGGATTAGGTGGGAGGCCACCAGTCTCCTCCTGGAATATGTGTAGGGATTCAGATAGCCTGAGAAGTGTAGGACCCACAATTACAAAAAAGTACAAAAGAATGTGTTGAACTAAAAACTGTCAAGAGGATCTAGTTGGAATAGGTGGGTGGCCACCAATATCCACCTAGAACAGGCATCCCCCCTTAGGAAGAAATGGTCCCCATTGCATTGAGTTCCTCCATCAGATGAAGAAATTTCTGCTGAATTTGGCCCTGGGTGAGCCACTTTCCTTGATGTAGGAGTTTCCCTGCCTTGACAACCCGATAAAGATGGATCCTTTGCTAGTGAGTGACCTTAACCTATGTGTCCAATATCTAATCAGTGGATTCTTGTTCCATGCAGTCAGGGTTGAGCTTGGTTGGTTTCAGTTTTTCTGCAATCTCTGAGATGTTCAATAATGGTGGAAAATATGGCCGAAGGAGGTCCACATTGAACACTAGGTGCAAGCCAAGGAATGATGGAGTGTTTATCTCAAAATCATTGCTACCCACAACCTTGGTGATAATGTAAGGACCATAGAAAAGTGGGCGGATATTCCAATGGGGACATGTAAGACGCTCTTTCTGCAAATGTAACGAGACTGTCACCTTGTCTCCAACTTGAAACTTGTGCGGTACCCTATGTTGATCATGGCGCTACTTTTACTTAGCATTGGTTTTCTGCAAAATATCATGGACCTGTTGGTGAATGTGCTGAATCCAATCAATGAATCTGGTGTATTTTTCGGTCTCATATTGAACATGGGAAGAGTCTATATATGTGGTTGCAAGAGGTAGTGCAACATCAATGGGAACAAAGGGTTGGAATCCCATCCCCACCTGAAATGGGCTATGTCTGGTGGAGCTATGGAGAGACATGTTGTAACTGTGTTGAACATAGGGGAGACTCTCATCCCATGTACGCAGATTCTCAGAATTGTACATGTGCAAGATGTGAACAATCATCCAATTGACGACCTTTGTTTGGTCATCCGTTTGGGGGTGGAAAGAAGTGGATTTAGTGAACTTTGTGTCCAACAGTGACTAGAGACTCGACCAAAATGTGTTGAGGAACCTGTTGTTCTGATCGGAGATGATGGTCTGTGGCATCCTAAAATGGAATCACACTTGCTCAAAGAAGAGCTTGGAAGTATCTGCCACTATGATGTTCTTCTTGCAGGCTATGAGGATGGCCATCTTCTAAAACCTATCAATGAGCACAAATACACAATCATTTCCATGCTTGGTAGAGGGAAGGCAAGACATGTGATCCATCAAGATGGATTCCCAAGGCTTCTTGGGAGTAGGAAGAGGGTTCTATAAGCCTTGATTCTTCATGGCTAGCTTCACAATGGCACAGGAAGTGAAAGATCTGATATACTTCTTGACTTCATGTCGAAGTCTTGGCAAATAATTTTTTTTCTATAGAACGACCACAGTTTTCTCCACGCAAAAATGTTTTTCCATCCAACTATAGTGGGCTTCCCAAATCATCTTTGCACACTTTCTTGTAGGAACAAAGATATGGCCTAGATCGCATAACAGTCCATTTTGAAAGTGAAAATCGGTGAAATTCAAATTTGTACCAAAGATCTGATAGGTGGTGGCAAAGTCTGGATCTTGCTGATTAAGTTGGGGCCACTCTTATGCCTCATGTCCACAAGAATGGAGAACAGTGGTGAGTGCAGCCACGGGAGGTCGACTGAGGCATTCAGTGACACGATTTATGCTCCATGTCTTATACTTGATGTTTATATGGAACTGCTATAGGTGGGTGGACCACTTCTGGTGGAGTTCGTTCTACAACTTCCCCTGTGTCTGTATGAACTGTAGAGGCTTGTGATCAGTGTGGATGATCTTCTCCTTTCCCAGAATGTAAATTTTCCATTGAAGACAAGATTGTTTTAGCACTAGAAGTCACCCCTGTATTGTGATAGAGGTAAGCCTAATACCCATCAATATTATGTCACATTGAATAGTTTAAAGGTGGTCTAATGGACGCAGGCTCAATATGGTATCGTTCTAACTCAGAAAAATGGGTTGGCATGCATAGACAAGTGAGGTCTTGATCTAAATCCAATCAGTATTTTGTAGTATGGTGGTGAGTAGGGAGAAGAAATTAAGGAGGGGTCCGCTGAGGGAATCAGGTCTTCCAACATCCCAAAGAGGAAAGACTTGAACACACGATCTTCTTGAATTCGAAATCTTAGAGAAACCAAAATAAATTATAACGACATTATAATCGAACATTCATCATAACGTAGTCACAACAATCCATGTGAATCAGTCTTCATGGATCCTCTCAATAATAGAGGCAAATAAGCTGGCGTAAGAATCTTACTTTCATTAAACAAGAAGTCTCAAATACATACACATAACCAGACAACCAGAAGTTTCCTTAAAACTTTACAACACAGGATATCCGCTCAACCATCGACCCTTACAAAATACCAAAACTAAGTATTTATAATAAATAAAAAAACATAGGAGAATACTCAAGTAGCAACATTGAAGGCATTACGTCTGCATGCCTCCTGTCAAACTATGCATGCAGTCTCATGTCATAAGGAAGCTCTGTCAAACGCAATTGAATTTCAGCACAAACCTGCAGATAAGTCGTCTGACTGAGAATCCTCTTCTGGGTTTTCCATTTATGGTGGAAATGATGTTCAACCTCCCCCACCTACTTTAATAACTGCTTCATCGGGCTCAGGGAAAAACAAGTCAACTCTACACCTGTAAGACGTGGCAGCCTCAACATTCACCGTCTAGATCTGAGTTGGATTCTTACGGGGAAGCCTGATGACAGATGTGACTTTTGGAAAAGTGATTGGTGCACTTGGTATGGATTAGAAGATGGGATATTTCCAGGTGGACAACCGTGGATGGACGAGGAGACCAAGGATAGCGTGGGGGCCACATAAGCAAGAGTTGACGTGTAATGGGATGGAAGTGATGTGGAACAAGGTGGCACAAGGGGAGGGAGATGAGAAAGGGACAAGTACCGACAGGACAATGAGTGGAAGACAGATGGAGGGAGCAGAAGTGATGAGGGGTGACCACTTGTCGGCTCGGGATAGGACACTATGTGCACATGCGCATATCGGGGCTGGGAAAAGTGGTTTGGAACTTCCCTACTTATGGGCCCGATGTGCGTCTTTGGCTAACACATAGCACCTTCACAATGCACGACTGTTTTCCCTGACTCGCTCTACCCTTTTTATCCTGTGCACATGTTGAAGCCCCGATATGGCCATCGATCATCGATCTGGGGTGATTATCTCTCAACCACCCATATTTGCATGCATCTTATCATGTCGTGCCAAAACGTCTCATCACTCATTCGACTTAGGATATAATCCAAATTGTGGGTTTTTTTCCCATTTTCTTTCATTCCTTCACCAAGGGATGGAATTCTTAGGAAAACAATCCCCCCCCCCCCCNAAATAAATGTGATAATATATTGTACAATGGAATACATTTCATTATCATAGGTGGGGTATTTTTAGACAATATATGAGAGTGTCTAACTATGGTATTCCACCGGATGACTGTGTTGAGTGAGAACTATGCCTACAACATATTCAGATGCATAAGTCTCAATATCGAACGGTTGTTGTAGATCAAGAAAGGAGAGTACTAGAGCTGAGCACAAGAAATTCTTCAGATCATCAAATGCTCATTGTTGTTCTTTTCCCGAAGTGAACTTTTCCTTGCCACCACCCTTGGTCACTTGGTTGAGGGCCCATGTAATATGGGAGAATCCCAACGCGAACCATTGGTAGAAGTTGGCCAATCCCAAGAAGCTCTGAAGCTCAGTTAGTGTGGTCAGGGCTGGCCAATAACATATGACTTGGATCTTAGTTGCATCAACATGTCCCCCTTTCTCATCAACAATGCATCTCAATTATTGGACCCTGTTAATTCCAAAGGATAATTTTTCCAAGTTGGCATATAGCTTGTGCTGTCGCAGAGTGCTCGAAACTTGTTGAATATGATGCATGTGCTCCTCCCAAGTTTTGTTGAAGATGAGGATGTCATCCAAATATACCACCACAAAAGAGTTGGTGAAGGGTCTCAATATATCATCCATCCACCTCATGAAAGTGGTTGTTGCATTTGTTAAGACAAAGGGCATGACCAACCATTCGAAGAGACCTTCTTTATATTTTAAAGTTGTCTTCCATACATCAGTTGGTTCTATGGAAACTTGGTGGTAGCCAGACTTTAGGTCAATCTTGTTGAAGAACGTTTCACCCTTGATTTGGTCCAAAATTTCATCAATTATGGGAATTGGGTATCAGTTCCTGAGTGTGATTTTGTTTAATTCTTTGTAATCAATGTAGAGTCACCAGGTCCCGTTATTCTTTTGCACTAGTACAATTGAAATTACACAAGGGGAGGAGTTGGGTATGATGTGCCTGTTTTGAAGAATCTCTTGGATCTGATGCTTGATTTTTTCATTTTCCATCAGCGAGGGATGATAGAATGGTCTATTAGGAAGAGGTGCACCAGGGTTTATATCAATTGGATGCTTGACTTAGTAGTGCGTTAGTACCCCGGTGGGTGAGGAGAATATTTCTTTGTACTCTTCCACGATCTCGTCCACTTTCTTCGACTATAGAGAGAGGCTCTATGTAGAGGCCATAGATGTGGTGACAAACTTCTACTTACTATCAGCATGGATCACAAAGAAGAAAAACTTCATGGTCTGTGAAATGACCTTACTGTATTTCTTAGCGGAGATTAAGGAAATAACGGTAGGCAACACTACCTTTGGTATCTTGTACAATTGTCTACCCAAAGTAATAATAACACTGAGGGGTGTAGACTCATACATAGTATGATGCTTCCACAAATATGGTTGTCCTAAAAGAACATCACAAAATTCAAGGGGATAAATATCACACAATACCTCGTCTTTTAAAGGATTGATGTCGTAGGGAAGATGATACTATTGGATGACACAAATATATCTTCCTTGTTTAAGCCAACCGATGGTGTAGGGTTGTGAGTGTGGTGTTGTCAGTAGGTCCAGTCACTTGATGAAATTTTTTGATATCAAGTTCTTCTGACTCCTGCTATCGACAATGAAATGAAGCGGAGCCCCCTTTACCAACATCTGTGAGTGAAAGAGGCGTTCCCCTTCCTCTTTCTCTTCTGGTTCACTGAGATGGACTTTGGTGGTAGAAACAATGACACTGGGTTCAACATCGATAATCTGCTTCCCTCCTTTTGAATTTGATTCAGAGTAAGAATCGACCTCAGACTTGGAAGCCTTCAACTCGACCATGAGTGACTTCTTGGAGCGAAATTATTCGGTGTTTTTCCAAGTTATTTTATGGTCTTCACACCATTTTCCCGTTTCCTTCTTCGTCTTCTCATTTCCCTTCTTGTGTTACGTCTTGGACTGGTTGTCCTGAGACTGGCCATATTTTCTCTGTCCCTTGTTGTGTGGGTTGGGGTCGCCTTTTCCCTTCTTTAGCTGTGAGGAGTTTGTAGATCCAAACTCTCACATCTTCTCCTTAAATTTATGCTCGATATTGAAAACATATCTATAATCCTAACCCAATGAGGCGGTGTCTAGAAACTCCATTTATGTTTGAATGTATCTATGAAAACATCTGCAATATTTGAGCACTAGGTGTCGTTCAGAGTCTTTGATACCAAATTTGGTGCACAAGGTATGGAAATTATTGTTGAAATATGATACTGTCTGGTCCCTTTCTTGATGCAGGGTGGTCCATCTGGTGTATTGGTCCTCGTAGCTTCCAAAATCATAGTATTGTTTTTTAATGGAATCTTGGAAGGAATCCCATGTATGGGAAACCACAAATATTGTAGATTCCTCTATGACCCTTTTCTCAGAGTAAGGATCCCACCAGTCCTTAACATGGGGGACGACCTTGAGGAGTTCAAAAGTAATCATTTCCCTATCAGAAAAATTGTGGACCAAAATATACCCTTCAAGCAGAGTCAACCATTTATCTACAACATCTGCATCTATCATTCCTTCAAATAATGGAATATCAAAATTTACCTATACCTTGAAGGGGGTTGCATGGTCGCTTGATGAATATGCTTTTATTGTGGGAAATCGTCGAAGGATCTGTGCAAAGTTGTCCATCATTTTGTTCCTTTGTTCCATAAGGGATTCCTTGAGAAACATTTTAAAAGGATCTCCTACTCCATCATCTTTCTTTTCGTCCCCCATGGGTTTTTGTTGAGCTCGGCATGACCAATCTTGCAAAGGCTCGATTGGTTCGAGTCCCAACTTCTTGTACCCAGATCTTGTGGAGGACATGCACGAAGAAAAATAAATGAAGAGCAGACTACTATGATACCACTGATGTAGATTTAGGAGTGGAACGAATAGATTAACAGACTGAACACAATAAACACAGAGATATGGAGAACAACATAGATATCTACTGAACAATATCTTCTATTGAATAAATGAAATAGGTTGAAACTATAAAACTACAGAACTGAAACAACTTGCTCGAATGGTTGTAGTGTTGGAAGCCACACATGATTTTTGATACTTAACACGATCAAAAGATATTACACCTTTCTGTAGCTGCCATCACCTTCGATTTGTAAATACTTTTTTCTGAGTTTCGAAGTGATTATTGGATTAAATCTTACCTTGTTGAATCTTTATCATTCACATTTTCATTTGTTTTAGTTTTAATTCATGACTGTAAGCATGAATTCAAATATAAAAACTTGGATCATTTTCATAAATGTTTTCCATAGAAATATCATTTTAAAATCCACCCATATGTGATTAAAATTCAAATATTGTGAAATGGTTGATTAGTCCATTATCAAATTTTTGTTTTATTAGAGTTGTTATGAATTCAATGGTTCAATAGTTCATTGTTGAAATTTTTTGATGCATGAAGAACCTTGGTTAACTGTTGATATTACTTCTCATGAGTTTAAGTGTCATATCAACATTCATGCAAATGAGTAAAGGCATGTTGTACTTACATTTTCTCCTTACCTTGCTGGCTGAAAACATTAATGAAGCTATTCATTATGCGCATAGGGTTTTGTACTCTCTAGGTTTTGGCACTCATTGCGAGAGATGTTTTGGAATTCTATGAACCTTCTAGTTTACTTTCTCCCTAACTCTCCTATCTAGGTTATGATAGCCCCTAGACTCTGCTATTTTCATTCCTTCACTTCCCTCTCAAACCTGTTTCTGTTGCTCATCCGTTGGGAACCTAAAACTATCTCGAGTGATTTTTGTTGCATCCTTGTCATAGTGGTAATAGAACTCGTATTTCATATTGAGCCAAACGGATGCCAAGATTTACTATCCCATGATGAAACTATTGATGATCTAAAGGCTCATGGGTGGGATGTATTCCTCAAGAAGTTTGAGGGCTATAATCTCCAGGTTGCCAAAGCTTTTGCACAAACCTTTGATGGCTTCAGAGCCAATATTGGAGACATACAGTTGGAATTGACAGAGGATTTTGTGAGCAAATCGACAAGGCTCCAATCAAAAGGTGAGAGGTGGTTTAAAAACAAAAAAATATAAGAGGTCCCGTGGAGTTTATTTATGGCCTCCCGTAAAACCACTTGTTGTATAAAAGGTATTCCTATCGCTCTGTTAAAACCTAGATGGCATAGTCTAGTTTTAATTCTAAATAAATTTGTTACATGTGAAGGTCAATACATAATGTTTTTTTTGTACCATATCCGTTTTCTTATGAATTTCATAAGGTTTGAGTTGGATATGCCCTTTTACCTATTAATGATTCTTTACAAAATGTCCAAGTGTTACAAACGAAAGGGTATCAATTCGAGTTTGTTTCACCACAGACTCATCAAACTCTTGTTGGTTTATCACCTGTCGAAGATAGGTGACAATTGGGAAACCTTTCTGATAAGGCATGGATTCACCCAGGCTAGTGCTACATCCAACCCTCTTTTAACTACAAACCCTAGCTCGGACAGGCCAGTGGTTGAAAGCCAGTTTGTTAATTCAATTGATGGACCAAAATTTATTGATGAAACCCCTCTAGATAAAGGATTACCATGTAGGTTTTCACCTAGAAGATCTCTAGAACAAGTGATTGCCGAATTAAAGGAAAAATATCCTCATATGCTTGTGAACGATTCTAGTTTAAACGTTAATGTTAAATCTGTTGCCAAGAATCTCCGTAAAGGAAAAAAAAATGCACAGATTTAAGTTTGAGGAATAAGAATGTTGGTCCTTTGCTTTCTAGAAAACTAAGAAATCGAAAGGAAAATCATCTGAGCTCGATCGATCCGATCGAGATCAATGATTGGTGCTCATATCGTGAGATAGAGGATTTCTTGGCTCGTGAAGACCCAAAAAATCATTGTTCCATGAGAGAGGTTATTACCCATATTAAACAGTATGACTTCGTGACCAATTTTCCCCAATGTCTTAAGGGTAAAGAAGTATTTTTGGGTATTGGGCATGACCTGGAACAAACCACAGGTAATATTGAAGCAACCCTTATCGACTGTGTCCCACACTGATCTGTCATCACCCCGGTACACTGTGATAACTGTCTCGACTGGGTAGAGCGTTACTATATAGATGTTCCGCTCTTATAGGACCGAATTAAAACCTTGACTGCTCAGAACGCTCTATTGAAACAAGAGGACCTTGATCTCAAGGCACATCCAAAGAGGGAGAATAAACAAATCAAGAGGGTTGTAAATCTAATCATTAAGAACATGACCATATTCAAAGCAATTATAAACTCTGAACTGTCAGATCCCTCTCTAGCTAATTTTTAATGGTAAAACGATTTTGTTTTGATTTCATTCAATTCTGTTATCAAAGTCGAAATAGGTAGATTTGAATTTTGATTTCATTTTCCAAAAATAAGACTATCTTCAGAATCTATGATTCTGTAGCTAGTCTCTTTTGAATAACAATTAGTAATTATTAATTATTTATTTTCTAATATATCAAATCGATTTTGCTATTCTCAAGAAATGGAAGATTGTGCTGCTAATTTCTTGGAGAAAAAACTTTCAATGATACACTCAAATGTTCAATAGTTTCTCCTTTTTTATGTTTTATCAAAGTTTGGTTTAATTTTGAACAAACCAACTCATCCATGAGTGGTTACTATTTTTGTTATTTTTGTAATATTATCCAATTTTTGAGGATTCAACTCTATCCTGTGTGATATGAGCTTTTGAATCTTGAACTAGTTTAAATACTGTTTACTCTTAGTAAGAGGAACATCTTTGATTGGGACGCATTATGGACATGTAACTTAATGGACTATATGGACAAGCTTTTCACTCTTTGTCTTTAGACCAACGTGGAGCTTTCCCATTACGTTTTGCCTTTTATATTATGGAATGTTAATATGTTATACAACTTTAGTCTTATCAGCATATGATATTTCATTTTATTCAGCACTTTAAATTATGTCTGTAATTTGTTGTTCATATATTACATCTTTGATCATTATTTCATTTAAATATCATTGATTTATGCTTGATGTTAAGTGATGTATTACATGAATACTTTATATTAAATTTCTCTTACTATAAGTGTTCGTCATTACAAGATCACAAGATCTATATGTTTATTACTCTGTTCTTATATCTTTTCTCTAAAAAATACCTTTGAATTTACTTTGGGAATGTTAGCACAATCCTCTTACACGTTTTTCTCACAGGCAAGATAGCAAGGAGTTTGAATTGTGCAGAGACATAAACTCAGTAGTTGATTAATCTCGGGTTAGTTTTTCTCATATTTTATTTTTGTTATTAGTTTATTTATTAATGTAATAGGAACAGTTTAAATTGGCTTTGATTGTTATCATGTTCTTGTTTCAAATTATGTCTTATCAGTATGTGTGAATTCTTAGATTTTAAATTGTTAAACATAAAATATAAAAGGTATGTGCTTTCTTTATCTACTTCATAAACAATTGAAAAACAAAACATTGATTTCGCAAGACATCCACCAAAACTTGCAAATTGTAAATACCCTATTCATAATCACATGCTCATGTTTTTGTTTTAAACTTGTAAATAATTAAACTCATGTACATAATATCGTAGTTTATTTTAGATTAGTTTTCTTACTTTTGATGTCCTAGGATTCTAGTCGGCTAACAGAGCCATTAAACCCATCATCTCATTTCAATCCAAATGCCTTGGGTTATTTAGACAACCTCGGTCTAGATTTTACCTTCCAGTTGATGGTGTGTCATTTAAACCCATCAACAAATGGAGCTAGAAGGAGGGACTGAATTTAATTGATTGCACATGGAGGTCACAAGACTGCTCCCCCACACACTCTCACTCCTGTTGTAACGCGTAATCGCTTAGACATTAACGTTACACTTGAAACATCAACTAATTCAATCAATAACCTTGATATTCCTGTTGAACCAGTCACACCAGTTCCTCAAGGGGCCGACATCCAAGAAATTGTTTGTTAGTCACTCATAAGAACACATAGTTCCTTAGCCCATATCACACAACCTGGTAGGCTACTTACTCAACCCCCTGATTTCTCAGATATCTGAGAACAACTTCAAGGCACTGGTCTTCTCTAAAACCCTTTAGGTGGAAATACGACCAATCCTACTGAAACACTCACTCCTGGAGAAGGAGGACCCGATATTCCACCATATCCACTTGATTCTTCTCCATCCTCTTCAAGAAGAGAATCTTCAGATGAAGGCAGTTCTTCATCAAAACCTTCTCAGCCTTCGACACCACCAACTCCCATGGAAAACCAAAACAATACTGCCAGACCTTGGCTTGATCGAATGTCACGGTTGTACCCGAAACCCAACACCCATTACCGAAACATCCAGAGAAATGACTGCCCAAATTTGACCCAGATTCAAAACAATCTGCTGAGGATCACATCAAAAAAATTATGTTGGCCATTAGACTGCAAAGTTTTGAACACAAGGATGTAGTATGCAAATTATTTCCTTATACGTTTGAGGTAAATTCCTCCACATGGTATTTTTCTTAGCAGCCCCAAACCATCGTCTCTTGGCATAAGTTTGAAACTTGTTTCTTGGAAAAATTCGGAGACGATAAATCTCTGGAAGTCCTGGTTATGGAACTCTCCATCTTAAAAATGAATCCTAAGGAAAAAGTGAAAGACTTTAACCAAAGATTTTTTATGTTAAAGAAAAAAATTCCTACAGATTCGATGCATGCATAAAGTCTAATTGTTTCATATTATGCTAAAGCCTTTCACAATAACATAGCCATATGGGTCAAAAGGTCTAAAAAGAACACATTGTTAGAATCCTTTGAGGAGGCAAGCCAAATTGAAAATGATATATTAAGCTTAAAAGATAATCTTAGTAGTGCAGCTGAAACAACCTCACCTTCTAAGAAGAAAATAGAAATTATCACTAGGCCACCTCAAATTAAGAATCAAAAAGAAAATTTAGACTCAGAAATATTGTAGAAAGATTTCAAAAAATTGTCCAATCAGGTCATTGACTTGAAGAGATCAGCCGAGGAGGCATCCACAAGCAAAGGAAGTTTTAAACCTCCTTTTAGAAAAACATTTCCTCCTAACCGGCCAAACCCGAGCACAGAAGGTCTAAATTTCGAAAGTTTACAGTATGCTTTGCAAACCATCTTAGAAGCACATGATAATTCTGTTGTTGTTCCTCCAGAAAATCCTAACGATATAGTTGAAGAGGAGGTACCAGAAGAGGAGGATTCATATCCTCCTGTTTTTGGTCACTTTTCGGATAGTATTTTCCAAGAAAACTTTGAAACTGTCCACCCCTACAACACAAGAAGCAAAATGCAAACCAAACCCCCTTCTGAGGTAAATAAAAATATGTTTTCAAAACAGTCAAAACAGATTGAAATTAAACAAGGCTTGGCAGCCCCAGTTTTAGAATACGATTTAATTGAAGATATGAAAAAATTGAGAGCTAATATTTATGTTTTTGAGTTTCTTAAATTTCCCCTTATTTTGCAGAAAATGCTTCAAAGTATTGTTGAAAACAAGAAAAAGAACGATCCTAGCAGCAAAAAATCAGTGGAAATTGATTCAAATGTAGCTAAAAATGTCCCAGCTAAAACAACATCTCAACTTCCAGATAAAAGGGACTTAGCAAAAAAAACTGTAGCAAATGTAGATAAAACTATTTTATGGACAAAAACTAAAAATACAGAATCTGTTATTAATGCTTGAAAAAATGTCCCACCTTTTTTCCTAACCTTTGAAATTTTTGATTGGAATGTACATAATTGAATGGTTAAAGAAGTTAAACCTTTTGATATTAAAATCATTCAGCTAGATCGAACTAACGTTAAAGTTATTGGTGAGCTTAAGAGTGTGTTGATTAGATTATCATCCAATCCTAAGGTTCATCAGATAATTGATATTATCGTTTTGGATATCCTCGAAGTTTATGGTTTGTTTTTAAGCAAGGATTGGTGAGATAAGTTGCACGATTACTTTTCCACATATTGGTCTCACTTGTGGCTTCGTGAAAATCGACAACCCACCAAAATCAGGATAAACAGAGAATGTTATCTTAAGCATACCGTAACCAATCTGAATGACACAAATGAACCTTTCATTACATATTATAATTCATTTGAAACGTAGGGAATGGATACCTTCTTTGGTAATTTCATGACCGAAGTCTCTCCCATCACTGATCCTGTGCAACAATCTGAAGTTGTAACCTACACTCAGACATCAGCTCTGCCAAGTATGTCGAGTACTTCCGATGACGCTCAGATATGGTCCTTATACTTTGACGGATCCAAATCCAAAGAAAGAGCAGGTGCTGGTTGTGTACTCATCGATCCCACGTGTATTAAGACTTTCATTTCTTGCCGGTTAGAGTTTGAATGTACCAATAACACAGCCAAATACGAAGCACTTGTACAAGGACTCAAGAAGGATGTGGATATGGATGTACGAAATTTGATAGTATTTGGTGATTCGGAAATCATGTATAGGCATGTAAGAAATTCCATACATTTCTTATCACCACATCTGAAAATCTATGAGATAGAGGTATGGAGTTTAATGCATAAATTTTCAGCATTCAACATAAATTCCATTCCTAGGTTGAGTAATTCAAAAGCTTATTTATTGGCCAATGTTGCTTCTAAACTATTTCCTGCTGAAGGTATTTCCCCTAATGCGTTTTCAATTGAATTGTTGTTCACACTGTCGATCCTTGATAACATTACAAATTAAAGAGTATTCGATGATGACCAATAGATTATCAACTTCCTGCATATGGAAGATACTTTCCAAGGTGCAGTCATTGATGAAGGTACTAATGATGAGAACCTCTGAAACTTCATAGTAATATCAGATCCTAGATCTCCTGAATCAACATCCGAGCTTGTAAACTCTATCACCAGATATGTCGTACAACTAGATAAATTTTATGACTTGCATGATAAATTCAGAGGGACGGTAAATTGTAAAACTAACAGTTCTTCTTTGATTTATGAAATGGTTAATTTAGGAACAAAGGATAATCCTCAAAATATTAATCTGGGAAAGGGATGTTCTGAGAAAGAAAGATCTTCTTTTATAAAGTTATTTAAAGAATTTAAAGACGTTTTTTCCTAGACATATGATGACTTGAAAACATTCGACCTTAACATCATACAACATGTTATTCCCATGAAACCGTAGACTCATCCTTTTCAATAGAAATTGAGGAAGATGCATCTTAAATTGGAACCCACTGTTAAAAAAGAACTAAATAAATTACTAACTGCAAAGATAATTTTCCTGGTTAGGAACACACAATGGGTGTCTAATTCAGTCCCTGTAAGGAAGAAAAGTGGTGAAATTCGACATTGTGTCGATTCTCGGAACTTAAACCGAGCATATGATAAAGACAACTACCCTGTTCCTCCAATGGAACAAATTCTACAACAAGTGTCTAGTTCCGAAAGACTATCTATGCTAGATGGTTTTCCAGGATACAACCAGGTCCTCATGTCTCCCTCAGATCAACTTAAAATCACCTTTTGCACCCCGTGGGGAACTTATGCCTACAGGAAAATGCCTTTTGGACTGATAAACGTCGGTGCCACTAACCAGTCAGTCATGGTCTACCTTGATGATGTCATCGTCTTCTCTAAAAACAAGAAAGATCACTTGTCTCACCTCAGGGCTATCCCGAAATGATGTCGCAAGTTCGACATATCTCTCAACCCTAAGAAATCTTCCTTTGTAGTGGAGGGAGGTAAACTGCTTGGGTTTATAGTGTCTAAGGATGGAATGATTATTGATCCTGAAAGAACCCAAGCTAGTGCTAAACTCCCCCATCCTTCTTCCAAAAAATCCATGCAGTCCTTTTTGCGCAAGATTAATTTCGTCAGAAGGTTTGTCCCAAGTTTCTCAAAAATGATCAGACCGTTACAAAGTTTAATTAAAAAAAATGTTTTTTATTGTTGGGGACCATAATAAAGTCAGGATTTTGACTCAATTAGAAAATAAATAATAGAAGCCTCTTCATTGATGAGCCCCACTTTTTCTCAAGATTTCACTATTTATACCTTTGCTTCTAACTGATCTTATCCTGTTGTGTTAACACAGAAAAATGTTGAAAGCAATGAGATACCCATTGCCTTCATGAGCTCAACTTTTAAAGGAACAGAGCTTAACTACCCATCAATATATCAACAAGCATATGATTTTTTTAAAGCAGTAACACACTTCCGGTCATACCTATTGAAATCAAGAACCAAGGTTATCGTTCATTACCCAACTGTAAGAAACTTGTTAGTACAAAATGAATTGGGTGAGAAAAGGGAAAATTGGATGACGTCATTACAAGAATATGAACTTGAAATAACCCCTGCACATATTCTTAGAGGTCAAGGCCTGTGTAAACTAGTGGCTGGTTCGGTTGAAGAAAAAGAAAGTCAAATAAACTCCTCAACTGTGAATCAGCGTAACGGAAAATAGATAAGTTGTGCACAAGTTACTGCCAGTTCTTGGTATGAGAATATTAAATTTTATTTGACACATGGATCTGCTCCCCACAATATTGATCCTAAAAATAGAAGAACACTTAGGCTTAAATCTACATCTTTCCAGCTAATAAATGATGTATTATTTCGAAAGAACTTTGATGGTGTTCTTATGCATTGTTTGGAAAAGGAGGAGTCAGAAAAAGTGTTATCTAAACTTCATGCAGGTGAAGACGGTGGTCATTTCAGTGGAGATACCACCGCTCAAAAACTATTAAGAGCAAGATACTATTTCCCTACCTTTTTTAAAGATGCCCATGCGTTGTGTCGTAAATGCATAATCTGCCAAAAGGCTGCTGGATGGGTAAAAAAAGAAGCATTCCCTTTGCATCCTGTTACTGTAGATTTCTCTTTTCAGCAATGGGGTCTTGACATCATAGGACCAATTAATCCCTCTTCTTTGCAACAACACACGTATATCTTGACAGCAACAGATTATTTTACTAGATGGTCTGAAGATGTACCTTTAAAAGTGGTGAACACAAATCAGGTAGTGTCCTTCCTAAAATCTCATATCATCACTCATTTCAACATTCCCGAATATCTGGATTTTGATAACGCCTCTTACTTTTCATCCCTTGATATGAACATTATTTCTCTAGAAAAAAGGATTAAACTGAAGTATTTTGCAAGCTACTACCCTTAAGGAAATGGCTTAGCAGAATCAACAAACACAAATTTGATCAAGATTATTAAACGAACAGTTTCAAAAAATCACAAAAATTAACACAATGCACTGTATAATTCACTTTGGGCTGATAGGGTAACACCAAAAGATTCTGTTGGTAATTCCCCTTTCTTCCTCATTTACAGAAGAGAACCCATCCCTCCTCCACATGTTTTACTCCCTTCTCTACAATTGTCATAGAAAGTTCAAGAAGAGGAGTGCCCTCCCCTAGAAAATTGAATTAATGCCTTGTTAAAACTGGAGGAGGTAAGAAACCAGGCAAAGCATAAACTAGATCAACATCAACAAATTGTAAAAAGTTGGTTTGATTCAAATTCTTCTTCAAATAGGAATTTTGATGTAGGAGATCTGGTTCTCAAGTGGGATAAAGATCACGAGGCGAAGGGGGAACATACCAAGTTCCAAAGCCTATGGCTGGGACCATTTGTAATTTCTGAAAAATTGGGCCCCAACTCTTTCCGTCTGCATAATTTGGAGGGATATCCAGACACTTTCCCAGTGAATGGCCAGGCTATCAAGAGGTATTTTACCTGATTTTTTCTGTTTCACTCTTTTGTAAAAAAAATTTTAATTTTCTTTTCCGTTTTTCATTTTGTTTGGTTTTGATTTGTTTTTTGAATAATTATGTCTAAGTCAACATCTCATTTGTGGAAGGGAATCAAAAATTTCATTCATTAGCAGCAGTTGATAACTTCCCAAGCACCTGAGCGGTAAGTGCTAAAACTCAGATCAACAAAAATGAGTTTATGTTCGAATCAATGTTTTTGGTTTCTCATGGAAATTACAAGTAGACGTGATTGTCATTAATAAACTTCTAACGTTGTCCTTGTTTTGAGAAAAACAACTCAACTACACCTTCCCGTCCTCGAGATGATTTCCTAACCGAAATCTAAGTGTCCAAGTCATGATGAGGGTCATCAAAACAAAAGAGTAATTGGTGAAAGATCAATTTTTTTCATTCCAAACTACGAGATTTTCAGTATCACCCCACCCTCTTGAATATCATTAAGTTCTGCAAACTATAAATAAATTCTAGAGGGTTGAAGGCACAGTAATTTGTGGGAAGTGTCTGTGAATCCATTGGGACACTGAACAAATATGCTGGAAGTGGGTAAATGCATGCATGATACCAAGGCAACTTCATCGGGGTACTGAACAGGCTTGTTAGCAGCGAAGCAATGTCGAGTTTAAGAAGATCTGCAAGTCTGTTTTCAATTTTATCAAAATGCAAAGATGTAGTGTATCATGGTTGAATGACTCTTGGATAGGATAGATGTACTAGAGTGGGTGAAATGACATCCCTACCGAGGCTATGGATGCCTGCTGGCATTAGTGGCTTTGTCAACAGTATCGAAGTCAACTAAATAAACAATTGCTACACTCGTAATCTAAGTTAGATACCAGATGACATTTTTTTTAGAAAGAAATACATATGATACTAAACTGCGTTATTTTATGAGTTATGATCAATATGCTTGACCAACTATTAACTATTTCTAAAATTCATTTCATCCGATTCACCCTGGCATGAATTTTCTGGTGATGCAGAGATAATTGCTTCACCCAGTACGTCGCCATTGTTGGCAGCCACACATGATTTTTTATACTTAACACGATCAAAGGAGATTACACCTTTCTGTAGATACCATCACCTCCGATTTGTAAATACTTTTTTCTGAGTTTTGAAGCGATTATTGGATTAAATCTTACCTTATTGAATCTTTATCGTTCACATTTTCATTTGTTTTTCATTCATGACTGTAAGCATGAATTCAAACATAAAAACTTGGATCATTTTCATAATCATTTTCCATAGAAATATCATTTTAAAAGCCACCCATATGTGATTAAAATTCAAATCTTGTGAAATGGTTGAGTAGTCCATTTTCAATTTTTTGTTTTATTAGGGTTGTTATGAATTCAATGGTTCGATAGTTCATTGTTGAAATTTTTTGATGCATGAAGAACCTTGGTTAACTGTTGATATTACTTCTCATGAGTTTAAGTGTCATATCATCATTCATGCAAATGAGTACAGGCATGTTGTACTTGGGTTTTCACCTTACCTTGTTGGCCCAAAACATTAATGAAGCTATTCATTATGCACATAGGGTTTTGTACTTTGTAGGTTTTGGCACTCATCGCAAGAGATGCTTTGGAATTCTATGAACCTTCTGGTTTTTGTTCTCCCTAACTCACCTATTCGAGTTATGATATCTCCAAGACTCTACTATTTTCATGCCTTCACTTCCTGCTCAAACCTATTTCTGTTGCTCGTCTATTGGGAACCTAAAACTATCCCAAGTGATTTATGTTGCATCCTTGTCACAGTGGTAATGGAACCCGTAGTCCGTATTAAGCCAAATGGATGCCAAGATTTACTATCCCATGACGATGCTATTGATGATTGAAAGGCTCATGGGTGGGATGTATTCCTCAAGAAGTTCAAGGGATATAATCTCCAGGTTGCCAAAGCTTTTACACAAACCTTTGATGACTTCAGAGCCAATATTGGAGACATACAGTTGGAATTGACAGAGGATTTCGTGAGAAAAGTGACAGGGCTCCAATCAAAAGGTGAGAGGTGGGTTAAAAATTCCAAAATAGAAGAGGTCCCGTGGAGTTTATTTATGGCCTCCCGTAAATCCACTTTCTATATAAAAGGTATTCCTATCGCTCTGTTAAAACCTAGATGGCATAGTCTACTTTTAATTCTGAAGAAATTTGTTATGTGTGAAGGTCGATACAGATTGGTTTTTTTGTACCATATCCATTTGCTTATGAATTTCATAGGGTTTGAGTTGGATATTCCCTTTTACCTATTAATGATTCTTTACAAAATGTCCAAGCATTACAAATGAAAGGGTGTCAATTCAAGTTTGTTTCAACACAAACTCGTCAAACTCTTGCTGGTTTATCACCTATCGAAGATACGTGACAATTGGGAAACCTTTCTAATAAGGAATGGATTCACCCCGACTGACCCTACATCCAACCCTCTTTCAACTGCAAACCCTAACTCAGACATTCCAGTGGTTGAAAACTAGTTTGTTAATTGAATTGATGGACAAGAATTTATTGATGAAACCCTCTAGATAAAGGATTACCATGTAGGTTTTCACCTTAAATATTTCTGGAACAAGTGATTGTTGAATTAAAGGAAAAATATCCTCATATGTTTGTGAACAATTCTAGTTTAAATGTTAATGTTAAATATGTTTCCAAGAATCTCTCTAAAGGAAACAAACAACAGAGAAATTATTTAAGTTTCACGAATAAGAATGTTGGTCTTTTGCTTTCTATAAAACTAAGAAATCAAAAGGAAAATCATTTGAGCTTGATCGATCCGATTGAGATCGATGATCGGTGCTCAGATCATGAGATAGAGGATTTATTGGCTCGTGAAGACCCAAAAAATCATTGTTCCAGGAGAGAGGTTATTACCCATGTTAAACAGTATGACTTCGTAACCAATTTTCCCCCATGTCTTAAGGGTAAAGAAGGATTTTCGGGTATCGGACACGACATGGAACAAACCACAGGTAATATTGAAGCACCCCTTGTCGACTGTGTCCCACGCCGATCTGTCATCACCCTGGTACACTGTGATAGATGCCTCGACTGTGTAGAGCGTTACTATACATGTGTTCTACCCTTACAGGCCCGAATTAAAACCTTGAATGCTCAGAACACTTTGTTGAAATAAGAGAACCTTGATCTCAAGGCACATACAAAGAGGGAGAATAAACGAATCAAGAGGGATGAAAATATAATCATTAAGAACATGACCAGTTTCAAAGAAATTATAAACTCCGAACTGTCAGATCCCTCTCTGGCTAATTTTGAATGGTAAAACGATTTTGTTTGGATTTCATTCAATTCTGTTATCAAAGTCGAAATAGGTATATTTGAATTTTGATTTCATTTGCCAAAAATAAGACTGGCTACAGAATCTATGATTCTTTAGCTAGTCTCTTTTGAATAATATTTAGTAATTGCTTATTTTCTAATATATCAAATCGGTTTTGCTATTCTCAAGAAATGGAAGATTGTGTTGTTGATTGCTTGGAGCAAAAACTTTCAATGATATTCTCAAATGTTCAGTAGTTTCTCCTTTTTTTATGTTTTATCAAACTTTGGTTTAATTTCGAACAAACTAACTCATCCATGAGTGGTTACTATTTTCACTATTTTTGTAATATTATCCAATTTTTGCGGATTCAACTCTATTGTGTGTGATATGCGCTTTTGAATCCTGAACTAGTTTAAATATTGTATAGTCTTAGTAAGAGGAACATCTTTAATTGGGATGCATTATGGACATGTAACTTTCAGGACTATATGGACAAGCTTTTCACTCTTTGTCTTTAGACCAACATGGAGCTTTCCCATTACATTTTGTCTTTTATATTATGGAATGTTAATATGTTATAGAGCTTTAGTCTTATCAACATATGATATTTCATTTTATTCAACACTTTAAATTATGTCTGTAATTTGTTGTTCATATATTACATTTGTGATCATTATGTCATTTAATTATCGTTGATTTATGCTTGATGTTAAGTGATGTATTACATGAATACTTTATATTAAATTTCTCTTACTATAAGTGTTCCTCATTAAAATATCACATGATCTATATGTTTATTACTCTGTTCTTATATCTTTGCTCTGAAAAATACCTTTGAATTTACTCTGGGAATGTTAGCTCAAGCCTGTTATAGGTTTTTCTCACAGGCAAGATAACAAGGAGTTTGAATTGCATAGAGACATAAACTCAGTAGTTGATTAATTTGAGGTTAGTTTTACTTGTATTTTATTTCCGTTATTAGTTTATTTATTGATGAAATAGGAACAATTTAAATTGGCTTTGATTGTTATCCTGTTCTTGTTTCAAATTATGTCTTATCATTATGTGTGAATTCTTAGATTTTAAATTGTTAAACATAAAATATAAAATGTATGTGCTTTCTTTATCTACTTCATAAACAATTGCAAAAAAAACATTGATTTCGCAAGACATCCACCAAAACTTACAAATTGTAAATACCTTGTTCATAATCACATGCTCATGTTTATGTTTTAAACTTGTAAATAATTTAACTCATGTACACAATATCATAGTTTCTTTTAGATTAGTTTTCTTTCTTTTGTTTTCCTAGGATTCTAGTTGGCTAACGAAGCCATTAAACCCGTCAGTTCATTTCACTCCAAATGACTTGGGTTATTTAGACAACCCCGGTCTAGATTTGACCTTCTAGTTGACGGTGTGTCATTTATGCCCATCAACAGGTAGCTATCTCTAAGAAGAGATGTGGCTGCTAAGCGCATTCGTATGAGAAGAATGATTACAATAAGGCTCTAGAGGCATTTTTAATATTACTCATGAATGAAAAAACCCTAAACATCCAAAAACCTAACCCTAGTAGGTGAAACATCAAAATTCATGTGGACCCCTATGGGTATGCTGGTACTTCAACTTCCCAGGGTCGTAACTTTTGCATACGACCTTCGTTTTAGGTGCATCATAGACCATTGGAAAGATCTTTTCGAGAACTCTGACTTTGTATATAGTTTGACTATGAAAGCCCCCAAAAATTTTGTTTAGGGTCCCAAAATGGCCCTTGAAGTACAAAAATATGTCCTGACATGAAAACATCCAAAATAAGCCAATTGGATTAGGTGGTAGGCCACCAGTCTCCTCCTGGAAGATATGTAGGGATTTAGACATCCTTGGAAGTATAGGACCCACAATTACAAATAAGTACAAAAGAACGTGATGAACTAAAAAATGTCAAGAGGAGCGAGTTGGAATAGGTGGGTAGCCACCAATATCCACCTAGATCGACAATTTTCTAAACAAAGTCAAGTGATATTCCTTAGGCATAAAATTACTTTTGAATTTAGCTAGCTTTTTATCCCAAGTTTTGATTTTATCCTTTCCTTTCCTCCTATCAGCCTGTAATTCATCCCACCATAAGGATGCATGCCCTTTCAGTCTTGTCACTAAATGTTTCACTTTCTTTTCCTCATCGACATTTGATTAGGGGATCAAATTTCGCTCAAAAATTCAAAGTGCTCAGAATCGCTTCAAATCGGACGAGAGCGTAGACCTCGTCGTTGCAAGCCCAACGCAACTCGTTTGGGTTCAAATGGACATCGAGAGTGAGAGATATCGTGATTTGTTCGAATTGTCAAACAGGTAAAAAAGGACACTGACTGTACAGTCCGTACGGATGACGTGGAAGACCGTACGGATGACGTGGTAGGATGTACACTGACGTGGTAGATAGTTGGCATATTGCATGTGTTATTGGCAGAGAATGGGGATGTGACATGCGGCCCAATCACAAGCTGCCATGTGTCACTTATGTGTTGGTTAAAACTTTGCACTCAGCCGGAGTCGACCCTGTGACCTCCGGGGCAAGGCCAAAGCTTTGGGAAAGGCCACCCAACTGGCGTGCCCACATTTTTTCCTTGATAGCTATGTGTTAAACATTATATATAAAGTCCTTGTATTGTATATGTGGGCGTGGACCGGGCCGGGGCTAAGCCCTGGCCCATGGTCATGTGTATTGTTATATGCGACCAGTGCTACGGCGTACCATATATATATTGCAAACCATATATTGTAACCACCGGTTATATGTGCGCGCGCTTTACCATGTGACCACCGTATCCATGCGCGTGGGTTTTAATATATGGTTCCAATGGTTATAACCATTAGCCTTGTTGTTATATGTTGGCACGATCGTATGACTGTCAGGTGCCCACGGACCTTGGTGGTTAGGGATAGCGTGCAAACGGTTTGACAATTTGGACCGGTGGTGCGGTTGCGCCCGGTTCCGGGTTTTTACGCTTTAAATAGTGTGTGTTCTAGGTTGAATGTACAAGGGTGAATTTTTTAGTTGCAGATACAACAAGCTTGAAGGGGAGACTTCAAGGAAGCCTAACTTCTTCGTTTTTTGGCCAAACGAGGTGCCGAAAAAGCCCAGCTAGGGGTTTTTGGACGCTTTGAAGCCATTGGAGTACTTGTTATTGGATAAATACATAAGTGTGGACACAAACCGATCTCCCTATATCCACTTGGATCTAGAACAAAGCAAGACAGAATAATACTCTTTCCCTAGATTCTAACCATTGAATGAACTAAGAGGCAAGAATAAGTTGCATACCTTATAATCACTTCTGTGGGTCTTTGTTTCTCCCGCTTCAGTCCAATGCTCTCGTACAGTCAAGACCAAAACGATACAAACCAAGTGGAGTGAAGAAAGAACAATATATTCAATGATGAATCTATGTATATGATCAAGGAGTTATACAATAAAATAGAATTAGCTTTATGGGAAAGGGACATATTACTGTATCATATTGATGGAAAGTAAAGATTACAGCCTGAGCCTTGATGTTGCAAACTTCCTTTCAATGGCCCTTAGCTCTGACACGCACACTTGCTCACTTGCATGAAGAAGATCAACCACCTTTGATAAAATTGCAGGAGTTCTTAGCTATTGTAGCTTCAGTCCTTCACACAATCTTTCACCAATTCTCCAATGTCTCACTTAACCTTGTTTTCTTCTAACCTTTTCCATGAGAACTCCCTCAATATATAGGAGAGAATGAATTGGTTACTTGGATAAGAATGATCCCAAAATATCAGGGAATCCAGTACTAGGATAACCATTCGAATGCCATCTCATCCTTCTAGAAGCTTCGAGAATTCATCTTTTTCCTTTATTTAGAAAGTGTTCGCACCCTATCATTTATACACAGTGCGAACCCCTCGCACCCTGGCTTAAGGCAGCCTACAAGAATAAAAAATGATATTTCTAGAAAGAGAAGAAAGTAACTTTTCTCATGAAAAAGTTCTAATGAAGAGCCTGAGTACACCATTATCAATGCATCATCATGACGACCAAGATCTTGTGTAACAGAATGCCCCCCAAAGTATGAGGTTGGAACCAGTGACAACCGATATACTTTGTAAGTTGCATGTGTGTGTCGAGAACCAGGAGCACATCTAATTGAAAACCTGCGAACACCCAAGCATCTGCAGAATATCATATATACCAATTCTGAGGTAGGCATTCCCATACTCAGATCATAGACTGATGACATTATAGACATGGGTCATGGCCACCAATCATACACTGTGGATCCATGCCGTCAAAATATAGCATAGCCACCGGAATACATGGTGGATCTATGTGAGAAATTTCAAATCAAGACGACATAGCCACGAAACATACACAGTGGATCTATGTGTTGCAAATTATACATACTCCATCGCAACCTGGATTACAAAGATAAAATCTAGGGTCTTCAATCTTGTCGCCCCAAAGTATGAATCTAACCATGTGATTACATGTGTTGAAGTCGAACATGGTAGAAACCACTTGATTACCGGTCAAGGATAAAACCGTTAACAAGTGCGAGGGAAATCACCATTGATGTTAATGACTCCCAAGGTACCATAGTACAATCCATCGAATGTGAATAAGTGAGTTGATGTCGAACATCCGACGGAATCTTTCAATCAGGGGTCAATGATGTAAACCCACTGTCGAAAGCAAGGAAACTTGCCATTGAGGCATGCAAGCTCCAAGGTACCAAAGAATTTCTAAGTCTTGATTTCGGATAATGAGCTGAAGTCGACGGAACAAAACTCGTCACAGGAGGGCCTTGATGTATCCCCCATCAATGACATGAAATGAGTAATAGATTTTGAAGGTGAAACAGAGTATTTTGCAAATTGGACTGGACACAGGGAAGGCTGACACAGAGAGAATGGATAATTGTAGATGGCCGACTCAATATAGGTTTCAGAAGGACTTCTCTTGAACATATGAACGACACGACCAATGATTTGGCAGCATTGACTCAAAGATGACACAGGGAATGACCTTGCAAGAAATCAAATGAGAGACAATTGGATTTCCCAAACCAGCTTCAAATGATGAATAGGGGGTGTCATGTTCAAGAGCGACACTTACTGCCAATCAATACGAAGATGAAACATATCCCTTTCCCAAATTTCCCCCCACCATTTCTGGCAAGTACCTCTTTATTTTTACGCAAGCTTGAGGAGGATAACATATGCTTGTTGATGTAAGCTCATCCTTCGGATGACTCCCTCGGAGTATATTTAACGAACCCTAAGAAGGAGTGGTTCGGTCCCATCACGGGTCTGTCAATGTTTGTTTAACGAGTCCACAGATAGAAAACTCGAAGGTTTTTCAAGATTATAGAGTTTGGAAAAACACTTAAAAGAGAACTCTCTCAGTTCCTTTTTCGTAATATAGTCTGGATAAGACTGAAAAAGAGATAAATTATTGCTCACCAGACGCGTACTTCAAATACTTTAGCGAGCGTGAAAATAGCAAGGTCGCTCGACGATCTTTTCATGTTTAGAGAGTCCGAAAAGAGATTAAAGAGGACTCCAAGGGGGTTCCTTTTTCGTATAACCTTGTTGAGCCCAAAAAAGTGATAAAAATATGCTCGATCACGTTCTCATGTATTTACGAGCGTAAGAACGGACAAAAACGACGCTCGAGGTTTTATGTAAAAACCATAAAAACAATTAAAAACACACCACAACGAAGAAACATATGTCCATACCCTTGTATTGAATTATCAACATCATCACACCTGCAAGTCATTTCACTCATATTGATATTAGGGATTAGGTTTAATCAATAAATAATCATAAAAACCCAAAATGGCATAGTAAAAAGTAAACCAAATGAGTAAATAGTCATTTTTACCATATAATTTCACATTTGCACTATTGAGCTCCAAACCCCCCTTTTTACCCTCCGAGTTTGACGTTAATTTTCGGGAGCTACAGGAGACCATTCGACGAGCCGTCTGCAGTATTAAGGTAAGCTCTTCATTCTTGACATTTTCATCGTTTAAATTTTTGATTTCATTGGTTAAATCTTTAGTTTCAATTTGTTTTTTGAACCCTACATGCGTGTTGGCATTCTCGCAGGCAGCCCATACGGGGCCTACGAGAATGATGTGTTCTCACAGGTGAGCCTTAAGCCACCTATGAGGTTCTCACACTGTGCTAATGGGGCACCTGCGAGAACCGCAAAACTCAATTTTTTTTTAAATTTTTAGCCAAATGAAAAAACTCTAAAACATGAAAAAGCTATTAATCCTTCTTTTATGTTCCTTGTGCAGATAAATAGCCATAAACATGGTGCTTGAGTGGCGTGAAATAGAACATGAGGAGGATAATGCAAATGCTGAGAACCATCCGCCTACCATAGCTGCATTGAGAGATTGTGGGCTCTTAAAATACTTTCGCATCCTGGGCATGAGGGCCCAAGTCAGACTACTAGAGTTCCTAGTCCGTATGTGGGATCCAGACCAACAGGTTTTTCATGTGGGAGCTCACACACTGTCCATCTATATAGAGGACATTTACTTTTTGACCGGATTGTCCCGGCGCAGATACTATGCCAGCCTCACCGGTAGCAGAGGTGGCAGGCTAAAAATGAGTGAGTACTGCAATCAATACTATGTACCTGAGGCTGAGAGGAAAAAAGGAAAAGTGGCTATCTGGGGGGTACAAGACTTGACCCTTCGCACTATCCTTTTTACTATAGCTCGAATGGCTAGGAGTTCTTCTCCTCATATGGCATTACAGAGCTACTTCCAGTACGCCATCAAGTGTACTGAGCCGTGAGTATTCAACTGGGTGGATGATGTGCTTCGTAGTATCAAAAAACAATTAACCAAATGCAGGAGAGGTGAATTGAAACAATTTGGGTATGGATCTTTACTAGTATCCTTCTTCCTTGAGAGGGTCCCTGTATTCCAACTACAGGTTGAGTGGAACCTACCGGGTCCTAGAGATCCAAGGATGTTGAGATGGTGTCGGCTCATGGCCCAGCACGTAGCAGGACCAATCGTCAAGTACGACGATATTTTCTTTGACTGGCTTCAAAACCAGATGTTGATGGTCGATGATTACGCTTATGCTGGGCTGGATTTCCGAGGAGATCCAGATTTGGCGTTACCTGAGGACGCTCAGTGGGAATACCTTGGTAAGAATGACACACATTTTCTCTTTTTAAATGTTTTTGAATTTTTATCATATTCAAATGTTTTTGTTTTATATGTTTATCCGAAGACTTAACAAAAAATGTTTGTTGATAACACAAATGTTGGACCGTATAGACCTCCTGGCACCTCTCCTATCCAATGATGAGGAGAGGTAGCAGCAACAGTACCACAATATGCCGAAGATTATCAGGTGGTGGAACAGAATTTAGAGGGCCTGACAGCAGACATTCCAGATATGACTCTGGAAGAGGTTCCATGACGCGATCAACGTCACACTGTAGGGGTATCAACAACTATGAGTCGACTGCTCCGTAGAGTTGCTAGAGAAGTAGTGTGTAACCGTGAACGTCATCCATGACGTCACTTTGTAGAAGCTATAAGCTTCGATTTTTTGATATTTTGGTCTTCAGACAAACTTTTTGTAAAAAACAAACTCTTTTGATCATTATATATACAGATGGATTCTACCGATTTACTTTATATTATGTGAATTTTGTTGTGCTTGACTTATAAATGATTCAAATGTCTGTCCAATACATAATTAGCCAATGCATATGTTAATGTATTTAGACATCTAGGAATATGTTGATATTCAATGTGATCAAAATAACGTTCCAAGAGGCGAATTTGCAAATAAACCCGTAACAAAGTAGGACTTCAAATAGAGTAGATATTACTTAGTTGTAGTACTACCAGCTGCGAATCAAGTCGCACAGCCAAATGACGAATTCCGAGCGAGATAGCATCAACCAATAGTTCAATAACGACGCTATACTCTGCAATGTTGTTAGTCGCACGACCGAGACACACACCTCGTAAAGATACAAGTTCGTTTGTTGGGGCATAGATTTCCCACGCAACGGACGCAAGGTTCCGAGTACTACGGCTAGCACCATCAGCGAAGCCAATATAGGGTAGCGAAGACTCCGATATCTGGAAATCAAACACAATGTCATATAAGGGCAGAGACCAGATAACGACAAAAGAAAACTATAGTAACACACACAAAGTATGATACATTAGAATACAAGTACTTGTGCACAGATGATTTATGCATAGTACTTCTTCAAGTACAACCCATTCCTGGGTTCACTCAAAGGGATACCATCATAATCTACCAGCTCATATGCTCCTTTTTCCAAAACACGACGAACAATATAAGGACCTCGCCACATTGGTTCGAATTTCCCAGCTCCTAACACATCTCGATCCTGTTCGTAGAGAAGAACAAGATCACCTTCAGAGAAAACACGAGGCTTGACATGCTTGTCATATTGCGCCTTGACATGTTTCTTCTGGGTTTCTATTACTAGAGTGGCGTCATGTCGAGTTTCTTCTAATTGCATTAGATACAATAGACGTTCTTCTTCGACAGAAGTATTGGGTAAGAGTTCGACAGCTAGCTTCAGAGAGGGTATCTCGCATTCTATAGGAAGAATGGCTTCCACACCATAAACTAATCGAAAAGGCGTAAACCCAGTATCGGATTTGACAGATGTACGGTATGCCCACAATGCCGAAAACAACATTGTGTGCCAACTTGATTTATGAATTCCTATCATTCGTCGAAGCATAGTTATTAGAACTTTGTTGATTTCTTCGACCTGGCCATTAGCTTGTGGATAATAGGGCATTGAGTTATCATGACGAAGACCCAAATTTTCCGTAAGTTCAGACATCATAAAATTCCTAAAGTGACTACCGTGATCAGTTACGATAGCTTGGGGAACACCAAAACGAGCTATGACATGGTTAAAAAGAAACAACGTTGCGGTCTTTCCATTATTATCGAATGTTGGCATCGCCTCGGCCCATTTTGTAAAGTAATCAACAACTACAATGATGTAACCATGCCCCCCGGCCGAGTGAGGGTGACATATCATGAAATCAATGCCCCATTTCACAAAAGGACCAACTGAGACTACAGGATGAAGAGGAGCAGGATGTGACAGAATTTTCTGATTGTAGGTCTGGCAGGCATGGCATTTCTGAACGACAGTAATGCAGTCGTTGAACAAGGAAGGAAAAAAATAACCTGCGTGTAAGATCTTCTAGGCAGTAGCATACCCAGATATATGACCACCACATGCTCCGGCATGGCAGTCAGTCAGAGCTTTCTCAGCTTCATCAAACGTCAGACAACGTCGAAAAATAGAGTCAATTCCCTGACGGTAAAGAGTATCCCCGGGGATAATGTATTGACGTACTTGATAACGGATGCGACGTTGTTCAGTACGAGACAAAGAAGGCCAGAAAGTCTGGGTTTGGAGATATATAATGATATCCCCATACAAAAGATCATCAGTACTGATTAGGAAAAGAGATTCATCAGGTAATGAATCTACTGCTACATTTTCCGTGGCAGAGTGAGGAAAATCGCATATCAACTTAGCAAAAACTAAGGATTTCTTAGACGTGGCGCGATCAAATTCCAAGTCAAACTCCTGGAGTATGACAATCCATTTGGAGTATTTGCCCCCTAGCAATTGACGTGTCAAAATGTGTTGCATGGGGTTGCAATGAGAAATCACTGTAGTTTTTCGTGAGAGGATATAATGCCAGAAGCGTTGAACAGCTTGAACGACAGCCAAGTCCAGTTTTTCAACATGTTGATACTTGATTTCGGTTGATGTGAGACTTCGACTCAAGTAATAAGTAACATGTTCATCGTGCGCATCATCCTCTTGGATGAGAACCATGCCAATGGTATACTCTGAGGCAACAAGATAAAGAAAATAATCACGACTATAATCAGGAGGAAAGAGAAGCGGAGCTTGTGTGAGGGACAATTTCAAAGCTTCAAAAGCATTATTGGCTATGCCATCCCAAACGAACTCTGTATCTTTCTTTAACAATCGCGTAAAACCACGAGTAATCTCGGTGTAATTAGGAATGAAACAACGAAGAAAGTTTTCTTTCCCCTATAAACTTTGCAACTGACACAGTGTAGAAGGAGGAGGGAGATTAAGAATCACCTCAACCTTAAGAGGATTCACCCGGATCCCTTGACGAGAAACGATAAAACCTAGAAGACGGCCAGATTCTACGCAAAAGACACATTTATGAGGATTTAAACGTATGCGATAGAACCGACAACGAATGAAAATGGCATGGAGGTGAGTAGGGTGATCGACTCTGCGCATAGAATGAGCTGGTAAATCGTCCAAATAGGGTTGAACGATATGCTTTATATCATGAAAAGCATAAGACATAGCACGTTGAAACGTCGCGCCAATGTTCTTAAGACCGAAGTGAAGTTTTCTATAGGCAAAAGTACCCCAAGGAAAAATAAAAGCAGTCTTATGTTGGTCCTCAGGAGCGATGTTAATTTGATTATAGCCGAAAAAACCATCCATGAGAGAGAAAATTTCACTTCCGGCACAGTCATCGACAATCTGGTCGACGAAAGGGGTTGGAAAGTTGTCTTTTGGACATGCTTTGTTAATATCCCTATAATCAACACATACACAAATACTGCCACCTTTCTTATCAATCGGTACAGGGTTAGAAACCCATTCTGTAAGAGCCACCGGATAAATAAAGCCGGCTTTGAGAATTTTTTCAACCTCAAGCTTGATAGCCGCCGCTTTACGGGGGTGGATGGGACGAAGGCGTTGCCAGATAGGTTTAGCGCCAGGGTATGTCTTTATCTCATGTACAACAATAGAAGGATCGATACCTGACATCTCTTCGTAACTCCAGGCGAAGATGTCACAAAATTCTTTAAACAGAGATGTATAGGTGACAATTTCATCCTAGGAACACGAAGCTCCAATATGAACATTTTCGATGATTCCAGGTTTAACGGATATGTCAATTGGAATCGTGGGAGAGATATTACTGAGGTTCCCTTTGGGAAACACATCATGTGTAGATCCAGGAATGGTCGATATGACAACAACGGTCGACGGAGGTGAAATCTATTGGCAGTTCTCAAGAGTGTGTTGTTCCAGAAAGAGTATGGAATGATGATGCCAATCGTCCCAAGGGGTGTCCTCCATGACAGACATGATCATCTCGTCAGTGGGAAAGATAACATGAAAAGGATCAGGAGACAACTCATCAAGAGAGGGAGTAGAAGGTGTTGCCGATTGAATGGCTTGATATGCTAATGCAACCGGACTTAACGACATTACGTCGCCGAAATGAAGATGATCTCCAGGGTCAGGGACAATCCAAGGGTCGTGTGACATAGGAAGTTCGTAAGGTACAGTGGAGATCATATTTATAGAAGAAACTGACGGGTGTGGAATATCTAGTGGTGGAATGGGAAAAGTACCCATTAACGAAGAGTCCTTTAAAAGGCCTACACCAACATTCTCATAACCCGGCGGGGTTTTAGCAATAAACGACACGTTGCCAGTACGAGTATCGGAATTGAAGAAAGCAAGTTGGTCAATGGTAACAACCTTTCCTTGATGAGGGAAACGTACTACACGGAAAATGGTTGACACAACGACGCACATGGAATCAATCCAACTACGGCCAAGGAGAAGATTATAATCGAGGGGAGCGTCAAATACTTCCACTTCAACTTGGACCGTCTTACCTTCTAATGTAATTGGCAATGAAGGAAGAACACTGTAAGGATTAAAACCAAAGCCATTGAAGGCTTTAAGAGTGTTTTGTGATTCATGTAAGGGAGGAGCCCCAATGGCTTTCCAACAAGAAAAAGACATTACACACGTTGAGGCTCCCTCATCGATAACAGTTCGACAATATTCTTGTCAGAGACAACAACCTGTATCTAGAACGCGAGTTGAGGGGGCAACCTGGGAATATGATCATCCAAGTCAAAGAATATCAAATTCAAATCTATCGGGTCAATTCCACCTATAGATTTCAACAGTGCCTTCCGTTGTGTAGGACAAGACTGAAGGACTTCAAGGGCTGACATCGCTGAAGGTGCCTGGGCTAGATCTTCCACAACACTGTAGTTCTGGGCCGCACGAGCATGAGGATCGAAATTCAATTTCCTAACGACACCTTTTGGGGGTGGTCACAGAACTGTATCAAGTCTCGGTCGTTCGAGATGAAGAGGACTGTTGGTAGGTGGAGTCGGTGGAGAGGGTTGTACTAATGCAGGAGGTAACTCGTCATCCTTCTCCTTAGATGGAGAATAATATTTGGCTCTAGTTGTGATTGCAACGTTGTTCTGCTTAGAATCACTAGTACACATCAAAACATATGATGTCGTAGACGTAGATGGTTGGTCATGGATGACCAACTGAGCCTGTTGTTGAGACGGGAAGGGTTCGGACAAGACCGCCGGTGTAGATGGTTTGGGTGTTCCTTGAAGGAACTTAGTGACTTCGGCACGTCGTGGACAATCCTTCGTATAGTGATCATCACCACAGATAAGGCAAGGGTATCGTGTTTTTCACTTATCCCGCTCTTCAACAGGAGGGGTTTTAGTTTTCTCAGTTTGATTATTATTTTTTCCCTCCTTATTCTTGCCCGTCCCATTTTTAGATTTATTTTTACCGGTCGAGGTAGATTGAACGACGTTCACTTCAGAAGTTTTACCGGTGGGAGTGGAAGGAGACGAAGCATTTGGAACATTAGAAGAAGTAGATTTATGGGTTGTACTTGAAACAGAATGTGAGTGGGTGTGAGCAGTACCAATCACACCGTTAGCTGCGTGCGAGGTAGCTGGAGTAGTTGAAGTGATGGAAGTATCAGGACGAGGTAACTCAGGTAATAAATCATAAAGTGTTCCCATTTGTGAATAAACGAGATCAAGATACTGAGCATGACTTATAGCCTGCTCTTCCATGACAATGCCACCCATGGCAATGTCTTTACCAATTTCATTCGCAAAGGATTTTGTAAACCATTCTGCCAGTAACTGATCAGGAAGTTCAAGTTTAATGAGACATCGTCTCCTTCGCCACTCATGGATATGATCCGATATATGAGTGCCTTTAGTCTGTTTGAAGGAAGTCAAAATATCAGTCCCAGTATCATAACAAATCGGTAACTGGTAATGTGTAAGAAAATCCATAGCTAGGGTGTTAAAATAAGAGAAGAAACCTCGTGGTAATTCAATATACCACTTCGCAGCAGAACCGGTAAGGGTTCGTTGAAAAAGACGTAATCGAATATAGTCATCCATCAATGAGTTGGATGAACACCATAGGTGAAAATTCATAACATGATTGTTCGGGTCCTCTCCCACTTTGTCGTCGAATTTAGGGATGTCCGATGGAAGCTTGGCTGGAATAACAGGCCATTGGGGAGAGTGACGAATAGGATCATTCAAAATCCTAGACAAATTCGACAAATCCAAAGTAGCAAGAAAAGGTAACTGTCGATTCACTTGCGGGTATTGGTGGCTTTGGGGTGGAAGCCCTGTCGGAAAACCAGTAGGACCGTAAGCAGTCTGCCTGTAATGGGAAGACCCAGGCTGATTCGGTGGTGGTTGAAGAGGATAGTAGTTCCAAGGACTGAAACCTTGAGTTTGATTAGGGACCTGAGTTTGAGCATTTGGACCCTGACGCCAAATAGGATTGGGTATACCGGGATATGGTTGGCCTATAGTAGGGACAATTTTCTGCCCCCCAGTTGTTTGATTCCAATACTGGGCCAAAGCAGAAGGTATATTTTGTCCAAAAGGTGGGGATGGTCCCCCTATCGTAGGTGGAGTTCCAACCGGAAGTTGTGTACCAATCGTAGGTTGTGTAGTAAGTGTATTGTGTCCGGTAAGAGGAAATGGAATCGTACCACCTTGTCCACCAACAGGAATCTGCAAGTTTGAGGTAATGGATGATATAGTGCCACTAGGATTAGGAATTCCGGAAGGAAATTGAGGGAGTGTCGGAATAAAACTAGGAATAGGGTGCCCAGGAAAATAAGGACCACCTGGAGAACCGGCTGGGGTTTGCGGAGGTGTTGGAATAGAAGAATTCAACAAAGCATTCAACGCATGGTAGCTAGGTGGTAGTGTCGGAGTGACATTGGGAGTTTGTTGTGTGTTGCTAGGAGCAAGACTAGCTGCAGTAACTCTGGTTGGGACACTCGTAGTATTCGCGAGATGGGCCATCTCGTCCGAGAGAATAAATTGATAAGTGGTATTCACCGGTACAGTCTCTGTCTCAAAAGACACTGGAGGGTTGATTTCGTATACTGTAGGTGAACCAGGACCAAAAAGGACCCTTCAAAAATCACCTAAACAAAAAGAATATTGGCCTTCTACACCGGGAAAAGGCCCAACGGGTGATCCAGAAGTAGTAACAACAAGTTCTCCGGAAGAATTCAATCGCATAAAGGATCGTTCACCATGAAAAATTCGAAAGTCCTCTCTAGTATTGGTAATTCGAAAAGGTTCTAGAGAATCAATTGATGCCACTAGTGGTGTGGTGACAACTGGGACTTGAATTGTTTCCACTTGTGGTGTGTTAACAACTGGGACTTCACTCTGCTAAGGAGAGCCCTCAGGTGTACTGGTAGGCAAGGGTTGAGAATCGTCCAGATGTTCTGGAGATAAACCTTGCATTCTACGTGAACGACGTGGGGGAGCTATTGTAAACAAGCGATAAGCTCCATGAAGAAACTTCTATGGTCAACTTTGAGAAACAAACAACACACGCTAGTAAACAAAATCTAGGAAGCAATCACCAGGCAAACAAGACCTTCTAATTTTGAAGCCACTAGTTGGTGATGAAATCCAACGTCGCAACAACGAGACGAGAAGGGGCTGGGCTAGGGTGGAAACGTTACGCTGACGACCTTCTTAATGGACTTACACCCTGGTGCAAGCTCCCACACGCAATCGTGGGTATACCCTCCAAGGAGCCCGAGTGAGTTTGGTCAACATCAATTCCAGGTACCATGAAGACTTTCCCCTCCACAGTCACCTTGGGTAAGAACCTAGAGAAATAGGCCACTAAGGTCACCACAAACAATAGTAAAGCCTCAAGGAACAGTCGACAGTCTGATCCACACGCAAGGGCATGGTATCTAGCCCGAAATCAACTCAAAAGGCTTCCACTCATCATTGTGGGTATACCTTCGAGTGACCCCCATAATACGTGAAATCTCTACACTAATGTCAACAAAGTAGGGTTAGTAACTCTGTCAACATCAATGCGACCTAGTGCTTGACCCTTGTGTGAGAAGGGCTTCCCAAGACAATATGTTGCAAATGGAATTTAACACTCCCTAACACAAGATGCTATTGTGTGTTTTATTCTTTTGGAGAGTGTATCTCTCTTCCTACTCCAAAGCACTAGCCTAGCTAAATGTTGGTGTAAAAGAGCCCTAGAAAAGAGTTACTAGATAAATTTTATGATTACGCGGTGTTTTTAAGAGATGTTGTTTACTGAAAGGTAACGGAAGTGAAACTTATCTTGTATGACTCTGACCCAATAATGCAAGGATGAAAATGAAATGTATCACTTTTCGTTCAATGAATCCTATGTATGGGAGAGAGAAAGTTTTCTAGATCAACCCTGAACTTCAATGCACAATTTCCTTTGAAATGTCAACACAAACAATCATTTATCAAATGAAAATTATCTATTGTGTCTTTCTTCAAATACTTCAACAATCTCAATAATTTGATTTTCAAAGTTTTCTAAAACGAAAAGAATTTTTGAAAGAAAAACTTGTTGTTCACTTTTCAAAAAGGACTCGGACTATGATAGCAAGAGTACAGAAAATCAAATCAATGAACAAGCAAATAACCCAATCTACTCTTTCAATGAAAACAAAAATAAAGAGCAAACCAAAGTAGTCTTCTCAATTACACAAGAAAATGATCTCTCAAACCAAGAAGCAAAAGAGAAAACCAAGTAAGCTTAACCTTCAACCAATCATTGGTTCTCGACTAATCAAACACACTCAGAAACTCAAGTCAACGAGAATGGTTTTGTCACAAAGAGTCAAGAAATGAAAGTCAAGCCACAAATGACCAGAAAAGCCTTGAAACCCTAATACTGTTCAAGCATGCAAACAAAAGAAAGAAATATATCAATCATCAGTCCAGGAAACTCATAAGAAGCAATCCAATTATCTGGGCAGTTAGAAAGACCAAAATTCAAATTCAAAATTTTGAAAAATAGTGTTCGTAGGCAAGCAATATTACACGGTGCGAGAATCACTGATTCTCTCAGGTGACCTTTGAGCAAGGTGCGAGAACCTCGCACTGAAACCTATAAGCAGGGTGCGAACCTGACCAATTCTCGCAGGCTGCAATGAAGTGCAGTGCGAGAACTTCTAAACATAACAAAATTTTTGAAAATTAAAGAAAAATTGACAAAGGCTTCTCGACCCAGAAGGTCTATCAAGATAACCTGAAGACTCAGAGACTGACAGGACAAGAGAAAAATGAAACTAGAGAAAATGGCCACAGAAAAACACAAAAGGCCACAAAGAAAAAGGGATATCTCCCCAGTGGAGTTGCCAATTTTGTTATTGGATAAATCCGTAAGTGCGGACACAAACCGATCTCCCTAGATCCACCTGGATCTAGAACAAAGCAAGACAGAATAATACTCTTTCCCTAGATTCTAACCATTGAATGAACTAAGAGGCAAGAATAAGTTTCATACCTTATAATCGCTTCCGTGGGTCTTTGTTGCTCCCGCTTCGCTCCAATTCTCTCGTACAGTCAAGACCAAAATGATACAAACCAAGTGGAGTGAAGAAAGCACAATATATTCAATGATGAATCTATGTATATGATCAAAGAGTTATACAATAAAGTAGAATTAGCTTTATGGGAAAGGGACATATTACTGTATCATATTGATGGAAAGTAAAGATTACAACCTGATCCTTGATGTTGCAAACTTCCTTTCAATGGCCCTTAGCTCTGACACGCACACTTGCTCACTTGCATGAAGAAGATCAACTACCTTTGATAAACTTGCAGGAGTTCTTAGCTGCTGTAGCTTCAGTCCTTCACACAATCTTTCACCAATTCTCCAATGTCTCACTTAACCCTGTTTTCTTCTAACCTTTTCCATGAGAACTCCCTCAATATATAGGAGAGAATGAATTGGTTACTTGGATAAGAATGATCCCAAAATATCAGGGAATCCAATACTAGGATAACCATTCGAATGCCATCTCATCCTTCTAGAAGATTCCCTTCTAGAAGCTTCAAGAATTCATCTTTTTCCTTTCTTTAGAAAGTGTTCGCACCCTAGCAGTTATACACAGTGCGAATCCCTCGCATCCTGGATTAAGGCAGCCTGCGAGAATCATGCATTCTCACAGGCAAATGTATTAGCAGCCTACGAACCTTCCTCAAAAATGATATTTCTGGAAAGAGAAGAAAGTAACTTTTCTTATGAAAAAGTTCTAATGAAGAGCCTGAGTACACCATTATCAATGCATCATGATGACGACCAAAATCTTCTGTAACAGTAGTCTGTTGGTCATTTTGAGCATTGTAAAGCTCGTTTTTTAGCACTTTGAGAAAATAATAATAATGATCCATTGGAAGCTGGACCAGGAGATGTAGCCCAAGAGAGGGGTGAACTCCTTTATCATTTGCTGTGTTATGTGTTTATGTTCATTGATTATGCTACTGTTTATATGCATCTTAAATGAGTAAATCCTTTTAATAATGTGTTGCAAAGTTGATCCATTTTCTTTTAACACATAAAATTTAACTTGCAAATATTTTCAAGTTTACAAGTCTTCTTCATTTTCAGATCAAGTTGGTATCAGAGTACTGGTTTTTGAAGACTTGATTATTTGCAAGTGTTTTGTTTTCTGATGCTCACAAGGTTGAAAATCACAAGAGGAGAAGGTCAACTTGTGGAGCCAAGTTCTCATCCTTCAAGGAGGAAGCATATACAATCATCGCAAGTTTCAAGGAGGCATTCACCAAGTATGGCTCATGAAGAAAGTCATGAACATGTTCCTACAGAAGATGAAGATATCAGAAAGGCTGTCATGGAAATGAGAGAGATGATGAAGATCTTGATGGAAAGGAATGCAGGGTTGAAAGGTGCAGGCTCCAACCCTTCAAAGCATAAGGGAGACAGTGGTGATAAAACTCCAAATGGAAATGGAGGGAATGGTGCTTCTCCACCACCCTCTCCTCCATCATCATCATCTTCTTCTTCTTCTTCTTCTTCTACCAATTCAATACCTCTTTTGAATTCTCCAAAGGGACATGGTAAAACTCCTTCGCAAATTCCTTCATTAAATATTGATATTAAATTTGAATTGCCAATATACAATGGAGAAGTTAATGCCGAGAAATTAGATAATTGGATACGTCAGATTGAGGTATATTGTAGAATACAAAAAATTCAAGATGATGAAACCAAAATTCAGCTTGCTTCTTTAAGATTGGATAGTGCAAC
>ML782062.1:1679893-1697482 GCA_009831015.1 Picea engelmannii | reverse complement strand
TGAACAAATTCAGTCGATACATCAAGTGGTGCAAGAGAAGTTGGAAAAGAGTCAAGCCAAGTACAAGACGAGACATGAAAAGCATCGTGTTGATCACAGTTTCCAAGTTGGAGATGAAGTTTGGCTTTACATCAGTAAGGAGATGCTTAAAGGAGAAGGTAAAAAATTGAAACCTATTCGATATGGTCCTTTCAAGATTATCGACAAGATTGGTAACAATGCCTTTCGTTTAGATTTGCCTCCTTATATGCAAATGTATGCAGTTGTTAATGTTGAGAATTTGAAATTGTATGAGCCTCCATTGATTGATGATCATAAAGAGCATGTTTAGATTCCTTCTATAGATGACTTTTCCCCAAAAAATCTTACAGAACTACATGAAGACACCATCCTTGACAGGAGAATGCGAACCTCAAAACGAGGAAATGTGGAGTATCTTCGAGTTGGTCTTAAAGGTATCAATCCAAGCAAAGTAAAGTGGATTGAGGTTGGAAGGGTGAGGGAACTATACCCTCATCTTCACATAGAATGAATATAGTCTTTTGGAGGTCCAAAATCTTCCCAATGGGGAGGTGTGATCAGGGGATCAAATTTTGCTCAAAAATTCAAAGTGCTCGGAATTGCTTCAAATTGGACAAGAGCGTAGACCTCGTTGTTGCGAGCCCAGCGCAACTCGTTTGGGTTCAAATGGACATCAGGAGCGAGAGATATCGCAATCTGTTAGAATCGTCAAATAAGTCAAAAAAAGGACGCTGACTGTACAGTCTGTACAGTCCGTACGAATGACATGGCAGACCGTACGGATGATGTGGCAGGCCATACACTGACGTGGAAGATAGTTGGCATATTGCATGTGTTATTGGAAGTGAATGGGGATGCGACACGTGGCCCAATCACAAGCCACCACGTGTCACTTACGTGTTGGTTAAAAAATTGCACTCAGCCGGAGTCGACCTCGTGACCTTCGGGGCAAGGCCAAAGCTTTCTGAAAGGCCGCCCAACTGGTGCGTCCACATTTGTTCCTTGATAGCTATGTGTTAAACATTATATATAAAGTCGTTGTATTGTATATGTGGGCATGGACCAAGCCGGGGCTAAGCCCCGACCCATGGTCATGTGTATTATTATATGCGACCAGCGCTACGGCGTACCATATATATATTGCAAACCATATATTGTAACCGTCGGTTATATGTGTGCACGGTTTACCATGTGACCACCGTATCCATGCGCATGGGTTTTATATGTGGTTCCAATAGTTATAACCATTAGCCCTGTTGTTATATGTTGGCACGGTCGTATGACTGCCAGGTGCCCACGGGCCTTGGTGGTTAGGGCCAGTGTGAAAACGGTTTGATAGTTTGGACCGGTGGTGCGGTTGCACCCAGTTCCAGTTTTTTATGCTTTAAATAGTGTGTGTGCTAGGTTGAATGTACAAGGGTGCATTTTGTAGTTGCAGAGACAACAAGCTTGAAGGGGAGACTTCCAGGAAGCCTAACTTCTTCGTTTTTTGGCCAAACAAGGTGCCGAAAAAGCCCAGCTAGGGGTTTTTGGACGCTCTGAAGCCATTGGAGCAGTCTGTTGGTCATTTTGAGCATTGTAAAGAACATTTTTGAGAACATTGAGCAAATAATAATAATGATCCATTGAAAGCTGGACTAGGAGATGTAGCCCAAGAGAGGGGTGAACTCCTTTATCATTTGTTGTGTTATGTGTTTATGTTCATTGATTATGCTATTGTTTATATGAATCTTAATGAGTAAATTCTTTTAATAATGTGTTGCAAAGTTGATCCATTTGCTTTTAACACATAGAATTTAACTTGCAAATATTTTCAAGTTTACAAGTCTTCTTCATTTTTTGATCAACATCTTCATAGTCAAAATACTTATCCATTGCATTTATCCAGTCAAGTAATTCATCGACATTCAAGTTACCATCATACATGGGCACTTACATTTTTGGTCTGGAAATGACCTTTGTGACCAATATTATCAATTGTTCCTCTGTTGTTTTTCCTCCTGGTGTTCCTTTTTCTCCCTCTTTCGAGATTACATCTTCACTCTCACTGACATCCCCCATGTCAGGTTCTTTTCTCTGGGTTATTTACATGGCTTCCATCAGTGCCTAGAAGTGCCTCAACTCTTGTTGTAACTCATCAGTTACTAAACTTCTCTCTTGGACTCCTCGTTTGTGTGGCATGTTTCTTCCAAGATATAATTATTTTTCTCTAATACCACTAAATGGTGACCTACCAAGTCAAATTACCCATAGATGTAGAGCTAGAGTCACTCTACTATCACGTCAAGCACCCTTAATGCTATCAAAATCTTTCTCCGGCATTAAATTCTTGGAAAAATCATGGTTCTCGATCCTCTATTTATACACCATCCAAAAATTTCAAATATTTGAACAAAGGCACTTAAACATAAGTTCTCTACCAGATCGACACTAATACTCCTTTACAACTCACGGTGTAAATGACCAATTTTTAAATGATGGAAGTATAAAAATCTTGAGCGCCTATCTAAAACCTTAGTTACAATTTTATTCACATAAGACTGATGTGCTAAGTCCAAGAGCTTAACCAAAAGGTGGTTTACCACTATCAAGAAGTGTTGTTAAACTCATAGCTCATGGGGGTTCCAATGGTGGATTCAAAACCCATTTGAGGTGAGTCGCAATACTATTCTCCCCAACACACATCTCTAAATGGTATCGCCTTTACCACTACATAGACTCTCTTATGATTAACCCTCAAACAAGTTACCCGTGCATAGTGATTATCAATTTTTCATCTCTCCTTTTAATGGATGGCTCGGATTAACCCTTGGTTCCAATGTGCTCGATCACGATCTGATGGTCCCTATGCAATGGTCGCACAATCTAATGGTCGAGAATCCCTTTTGGGAAAAAAAGGAAATTCATCTTGTTTTCTTACGTCAATCTTGGATTGTTGATCCTGTAGAATTATCAACGATCAACAGACGATATCTAACCTCAGTTCAAAGACCTAATCAAAATGTTTTTTGTTTATCTTTTACTATTCGAAAGGGAATTTAACTGTAATTTCTATCTTTATGACAAAATTGTTGGAGAAGAAAAAACCTGAGAATACACACAATATTTAAACCCTTCAATTCCATACAACATTCATACAAGCTCAAAGAATAGGAAAAAACTTCACCTGGCTCATAATTTCACACATAAACATTTCTCTAACTCTCTCCACTTCACCTGGTTCATAATTACACACATAAATATTTTTCTAACTCTCTCCTTGGCATCTCTATAACCTCCTACCATTCACACACAAAAATAAACTTTTGAAAACATCGGATGAAGTCTTGAGCCAATTTGAAATATGTATCCTCAAAAAACACTTGATGAACCAACATGTCAATTTGAAAGATGTAGTTTTATAAAATGCCTCATGGTAAATTAGGTAATGAAATTCAAAATATGATTCATGGATATAATGGAAAGTCTTGATCTATGCATCAGGGGAGATTGAGAAAACAAAATTCAATTCGAGCCTGATGGACCATCTGGAAATTTTGAAAGAAGATAAGTGCACTTTCAAAAGGCCCTTCATAGGCTTATTGGGCACATTGAAAATATGTCCTTCATGCTAGTTCCAAAGTTTCTCAATCACTTGTTGGGTGAGTTTGAAAGATAAACTCTAAATTTAGTCTGATGAGTGAATTGGGATCCTTTGAATGGTGGAAACTTCAAAACCACCTAATAAGTTGTTGGCCAAATTCAAAAGAAGGTGAAAAACATCTTCAAAAGTCACTATGAATGGGTGGGAATTTGGTTCAAGATAAACTTATTCTAAATTTTAGAAATGACTCAATTAATACATTGTAGAATTTCAAAAAAGAATAATTATAAGAAGTGAAATAATCATCAACAAAAACTTTTGAATAGTACTAAGTTGGAGACTAAGCTTAAGCTTCATCATACAGGGTCTAAGGGTTGGGATTGAAAAAAATAATATGAAACCCAACATATAAAACCGAAAAAGAGTTGCATAAATAAATTGAAGTTCTTAAATAAAAGAAAGCACATCAATATTCAAGCACTTCTTAATAAAGCATCATCATGAAGGTGTAAAGCAAGAGGCTAAACATTAACAAGAAAAAGAAAGGGAGGTCGTTAAGTTTGAGAACTTGGACTAGTTGAGTCCTTCTTAAGAGTATCTTCTATGTCATCATTACAATATGATAAAGGGTTTACTATAAAAAAATAAATATTACTTTTGAAAAGTGTGTTTTAATAATATGGTTTTTTATTGAAAAATATTACTTAATGAATTTTTTTTAATAAATTTTAATTTGAAAAAAATCGTTTGATAAAATAAGATATAATAGAAAAATACAAATAAAGTTTTTCAAAAAAATATACATTTTAAAAAATAAATAAAAATTGACCTGTAAAATTTAATTGAAGGAGATCTTATTAGTGCTTGCCATAGGTGTAGAGGGACTATAGCAATCGATAAATTGTTGACTTCATATTAGTCTGTCCTTTGACCACAAATATTTCCATATTATCTATTGTTAGAGCTAGGGAACTGAAAACATCGATTTTTATATAAAAAAAAGTACAATATTTGTCATGATATGATTGGACAAGCAATTGGAGGTCTTATTGATGGCTTTGCTATTCCCAATGTTATATATGTTGGCATATCCAAAGTATTTGATCGTATATGGTTTTTTTTTAATCATATATTTTGTTATGCATTCGTCGATGGTGGATTAATGCTAGCATTAATTCAAATGTTTGGTTTAGCATTTTATGCTAGGTAAATTTATGGAAATGCTAGATATGGTGGCATATCCAAAGTTTGGCTTTCCAAAACATTCTGTGGTGTTCGAACTATTGTTACAAAAAATATAATTTTTCTTTCTGGGATACGTCAGAGTCCTGCCACATTGATTTTTTTTCTTAAATGTTTACAGTGCATTTCTGACAGACTTAAATGTTTACCTAACAGGCTTGGTAGTGTTTAATGGTTACTTAACAGGCTTGTTACAAGACATTTTCTTTTGTTTTTAAAATTTTTATGCTCCAACGACGTTGTTGGTTCGGTGGTCCATGCTTTCTTTTTACATGCCACTGATTTCTTATTTTCATGTTGTCGTTGTTCTTGCTTGCTTGTTCGTGTTGTTGCAGTTTGGACATTTGGGTTTCTGCAATCGTGATTGGAACAACATCATCTCGGGGGAGGGGGGGGGGTTGTTGCTTTCTTCTTTCTTCGTTGTATGATGTTTATTGTTGCTGGATTCAACTTTGCAGGGTACCAGTCGTACGCCTGCAGTTGGGCCTTTTAGTGCTTCTTAGCTGGGTTCTTGTTTGGTGCTTGTTCTTGTTTGGGTAGGGTTTGCAAATGTTGGGATGTTGTATCTGTGGTTGGATATTTGGTCACATTTTGTTTTTCACTGCAGTTTGCATAGAATACTATTAAGATAAAATAACAGACTAAATAATTGTAGGCGGTGTAAATTGCATATGTTACACGTTGAAGCAAAGTTTTTTGGCCTCAAAATATATTTCATGGTTGCCGATGCTTTTTACATGGATTTTGTGTTAGTATGGTTTTATAGTTATGACAATGGATTTTTCTGTGTGGGAGATATAGTTGTTCTCTCCCTTTTACGTTCATGTTGTAAACTGCGTTTGACTCTAGTTTTTCGCGTTTATGTGGTCATTCCGAGCGACCATCGTTCAGTTGCATAGTTGGCCCCTTTTATTGACGTGGATTCACGAATAGGTTCTATCGAACTATGACAGGTCGTGTTCAGTGTATACATTAGCTTTCCCGAATTAGTTTTCTTTAAAAGAATCCTTGGCAGAAGAGATTGCAATTTATGAAATTATAGGTTTCCTAGACCACGGAGCTGTCATCCCATACTTAGCCAGTTTTTTCATCAGCGATTGACGGGGTAGGCGGCTGCAAATTGACAATCAGAGAGTTCCGCAATATACAAATTGACAATCGGTCAACAACAAGAGTTTCCCGATCATTCCGACCAACCGCAATTGGGTTCCATACTTAGCCAATATTATGGACGCGCCTTTGCGGATAGGTTGTATCGAACTATGGTGTATACATTAGAATTTCCGAATTAGTTTTCTTTAATAGTAGGGCTCTTGGAGAGAAAACATTGAAATTTATCAAATTATAGGTTTCTTGGACAACATTGATTAAATATAGGAAATATGTAATTTTATAGAGTAGATATATACAGCTTGCACAGAGCTGTCATCCCATAGTTAATCCATTTTTGCATCGCGTGTTGTCAGGGTAGGCGGCTAAAAATTGATAATCGAAGACTTTGGCGATATAAAAATTGACAACCAGACTTGCAGACTATTTGAATTTGAATGTCGTCATGTCCAAAAAAGTTAACATTGTCGAAATAGTTTACTTTACATGTGTTTTACATACCCTGGTGGACAAAAAACACACAAAAAAAATAGTGATCATTTTTTGGATCGCGGGTTCTTGGGATGGCAGGCTCTAGGTTCGGTCCCTGTTGTTCTGTGTCCTACAAATAGCACAGATAGTTCTGCGATATACAAAATGAAAATCAGGCTTGTGCACTATTTGAATTTCCAGGGCTCCTGCAAAACAACTATCATTCTCAAATTACTTTTCTTTGCGTACATTTTACATACACTCGTGAACAAAAATAGAACAATAGTAGTAACGTCTGTTACATAGGGCTCCATCCCTGCTACCTTCTGCGCTTCCCAATACACATTAAATATGCTTTGAAAAGTTAGAACCGAGCAGACAGGTTTGAAAAGATGGGATTTAATAACTGGAATGCTCAAGGACATATCCAATTAAAATGAATAGATAGGCAAATATTATGGGATCTAGGAATTTGTTTTTTCCTGCATTTTAAATTTGAGAAATTTTATTTTATTTTTGTTTTCCTTGTGCAGTTTTAGTTTTCTTCAAATCTTTAGCATAGTTCACGAACGTGTCGGCGACATAGAACTTGATGTCATGTCCCTCTTTAATATTATGCATTTCGAAATGATGGGCTTTAATAACTGGAGGACATCTCCCATTAAAATGAATAAACAGGTGAATATTATGGGACCTGGTAATTTCTTTTTACCTGCATTTTGAATTTGCGAAATACTTTTTATTTTATTTTTTGCTTGTGCAGTTTTAGTTTTCTTAAAATATTTGGAAAAGTTAATGAACATGTCACCCACAAAGGCCTTGACATCATGTCACTCTTTAATATTGTGCATATCTTAGATGTCAGGTTTCAGAATCTGCTCGGATATGAGAATTTTAATACGTGCTGGTAGTCACTATTGAGCGTACATATTCAAAAAGATTGGCATTAATAAGTGAAAATATCAAGAAAATCTATCATTAAAATGAATCAAAACAAAATCTATGGCAGACCATCCAGCCTTGCTTTTAAATACTTATTTCCATTTCTCTCTATGATCAAAGAGTTGCACTTTAGGGTGCCTTCATTCTAATGTTCCTGGTCATGCACATGTAAGACAACTTAGAGATGTGATTGACGAGAAGATGAAAGAATAGAGCTTGGTTTTATGTGACATGAGATTTGAGTAAAAACAAAACTCTCTTATAGAAAGAGAAACTCAGAGAGGATGAAAAAATAGAACAAGTATGTTCGGGTTGGTGTTCTCCCTATGTTCGATGCTTTGGTTCATTAAAAATGTTGGCTGGAGATTTGTTGCTTGAAATTCTTTGTTTTATTGCTGGGAATTGTAATGGATTTTGAAGTCGGGTGAAAATTAGTTCTTCGTTTAAGTATATATCTTCTTCCAACAACACAGATTTGGCAACTGTATCGAGTTGTACAGATTGCACAAGTATTTTTCTACCTCGGAGGCGGGTAGCAGAAACTATATGGGTGGATAAAATGGCATATTATCACTGTAAAAGTTTCTATTTCATAGTATGATGACCTACATGTGGGTCTAGTAGCCAACTTGACAAAAAGTTATGTTATTTTTGAAATTTTGTTCGGTTTCCTCTGTATGTAGTTACAGGATCTACATATTTGGCGTCACCTTTGAAAATTCCATACCTTTCTGTGGGCCACCATATCTCTATGGCTATGAAGAAAGATATATTCTGATGCCATCTGCATCATTCGATACACTTGCTAGACCTATTCCGGTGCATTCTGCAACATTTGATGCACTTTCCACACCTCTACTGCCCGAAGAAGTTATGTACCTCAACAAAGTTTCTTTTTGCATCTGGGTTGGATGTTCCTTCCAATTTACTGTAATAAAGCAAAGAAGTTCCACGTACAAATCCTCAGGCAGGCTTCTCAACCAAACAAACGATCGAATATAGGGAGAATACCAGTCACTACATACTTGAATAATTTTCCGCTGCTTTAGCTGTTGTGACATAGAATGACTCCTTCCACTTTAAAATCAGCCTGAATGGAATTTGTAAGTTGTCTCGAATGACAAGGATCGGGAATATTGCAAGCAAAGCACCTTAAACCCCAACTTTTAGACAACAGAGGGAAATTAATACTTGACAAAGAATGGAATGTTGAATAAACAGGCATTGCAAGCAGGCCATATCTGGAAGAGAGAAGATATTCAAAAAAGTGGGATATCTGTACTTGGCAGCACCGATTAAGTACAAAACTGTGAATAAGCTTCATCAATGTACATATTTTAAATTGGTCGATGGCAGGCGAAATCACAATCATTGTCGAAAATAGCCTCGACTGTATTTTGCAACCCACCTTATTTAAATATAGAATAATTTCGGTTTATTTTTTAACAGTATTTTCCAATTTTTGGTATTTGTTTTAATTGTATTTTCTACCTTCTTCCTCTATGTGGTTAAACATGAAACAAAAGGTTTTTTTTCTGCTGCCCAGTACTTCAATCTAAATAAAACCTGGCCTGTTCTTTGTTTACATTTTACATATAAGAATAATTTTTCATAGGCCATACTTATGTGGCAGAGGCCCTGTATTTAAAGAAAGAAATTGGAGGACCTGTCCTGCTCCCATTCTTCGAGTTACGTGAATAGAATTAATAACGAGTAATGACAAGGTGGATGAACTGTTGATGAAATGTTCCTGTGAAGTTTGTTGGATATATTGCAACTTCTTCTATTTGATAATATCCATGCATATACACTAATATCAGTAGTATCAGAATAAATAAATAAAAGCTTCCTCTTCGACAAAGCTTAGGAAATTATGTTTGGGTTTGTGGTATTAAACAACTATGTCCATTGTTCTGTCATATATGTTGGCATATTTATTACGGGCAGACAGAAGGCAAAGTATTTGTTTATCATTGATGGCAATCTCAGCTCAACGATGATGAACAAGAGAAAGTGGCAAGACCAACAGCGCAACGATGATCACATGGCAAGATCAAAACCATAAACTCTAGGAGTCAAGGAAGCAACTCACAGCAGAAAATCATGAAATACGATAGATCAGAGCATGTCAAAGAATCCATTTCTAAGTTTCACAGACTAGGAAATCAGAGTTTTGGATACCAGGAGTTGGAGGAGTCAAGAGTCGAGACTCTTCATCACAGGAGTCCCAAAGTCATGAAATGCGAAACACCAAAATCTCGAAACAGACACATCAACAAAGAGTTTCACAGACCAAGAAATAACTCCATTTCAGAGTTCCGGATATCGGGAGTTGGAGGAGTCAAGAGTCGAGACTCTTCATCATAGGAGTCTCGAAGTCGCGAAATGCGAAACGTCAAAATCCCGAAACAGGAACATCAACAAAGAGTTTCACAGATTGGGAAATAACTCCAATTCGGAGTTCCAGATACCGGGAGTTGGAGTGTCGAAACACTTCACCACAGGAATGTCGAAATGCCAAAATTCCAAAATGAAAAAAACACCTTTCGGTGTAGGTTTCAGTTACCAGAAGTTGGAGTGTCGAAACACTTCACCACAGAAATTACGAAATGTCGAAATACAGAATTGCGACATGAAGTTTCGGGGATTGCGACATGGAGTTTCGGGGATTGCGACATGGAGCATCAAGATATCTCATCACAAGAATTTTTGAAATCGTGAAATGCCAAAATGAAAAATTACGACATGGAGTTTCAGGAATTCGCGACATGTGAAATCGCGAAATGCCGAAAGGAATTATTGTGAGTCTTGAAAACTCGAAGGGAAAAATGTCGAAATCTCGTCAGTCGTTCGATTAGGAAAAGAAGGGATCAGATTATGAAGTTTTGTGGATCATTGATCTGGATCCATTTCGGGGATCGCAACTTGGAGAGTCGAGATGCTTCGCAACAGGAATTCACGACATGCAAAATCGTGAATTGCCGAAATAAAAAAATGTGAAAGATGTTTTGCTTCTTATAATACAACGGTGCAGGTGAATTCGAATATGATCAGAGGGATACTATTTCACCTCACAGCTAATTGTTCAATTATGATTCAGTTAGTAGAACCAAATCATGGTTCTTGGACGGTTGGCGTTTCAGTTGTTGAAGTGTTGTTATAGGGATTTGAGGGGTCACTGAAGAGGTTGTAGTGTAGAAAAAGAAACACGTAGTGACCGTGCGTGGTTGGATATTCTGAATGAAAAATGAGTTGAACTGTAGAAAGGTAAAACTATAGTATGTGCAGTGTGAAGAAAGCTCAGAGATAAGGAACAGAAGCTGAACAAAAGAGAAAAGGTGAAGAGAGAAGAATGTGAACATATCAAAGAGCATGAGAAGAATGGAGAAAGAACAGATAGACAAAGATAACAAATCAAGCCAAATATGAACAGAGCAGAAGAATAGTGTAGCAGAGAAGAATTGTAGAATAGTGAAGACCGGCAAGCCATTGATAAATATTGAATCATTGTGATAAACTTATATATAGCAAACTTTTTATTTAAGGGTGGTTGGGAGGTGCTAGGGAGGACTGTTGTCCTCAGAGGTTCAAGTGGGTGCTTGAACACAGGGAGTTGTAGCTTCCATTTGGTTGCAGCCAGAGAAACTAGGGTGGTAGGGTGGTGCAAGGGAGAACAAGTGTTCTCTGTTATATAGGTTGGAGCCTGTGTAACTGAAAGTTGGTGCTTCTATCTAGTTGGTGTTGGAACACTCATGGAGTTGGTGCTTCCTTCTAGTGGGTACTAGAGAAACCAAAGAGTTGGTGCTCTCAAACAAGTTGGAGATTGTAAAACACAGGTAGTAGCCTCAGATTGAGTTGGTGCTCAATTATAGATGATGTACAGAACTTAAAAGACTGCCTATCATTTGGAAGAATAAGAATTTTTCTCCCTTTATGGGTTTCCTTGTGAAAATCTGTCTCTGTGTATATCTTATGTGTGAGTGATGCTCATTATTTATGTTGTTCATATATTGTATAATATTGATGGTCACTTGGAGAAAGATTAAAAATGGCTAAATTGACTTAAAATTGTTTAAGCACAGTAACAACTGATTCACCCCCCCCCCCTCTCAGTTGTCTTGGTAATTTCAACAATTGGTATCAGAGCGGGTTCCTTTTATTTAAAGGTAGATCTGTAAGCTTAAACATGACAAGTCATGAAGGGACTTCAGCCAGTAAGCCTCCTCTGTTTGATGGAACAAATTTTTCCTTTTGGAAGGTTAGAATGAGAACATACCTAATGGCCTTAGGTGTTGATGTTTGGGATGTAGTAGAGACTGGATACATAAATCCTGTTGTGCTAGCTTCCAGGGATGATAAGTTAGAATATATCTTTAATGCTAAGGGAATGAGTGTTATCTTGAATGGACTTGTAGAAGTCGAGTTTGTAAAGGTGATTCATCTTCAAACTACCAAAGAAATGTGGGATAAACTTATTAGCAACTATGAAGGAAATGAGAAAGTAAAAGATTTCAAACTTCAAACATTTAGGTTGAAGTTTGAACAACTAAAGATGAATGAAGATGAAACAATTAGCAAGTATTTTTTAAGAGTTGAAGAACTTGTGAATGCCATGAAGAGTCTTGGTGAGAAGTTTGAAGAATCACTCTTAGTTCAGAAGATTTTAAGATCTCTGCTTGATAAATTTAATCCAAAAGTATCTGCAATAGAAGAACTAAATGATATTAAAACTCTGTCCATTGATCAACTTCTAGGAACTTTAACTGCATATGAAATCAGAATTAGCAAAGCTAAATCCATTACTAGATAAGCATCGTTTAAAGAAGACAAGAATATTGATTCAAAATTAGATGATATTGAGGCAAAATTTGTGAGAAGGTTAAAGAAAGGATCAGATAAATATCAAGGTAAGTTTCCCTTCAAATTCTTTAACTGTGGTAAGATAGGTCATTTTTCATCTAAGTGTCCCCATCAAAAAAAGGACCAAAGCTCTCATGATGAAAAGAAGTACAAATTCAAGAAATATAGTAAGAAGAAAAGTTTGTGTGCAAATAATGACAATTCCTCAGAAGGCACCGATAGTGACTCTTCCTGTGAAGATAAGGTAAATGAATTCATGCTTATGGCCAAAGAGGATTATGATAATAAAAGCACAGGCAGTGATGATAATGTTGAAGAAGATATGGTTGATATGGAAGGAAAATTGATCAGTGCATTGGAAGAAATTGACAGACTCAGAATTAAGAACAGAAAGCAAAAACAATTGTTTATACAGTTTGAAAAACACAGTAAAGAGCCTGATGAAGACTTTGCCCTGCTGAAATGGGAATTAGAAGAGGCAAAGAAAATAGAAGACATACTGAAACAACAGTTGTCAGAGAAGAAAGCGAGGTGTGAAGCCTTAGAAGAAGAGATAGTAAAAACCATAAAATAAATGGAGAAGTTTAAGGGATTGTATCACCAAAATCCGCCAAGTATTAAAGCCTCGAAAGGATTAACCTCCATTCTAAATCAACAAAAAAACCCAAAGTTGAAAGCTGGATTGGGGTATGAAGAAGGATCAAGTAAAAATCATCCAAGTAATATATAAGCTATCAAGTTTGTCAAATCCTCAAACATTGACAACAGTCACTCTGCAGAAACAAAGAAAAAAATCAGCCACCAAGAAGGAATGAAAGAAAAAGTACCAGAACTGAATCTGTAGATCAAAGAGATTATTAGCATGAAAGAAATCGACCTCCTCAAAGAAGAAAAACTTTTTCAAGGTACAAAGGTTTTTTCTATGGTTATTGTTTTTTCTGCTCTAATTTTGGTCACAAAGCTATAAACTGTTCTTTAAGATTTAGATATGAACAATCAAGTTTTTCAAGGAATAATTATCTGCCACTACAAAGATTGAGACAACCAAGCAACAAATAATCACAAACTATAAATCATGTGATGATTGGGAGAAGGACATAGGTGAAACACAACAACAGTTATGAGCATAACAATCATTATGAATTGTTATTTAGTGAACCAGAGTATTACAACTGCCATAATTATGGGCATAAAGCTGTAGACTATCGCTTAAGGAATTACAAGCCAGATTTGATCCCCACTGCTGAAAATGTCAAGGTTTGGAAGAAGAAAGAAGATGACAAGTGTGGACTAGTGTTATCAGCCCAAAGACAAAAGAATCCCTGGTATATTGACAGTGGATGTTCGAAACATATGACTAGAGATGAAAGTAAGTTTCTAACTCTAAGTGAAAGCAAATCAGGGAATGTAACTTTTTGAAATGATGCACGAGGAAAAATAAAAGGTAAAGGAGTGGTAAGTTTGAGTAATGGAAAAGGGAAAGCTCAATATGTGTTGTTTGTAGAAGGTATGAAACATAATCTTCTTAGTTTCAGTCAAGTCTGTGACCGATGATGTGAAGTTGTTTTTACCTCTAAATACTATAGAATAAAATCTGTGAATTTAGGACAGCTAGTTGCAAAAGGGATAAGAACAGAAAACAATGTCTATGTGTTAAAAAAAGAAAAAGAATAATGTCACTTAAGCAAGTATGATGAAAGTTGGCTGTGGCATAGGAGATTTGGACACCTAAATTTTGATCATATAATCAAGCTCAGAAAAAATGGGGTAGTAAAAGATTTTTCGAAGATATCAAATCCATACGACTCTGTTTGTAAACCCTATCATATAGGAAAGCTTACTCGCACTCAGTTCAAATCTAAAAACTTTCCTTCAATAGAAATACCTCTCCAGTTAGTACATATGAATTTATGTGGACCATCAAGGAAAGAAGGTATAGGAAAATAAAGTTATTTTATGTTGATTATTGATGATTATTCTAGACTAACACGGGTTTCCTTTTTGAAGGAAAAATCTGAAGCATTTGAACAATTCAAAGTGTTTAAGGCTCTCACTGAGAATCAAACAGGAAAAATATTAAAGGTAGTAAGGTCTGATAGAGGAGGAGAGTTTAGTTCATGGAACTTCAAAGAGTTCTGTGATAAACATGGGATCAAAAGAGAGCACACAATTCTGAGGACTCCATAGCAAAATGGAGTTGTTGAGAGGCAGAATAGATCAGTACAGGAAATGGCAAGATCAATGATGAATGAAAGGAACATACCTCAGACATATTTGGTAGAAGCAATTCATACAACTGTTCATATCCTTAACAAATCTCATCTCAGGCCACACAATGACAAGACTCCTTATGAACTATGGTTTGGAAGACCTGCTTCAATCAAGCATTTTAATGTCTTTGGGAGTAAATGTTATATCAGGAACAATGATGAAAATATGGGCAAATATGATGATAGGGTTGATGAAGGTATCTTCTTGGGTTATTCTACAAATAGTAAAGGGTACAGATGTTACAATAAGAGACTGCATAAACTGGTTGATTGTATAGACATAAAAGTTGATGAAGAAATCTCGATCAGAAATGTAAGCAGTGTTGAACCAAGCACATAAGATATAGTTGAAGATGAAGATGAATAGGTCCAAAGATCAGAAAGGGAAGAATATGAATCAGATGAAGATACGAATACTCAGGCTGACACAAATCAGTAGAAAGAAGCAAAATCACCTCTCAGAATTGTTAGAAAGAATTATCCTAAAAATCAGATAATTGGAGATATAAATAAAGGAGTTCAGACAAGAAAGAAATTGATTAAAGACTCAGAACAATCTCATGTTGCTTTGATATAGTTGAAGATGAAGATGAATAGGTCCAAAGATCGGAAAGGGAAGAATATGAATCAAATGAAGATACAAATACTCAGGCTGACACAAATCAGCACAAAGAAGCAAAATCACCTCTCAGAATTGTTAGAAAGAATCATCCTAAAAATCAGATAATTGGAGATATAAATAAAGGAGTTCAGACAAGAAAGAAATTGATTAAAGACACAGAACAATCTCATGTTGCTTTTTTATCTATGAATGAACCTAAATTTTTTTATGAATCCAGCTAGCATGATGATTGGGTTAGAGCAATGAATAAAGAGCTTGATCAGATTGAGAAGAACAATACTTGGGAGCTTGTCCCTAGACTTGAAGATAAGAATGTAATAGGTTCCAAATGGGTGCTCAAGAATAAAATGAATGAAAAAGGACAATTTGTTAGAAATAAATCTAGATTGGTCTGTAAAGGGTATGCACAACTTGAAGGTCAGGACTTCGATGAAACTTTTGCACCAGTGACAAGATTGGAAGCCATCAGAATGTTTCTTTCTTATTCATGTCATAAGAACTTTAAAGTTTATCAAATGGATGTTAAGTCAACATTTCTTAATAGAGATCTGGAGGAAGAAGTATATATGGAGCAACCTGAAGGATTCTCATTAACAGATAATCCTAATTATGTTTGCAAGATGAAGAAGGCCTTATATGCAATGAAACAAATACCACGATCTTGGTATTATAGACTCGACAATTTTTTACAAAATAAAGGGTTCAAGAAAGGTACTGTTGACAACAATCTCTACATGTAAGGTAGCTAGAGAGCTAGTGGGGGGGGCCAAAGGGCCCATAGTGATAATAATGGAGGTTATTCAATGTAATGTGGACTAGGTCCACTATATTATTAAATAAGGCCCACTATGGTAGTTATATATAATAAATGGGTAATTAGATATAATAAATGTAAGAGGACTTCTTAGAAGGTTCTAATGTAAGGTAGCTAGAGAGGTAGTGGGGGGCCCCAGAGGGCCCATAGTGATAATAGTGGAGGTTATTCAATGTAAGGTGGACTAGGTCCACTATATTATTAAATAAGGCCCACTATGGTAGTTAGATATAATAAATGGGTAATTAGATATAATAAATGTAAGAGGACTTCTTAGAAGGTTCTACTTCTAGAAGATTCCTCCTCTAGAATGTTCGTAGGTGATGGTAGCACTATATAAAGGGGTTCAAGCAATGTAATGAGACATGAAGAGAATTATTGTATTTGGATCTGAAGCTCATTAGGAGGTTTCCCCCTCGAAGAGGCAAGTGAACAGGAGAGGATATCTTCCATAATAGGATCCATTGTATGGTGTTGCCCTACCTCAAGGGTTTGATATAATAAAGTTGTGGTTTTCTTTATGGTTTCATATATCTTGTGTGGTGATTGTATTCAGATATCTTTGGAAATATTGTGATATTTTTTATTCAGGTATTTGGTTCTTAACAATTGGTATCAGAGCACTTTCCTTGGGCAGACATTGTGGGCAAATATTTTTTATTTTTGCAGATTTTTTTTTTTCGGAGAAGAAAAAAGAGGGCCGCGACATTTTCGAATATTTCAGTATATTTATATGATAAATTTGTAGAAAAGGGTTGTATATCTAAGTTCCTCTCAGAAAAACACCCAATTTAAAAAAAAAATCGTCCGAAACGGAGTTCGGGAAGTCAAGATATTGAAGTTTTAAAATCTACAAATTTTCAGGGTTTTTTTTCGGCGGACGGAGGCATGATTTTTTTTTATTTTTGTAGCAGTTGGAGGCAGAATTTTCTCAAACAAGTTATAGATCTGATTTCCTCTCATAATTTCACTCCATTTCAAAAAACAAATCAGCCGAAACGGAGTCCGAGAAGTGAAGTTATGAGCATTTTAACTTCAACAGTTTTTTAGGGTTTTTCCAGAAAAAACTGCGATTTTCTGCCGAAACTTATTGGGTCTATTTTTTGGGTTTTTTCGTCACGACTGCAGGACTGAAGAGTTCATAGGATGCTCAGATGGCTATTTCTTCTCAAAACTTGAAAGAAATTCTTGAATCATTCAAAGCCCAATTGTTTCACACATTGGATGCATTTGCACATGGCCTCACAGTCAGTCTCACAGATAGCCTCACAGATAGCCTCAATGATAGTTTTCGTAGTATTCAAGATTCATTGAATAACATGCAGGAGAGATTTCTTATGGAGGGCCTCAGGAATGAATATAATCAAGAAATATATGCTTGGTATGATTTTGAGGTCGATTGTGATGATTGGTATATGGATAGTTGTCATTTCTGGGATGACAACCACTTTCATATTTTATTTGATGACTCTACTCCACCTTTTGTAGAGAACATCAATCTCTCACATCAGGAGCTAGTTACCAACATTCAGTCTACATATTCTACAGTGGTATTATTCATTCCAGATTCTGCTACGACCATTTTCCACTATGTGGATGGATCTTCTTATTTGGATCCACATGATAGGTGTCAATCTTTGGAGCATCATTTGGA
>ML782062.1:1653121-1664227 GCA_009831015.1 Picea engelmannii | reverse complement strand
GAGGAGTATGATGCAGGAGCATCGCTCACTCAATCAAGCGAGCCAGCGCGAGGAGGCAAAGGAACAGTTGGACAGCGCCAGCATTCAAATTTTGGGGAACATTGTAATATGGCTGCGCCAAACATTTAATGTTTGATGTGATGAAGCGCACTTTGTATATGTAACGGATATTGAGCGGATAAGCTCTCATCCTTAGGTAGCTGAGGCATTTACTTAGAGTTAATGCAAGTAGATAGAATAATTAATTGCAGATTAGACAGTTTAGCTTTCGAGAGGGAAAACGGAGTATAGACACCCTCCCTTGTATTATTATGGGGGATTCATACATCTTAAGCATTAGAAGGAAGAAGAGAGAGCAGAGCAGAGAGCTAGTGAAGAACTTCCATGTACAGTTATTGAATTAATAGGAAGAGCCCTGATTCAATTCCATGGATGTGTTTGAGCTCTGTGTGTTGTTGATATTGTGCTTGTGCATGTTTGCTTCCTTTTATGCTTATCTGTTATATGCTGCATACGTGATTGCGTATCAGGTTCGTAACCTGAGAGAATGAGTTTCAATTGTCTCTCTACTTAGGCCAGGAGATTCCTGCATCGAGTGCAGTTGAATACCTCCGCATAGAGTGCGTCGAGGAGGCTAAGTAGTTGAACTCTTGTTCTCTTTTGCAGAGTTGCGTTGAGTTGCTCGAGCCTTTGCAGGTGAGTGCAGGTTGGGCGTGGAGTCTCAGTAGCAAGTCTGAGAAGAGAAGGCCGAAGCCGGTGCAAGAAGGAGTGCATAAGACCCAGGAGAACTTCATCACTTGGAGAGTGAACTGAAGGTTGAAGGGTACGCAGAGTGCGGGAAAGTTCTCTGAAAGAGTCTGAGTTAGCAAAGCTCAGGAGTGATAGTCCCTTTTGGGTTTTTTTGTGAAGTCGACCCTGCGGAGGTCTCACAGAACAAAGGTAGTGAACGGAGAACCTCTTCGAGAGGAAGAGAATCGACGATTTGACTCGTCGTGGAGAACCACTAAGGTCACGAACCGACTTGTAGATCAGAGGTATCGGGAGTTCGCGACGGAAGATCCTTAGTTCTCGTAGGGTGAGATCACGAGAACGCAAGAGCACGACGTCCTGGAATGTCTTGCATGGGATGCGTCGAAATAAGATGATGTGACAAGTGATCTCAGGATATCGGATCTCGGGAGCGGGGAGCCTCAAGTCTGATCTCGGGAGTGGCGAGAGCGCGAGGTCGCGAGATTCCGATTCTCGGCACCTCGGCATTTCGGGTGTCGGAGGTTGAGAACTCAAAGGTATAGAGACGCTAGTCGCGAGTCGCGATAGCGCGAGGTCCCGACATACCGAGAGAAAGTCAACGTTGACCAGGAGCATCGGGTCTCGGGAATTTGAGCATTCGGTTTTTGGTTGCAGGACTCGCGAAGTCGCGAGATCCGATCACCCGGTCTCTCAAGGGAAGAACCGCGCGATAGTGTTCCTGTGGGTAAGAAATTCCCGAGGGGGGATAAGGAGGGACTTGGACCCTTCGGGCCGTGGAAAGTGGAGGTCCTGGTAGGGCGACCGTGCCTGTGAGGGGTAGGTTGACGTCAGACTGGCTGAGTCAACATTGCACTTCTATTGTTCCATGTCCTCGAAACAACACTCCCAATTCCGCGATATAGAAATTGACACACGGAATGAAGAAATGGAGGAGTTCAGATTACCATTGTTTACAGATGCCAATCCCTGCGAAGTATCTAACAGTATCTAAAAGTTTATTTAAAATACTAAATTAGCACTTATTATTGACAACTGGACACAGAGGTATGAAATAGTTGGAATTGCAGTCTCTGCAATATACAAATTTACTACTGGACATCGTCCGCTCTTCCATCTTACAGATTATGCATTTAAATGTTCGGAGCAATACAATTAGAGGGTTCGGGCCTTGCCTCCTCTGCGGATACCTTCTTAGTCTATTTTGGATCCTCCTTTTGGCGGGTTCACAAAATATACAACTCCAGCGTTGGCAGGTTGGCATATCTTTATTTCCATCTATACAATCAGACGAAAAATCCGATCGACCATTGTTTCTTTCGATACTTGGCCAATTTTATGTCCATGGTTTCTGCGTCGGGACAAATTTCAGTTCCATCTATATCCTTGCATGGAGAATTGAACCGACAGTTGTTCCTTTTCATACCTACCGACATTTCTGATCATGGGTTCTCGGGAGGGCGGGCTCAAAATTGGCCCTCCATTGTTACGTTTGTTACAAATAGCACCTAAAATTCCGTAAAATACAAATTGAGAAGTGAAGCTGCGGACTGGCTGAATCGACATTGCACTTATATTGTTCTGTGTCCTCCAAATAGTCCTTCAAGTTCTGTGATATACAAATTCACACATGGAATGCAAGGCTGGCGAGGTGCAGATTGCCATTGTTTATGGATACTAATCCCTATGAAGTATTTAAGAGAATCTAAAATATTATTTTCAATACTAAATTACCTCTTAGTATTGACAATTGGACATAGGTGCGGGTCTGACATCATCTTCTCTTCCGACATCATCCGCTTTTCCATGTTACAAATTATGCATTCAAATTATTTACTCCGGTCCTCTGCAATATACAAATTGACTATCAGATTCACATCTTGTATTCAAAATTTCCCTGATCTACAATTCCATCGCTGACTCCTTTCTCCTTTTTCCCTTTTCTTCTTCCCCTGTATTATGGCTCTCATTATCTCCATGTATATAATCACACCTTAGGAAATTTTATGTCCACGGTTGTTGGGTTGGCAATCTACAATTCTATCGCGTGCTCCTCGAACTCGCAATCTTCATTGTACCATGGTTGACAAATGTGCTTCCTAATATACATTTGCTATGCTCTTACTAATGACTCTTACAAGTGACAGCTGCACACAGCAATACGAAACAGTTCGCAGCCAGCCATTTGCAACATAGAAATTGACTACCAGGTTCTGACATCGTCCCCTCTTCCATGTTACAGATTGTGCATTCAAATGTTCCCAATAATACAATTTGACCATCCGGACCTCTGACCATATTTTGGATCCTCCTGTTCACAGATTCACGAAATCTCAAATTCTTAGTCAGTGTTTCAGGTTATCACATTCGAAGTCTGCTACTTCTTCTTCCCTGATATGTATATTGCACTCAAATTTTTTGTGATTTACATTTCCACCGCAGACTCGTTGGTCCTTTTTCCCTTTTCTTCTTCCTTTTTATTATCTCTTTGTGGTTATATACATAGTCTCCTTTCTATAAACACGGGTTTTAGCATTGGCGGGTTGAGATATATTTATATCCATCTATATAATCAAACGACTCCTCCAACCGACCGCTATTGCTCTCCATACTTAGCCAATTTTATCGCCACGGTTGGCGGGTTATGCATATTGCAATCGAAAATTTCTGAGACATACAATTTGACCTTGGCGCCCTCACCTTCAATAGTTGTACCTTGCAACCCTATTTTGTAGCGATTTTTTTCCCCTGCCCGTGACCTCCGTACTTTCTTGCTATGCAATTAGAAACCTTTGATGCTAATAGGGCACCATGCAGGAACCATCAACATTGTCATTAATGGGTGAAAAAATCGAGGAGATATCCCATTATTATSCATTAAATCAAGATGTGCGGAAACTTATTTTGTCCCTTCCGATTGTTCATCTCCAACATGCGTCGTCGTGTTGGGCCGCTCAAGAAATCTGCAATGCTTAATCGCTCATTGCAATATCCACCATGTTCGCATTTCTATATATGCAATTAGTAGTGTTTAATGTTAACAACGCATCATGCAACAACTGTCTAGATTGTCATTAATCAACGAAAGTCTCGAGGAAATCTCCCATTCACATGCTTTCGACCAAAATTTGCACAGGGTTATATTAGCCTTTCCAACCTTTCATTTCATTCATTGTTTGGAACAAATAAATGTCTTTGTAGACCTATGGAAGTGGGTCAACAACAATTTTGTGGAGATACAGTAAATATTTTTGCAGAAGAGGACCAAAGGTTCCAGTGGTCCAGGGCATACTTTTACTATTCATCTCATTCCACCCAGAACGAAGTGATTTGGACCTCCAGAATCGCTTGTGTAGGCTGCATCCCTGAGGCTTTTGACTGTAAGGAGGTTGTCTCTTGGTGCACCGAAAAATATATTCCAGGCCAAAGAATTATTCCACTACGCGACCATTCTCCTGTTTCTTTGTCACCTCATCTCTTCCGCGAGATGTTGAAATTGCTGAAACCAACATTAACGTTCAAAGGACAAGACTACAAGTAGTTTCTAGAAAAATATCATAATGGGTTTGACATCTTAGCCGACTTCCTCGAAGACCTAACAACAGTTCCTGAAGATATCACAAGGCTCCAGGTAAGTTCCTTTAGAAATCCATTCAGGAAAATTGCTTGGTTGTTTACAAGAATAATGGGACAGGCATCCACAACAAGCATTTCCCATATAATTATTTATATTTTGTATTTCACAGTCAAGGAATAATACATTTTTGATTGGGGAAAGCTAATCTCCATTGAACTGTGTTCCAATTTGTCACGATTCAAAGAATCAAATAAATTTTATATGTCATCCCACTTGATTTTCGCAATTGTGTATTGCTTCCCATTTCCAAACCTTTCTCTTTCCAATAAAATAAACTGTGGATTCGACCCAGTAACATTCTGGCACGATGCCCTGTGGAGACACAAGGCCTCCCATTGTTTTTATGAAGTTTTTAATTTCTTTGTCTCAGTTTTCAAAGATTTACTGTTAGGCAAGGATGCTTCGCGAATGTCTAGCCACACAAGCAGGTATTTGAACAAGAAGGTCACACTTGAGCAAAAGGAAAATCACAGTCTCCTCATGGTATTTGGGTCTAAGGAAAATCCTACCTTCCTTCAATGCCACATCACTGACAAAATGTTTTTTGCAGAAATAACAAGGCAATACAACCACTAGTTGCATTTTTTCCATGACAAGAAAAAAAAACAGTTCATTCCTCTGCCCTCGAAAGTCGGAGACTTTGTGTGTAGAAACATCAACAATATTGACGAGTTTTCCGCCCATTTCAAGAAATTGAACCTAACTTACGCTGAAAGGATAAAAGGGTTCGACCCCAATGGCATTTTTTGAGAACATTTACTGGGTGTTGGATTTAACACCACTTTTATCCATAGATACCTGACCCAAGACAGGCAAAGTGTCGACAACAATCCTTCTTCTTCCCATCACGACACAGAGACATTGCAAAGCGCAACTAAATTGTAAAGACAACATGGTAAAGTATCTGGTGAGAAGAGTACCCAGTCCCTCGCCTACACTCCCAAGAGCACGACACCATGAAGCGTCGCTTCAACAGTGCATCCCAGCAAGAAAGAAACCTAGAAATATTCAAACGAAGGAGGAGATAAGAACCTTCCTCGCATAAATATTGATAGTTCTCACAAAGTTCCACTAACGAAGAAGAGAAAAAACAATGCAGGCCACGTGGAGGAACCCGAAATTGATAGTGGAAAACTGCAAATTGATATTGAAGCTGAGAAGATGCAAAAATTTGGTTCGTCCGCGATGGACATATTTGACACAGAATTTTTTGACATAGATGAATCCTTCGTAATCCAGAGCGCTATTTTTGACAGCCAATCTAAAAGTATGGTCATTGAAAAGAGAGATGTCACAAACAGGAAAGACAAATCTCGAACAAAGATTGACTTTAGTCGAATGACCCTGTCCAAAATCTACTTGTTTCACCAGGTAACCGGTGATGTTCTTCATGATTCCATTGGTGGAATGGAGACGGATTATGCCAATCTTAAACACCGCCTCAACGAATTTGAACAAGCTTTCATTGCAACACCAGAATTTTCCCATCCTTTGGCAAAAATCGTGCCTTCTACCACTGTAGCGAAGATGAAAGTATCCTCTACCCTCCTTGCATGCTCTAGAGCCCTTGTAGAGAACAACATCAACAAAAGAATGCAACTAGTTACTGGATCCTGGGAAACATTGCAAAATTTAGTTTCCTTTGGAAAGAAGGCCAATGATTTCCTTGAACATTTGGAGGCGAATTTAAAAAATGAACATCTTTTCTATCATCGGGTGCTAGACCCTTTTTCCAACTATTCCCTGAACACATCGGAACTAAAAAGAAGACAGGAGAAACTCCCCTCTCGAAAGCGCACCAAAAAAGTAAAAGCATGCTGGCAAAAAAAAAATGAAAACCTGCACCTCATTGTCAAATCATGTAAACAAGTCATATCAGAAAATGAAAATTTATTCACAAGCTTTCTCCAGATGGACTTAGCCAGAACTACCAACGAGGTTCAAGATCCAAACTTAATTCTCAAATCCTTTTCAGTCACCAAAGAAGCGTTCTAGGAACAAGTTGATATTTTAAAGGGGTTGTCTTTCGAAAAGTTTTACGACATACTTGAACATTGTCTAGATGAGAACGAGCACTGGGTACTGGACTATGCCTCACACAATGAAGAAATTGAACAAAATCTGCATAGTATTTCAATGGATCTAAGGAAATTAGAAAACGACCTTTACGACATAGAGATCCGGAATGAAATCAACACAGCCCCCATGAAAAGCTACATCAAAGAATGGTTCCAACTCAGAATGGAAATCCTTGTCCAGGAAGGGGAACAATCGATAAACATGAGTCCACTTCCCATCGACGACATAAAAAAAAACACATCGGCTTCATAGTAAGTCTATACTGCCATCTTGTTTTGTTTATCATTCTAGTTTAAGTCTATGTTGTCATCTTATTTTCTTTATCAATCCACTTATGTCCTTTCTAAATAGAAAACTGTAACCAAAGACTCATAAGTTTCAATTTCTTCTTTTCAGGTCTTCCTCTCTACTATCGCACACTTCTTTTGATGTTCCTAATTCTTGTACTTATTTCTTTTTATGGTCTGCAGGAGCCCGAATCATAGTCTATATGACAAACGCATTTAAATTTCCACAAACATGTAACAAACATTATTTATTTTTGTTAAATTTCAAAGAATTGATTTGAAAATGTCCTTATTGTATACTAAACTTTGGGTTTCCAGGAACCTTCTTGTTTGTTCCAAAGAAAACTAATTCGGATATGCTATATTTCTTGTCTCCTATTGTATGTTAATTTTTGGGTCTTCAACGACTTTGATGGTTTAAATGTTGATGTAATTTCATGATATATGTAACAACCATTATTTATTTTATAATAAGTTTCTATAGTTCGCAAGCCCACTTCTCAATTTGTATATCATGGAACTGTCGATGGTTTTTGTAGGACATGAAACAACATAGGCCCATTTTTTAAACTGCCAACCCAACAACCCGCGATCCAAAGACTCGCTAATTATGGAATGAGCAGTCCGTCCATGCTCTATAAAACATCTGCAAAGAAAACTAATTCGGTAATGCTATATCTTTTTTTTCAAAAAAAGCCTTAGTTTTAAAGCAAAGTAATTCGGTGCAACATATGTTATTACTATTCTATTACATAACAGACATTATTAATTTCTGGTAAATTTCTATAGTTTGCAACTACGCCTCTCATTTTGTATATCGTGGAACAGTCGGTGCTATTTGTAGACCACAGAACATCAGACACCCAATTTTCAGCGTGCCAGCCCGAGAACCTGTGATACAAAAACTACCTACGTATGCAATGAGGGCTACAAATTTCATATCTATAAAACTCAAAATCTACTTTATACAAATGCATCTTTCGTATGTATAATTTATTTACTAAATATCTACTTTATACAAATACATTGTTTGTATGTATAATTTATTTACTAAATATCTACTTTATACTAATACATATTTAGTATGTATAATTTATTTATTTCTGATGACTTTCTATGTCCTAGTTTTAAAAATAACCAATTCGGTAATGCTAAAATTTTTGTGTCCAACAACCATTCAAACATTGTTTTTTCAAGAACTAATTCGGGAATACTATGTTCTACATGCAAACCACATGTATTTCAACTTTATAGCCACCTACATGTACTAGGTCACATTTACTCCCATGCAACACTTGTTCTATTAATTGTTTTATTCATTTTATCCATTTAAATAAGATCATCTTTTTATAGATACAAGGTAGAAAACTTACAGTTATATTTTCCGCATGTCCCAAATACTTCCTGTACCTTTCTATAATCATCTTCAACCTGTAAAAAAAATACCATTAATTAAATAACTTTGCGTAAATTTTCATTTTTAAATAATTATTATTATACTCTAAGAAGACGGTTGTTATATATATATATATATATATATATATATTTCAAAGTTTTTATAAAAAGAAATTGAATGATGTATGAACATGGAGTTTGGATTTAATTTATAGGTTAAACTAAATAAACTATAGAAAGTGTTAGTGCAACTATAATGTTAAAATTAAAAAAAAAAAAAAAATTGTACTTTATATTAAAGTAGTGATGGTGAAACTACATTGTTAAAATAAAATAATGAAATGATATAAAAATAAATATTTGTTAATGAATATATGAAAAAAATGTTTTATAAATACAATATTTTTTTCCAATATAAATTTGATACACTTCACACACAAAGTAATTGAAAGTTTTAAACGAACAACTTCACATTATCTATAATTTGACATAACAAAATGTCTTAAAAATACATTCCATCTCCAATTACCCTTCACTCCAAAGACTTAAAATAAAAATCTTTTAATAAATCTTTAAAACACCAAAATAAAATAAAATAAACCATAATAAGTTAAAAAATAAACCATTAAAATTCTAAAAATAAAGACAAACTACAAAAACTAAAAACATCAATTAAAGAAATAAATATACCACTCTAAGATCTAACAAAAGATACACAATAATAAAAAGTATAATATACTCATAAATATAAAACAAAAAAATAAATTAAGAAAAACAATTAAAAAATAAATAATAAAACCAATCTAACAAAACAAACCAAAAGATACACAATAATAACGATTATAATATACTAATAAATATAAAACAAAATAACAAAAACAAAAAGAAAATAATAAATATAACATTACCAGACAAAACACAAAGAAGGAAACACATAATAATAAAAATAATATCACAAAAGAAACGAGTAATAACTATAATAAATAAAAAATTAATAAAAGTTATAAAACCGATAAATACAAAATTAATAAAAGTTATAAAACCAACACAAAGAAAATATAAAAAATCCTTTAAAAAAAACAATATTACAAAAGGTAATAACTATGATTAATATAAAATTAATAATTTTTTAAAAGAAATGTGAAGCAAATATAAAAAATATATAATTAATCAAAGTTATGAAAAAAATTCTAAATAAAAGAGATAAACAACAAGGAATTATAATAAAATAAATTTAAAAATGAGAAAATAAATAGTTAATAATAATGATGATGATTAACATCCACTACAATTAAATTGCTTTATCAAAAATATATAAAGAAATTTTAAATTAACAAAAATAAATAAGAAAATAAATATTTAATAATAAGAAAAGAAACATAAAAAATAAGAAAATAAATATTTAATAATAATTAAAATATATAAAGAAACCTAAATTAACAAAGTAATATAATTACGAAACATTTAGCCCTTCGAGTAGAAGAACCAACTTTTATCTTGTTGAAACAGACTTAGTCGACTCAGTTGATCCCACTAAAGCAAGGGTTGAAGAACCAATCGTAGGGGTAGAGGCATCATTTATAATTATCGAAAGCCAACACTTCACCCAATAGCATTCCTTCTAGATAGAGAGCAAATCTCAGTGCTAGCTTCTATTTAACCTAGGGTTTAAGGTTGTCATTTTGGTTAATCGTCTCTCGAATCTACGACTCTATGTAAACATTTACTAGTGGTTCTGGATCAACAGGTGAAACAACTGTTTCTTCTGGGTTTTGGATCTGGAAGTGATGATGAGGATGCATTTCAACTTCAACAATATCAACCACTATTGATACTTGAGATTTATGCTAGTTCAGGATGAACAAATGAAATTGCTCCTACTTGGATCTAGAGCTAGATCTTGCAAATTCAATGCTAGGTACATATATAGATATGGAACCCACAAAGGAGGTAGAGGCAAAGGAAAAGTCGAAAACATAGGTAGAGGAGGAGGAGGAGTTTGACCCACTAGCATCAGTGTCAGAGGCGGGTCCAGTTGGAGTGCCCTAACCAGTAGTTCTATATGTTTCGACAATAGCTTAGTTCCTATTAGTTCCGACAATTGGAGATGTTCTAAGTAAAGATGTTTCAGCATATGCGTGTTTTCTAACATCCTATGATGATCCTAGTAAAGTTGTTCTGATATAATACCATGCTAGTGATGTTCCGTCATTCTGTGTGTCCAGATCTGTTTGTAAAAAGAAAAGGTGCCACTATGTAAGCAATATGCATGGCCATACCCAACCATCACTATTTACATTGTATCCTGGAGCCAGTGTGTACATCTCCTATGAGTGGTGCAATACCGGGGAGTAGGTTTGTCCATCTTAACCTAACCGATGGATGGAATTTAGATTGATTCCATGCTTTCTCACATTGAGTACTAAGAAAGGGGAGTTGGGCGACCTATAAGCCAACATGACCACATAGTAAAAGTGACATGCTAGTGCATGATTATTTAGTAATTACAAATGTACAATTACTTATAAATGACTAGTTATATATCCTTCTTATGACCAGAGCCTATTGACTCAATTCTTGATTCAGTTCCTGTAGATCTTGTTGATCGAGATCGAGAGACATGAAGCTGGTATCCCTTCCCTTCACTTCACTGCTCCAATGTGCGGCTTAGATAAAATATACGAGGCAAACAAGACGGTGAGACTACACTCACTTCTATGTTGTTAAATGAAGACAGATTGCAACCTTATATAGGAAAAGACTTTACCGAGTCGGTTACATGCAAACCAAAGACAACTATACTCTTAACTAAGAACTGACTCTTAACACGCCTACAACTGACTCTCACAACTGAAGCTTATAACTGGTGCTTATAACTGGCGCTTACAACTGGTGCTTTCTCCATTATTTCCAAGTCTCCCCCTTAATGGAGAATGGATTGACTTCTACACCTAACATCTC